>CM062292.1:23097846-23439658 GCA_031216915.1 Pictodentalium vernedei | reverse complement strand
AAGCACATTTAATAAAAGACAAGTACACAGGAAATAACAATTGAGAAATATCTCACGTCTTTTCAATAAAATATCTATGACCTGCGCCAATGTTGTAAGCACTCTTTCTTTCTAGATCAGGCGGAGGCCGGACAAAAATGCGTGAACATTGGTGGACATTTTTATTTTGTAGATTTTTTTACCCACCCACCCTTTCCTGCTTATTTTTCCACGACATGTTGGGAACCCACCCCTTCCAATACATTTTTATATACACGACTTCGGCACACAAACACTAACTCGAAACGAGTAATGCACGCATACAAAACTGGCATGAATTTACCGTTGTGTGGGGGCGGGGGCGGTTTCGGAAAAAAATTGCTGTACACGATGCCGTTTTGTTTTTGCATTCGACCTTCACAGACTCCCACCCAACCCCAAACCGCAAGATTTTACTTATTTTCCGTATATTTGTTTTCAGGTCATTTTGAACGCCCATCACCTCATATCCTGCAACAATAAAACACGAATTTTGGACACCCTCCCCTCTCAGCATCATATAATTTTTAGCACTTTTTCAGTGTTGTTGAGGACCATTTTCTAGCGTCTCAGGGGATTTCTTATGTGCCCGAGATTTTTCAGAGGTATTTTGACACAGGGAATGTCATGCGATTGGTTTTATAAAAGACATTTTTTGACAGAAAAACTTGCGTTGGCCCTTTCAGTTGTGACTATTGTATCCAAATGGGACATGAGTGCTTTGTATCAATTTTTTTAATTTTATTTTTACTTTTAACACTGATTGGTGCAATTGTGACATGAACTATTTGTTCTACGGTTAGCTGTATCTAGATTCTTGATATTTATTTGTTAAAAATAAGTTACATAAACTTGAAGTCTTTATTTCTTGAGAGCCACGAGGAACCTAAAATACATTCTATTATCTGTGATTATAAGCAGGCCTGGCATTCTGAAAAATGCAGGAGGGCAAAAAATCGCTCTCCTCAATCAGCTTAGGAGAGCAATTAGCTTTATACAGCATTTTAAGTATCCAATTGAACGAACTCATTGAAACTGAAACCAACAGACTACATCAGTGATTTTATTAACTTTACTAAGGTAAAGCGAAATCTCTTAGACATCTAGATGTCTCACTCAACAACCGAACACACACTTGACAAGACCTGTGTGTGTACCCAGACCTGTTGTCCAAGAAAGTCATATGCCTACCACTACCAACTTCAACCCCCAAGGGGGTTGAAGGTGGTAGTGGTAGGCGTATGACTTTTTTGGACATCAGGTCTGCTTGAATCTACAGTCACATCCTGGTGCAAGTGCTTCAAGTGACAGGATAGTAGTAATGGTAGTATATTATAGTTAAATTACATTTTTGCTTTACAACAAAAATTTAATGTGAGCATAATACATGTAATCTCAATCATCCCAGACCAAAATATTTAGGAGGGCAATTTTTCGCTCTCCTTAATTCTTTCAGGAGGGCAGTAAGGAGAGCTAAAAAATCGCTCTCCTGAAATTGCCAAGCCTGTATAAGAAATGTTTAAATATGTTTAAATTCACAAGAAGGATATACAATTATAGAAATCGAGACACTCAAGGCCGAACAGACTGCTGGTTCAAAAACTCATGGGCCCAGCTCTAGGCCCAGATGGCACATATATCTCAATATTTTCATCAATACAACCACCTAACGGAGCTATAATGTGCGTATATTGGACTAAACCATTTTGAAGTGTTCCGTTTGGCATAAAATAGCGTGACGAAAAAATTTGCAAGGGATTCGAAAAATGTGTTTTTGAGCCCACCCCGGCATCGTGCATTGCAAAAGTTTAGCGCCCCCCCCCCCCCCCCCTCCTGCATTGTACGCACAATAAATAAGGAATACCCTGGGAGATTTCCAGGTTCATATCATAATGTATGTCCCGCTGAAACTTTAGTGACAAAATTTCCGCATAATTTCCTGCGATTTCAGCAGATTATTCCAGCAAATACCGACAAATCAGCCCTATATAACGTGACAGGTACACGTAATGAATGCGTAGACATTGTTCCATCTAAAATTACGCTCAGTGCCATGCTCCCTTCCTAGTATTTGCGCAGTCAAAGCATATTTGGGCCCGGGTTAATAGATCCACATTTGATAACCAAGTTGTTAATACACAGCAGTGATGCCCCGGTTAGTCACAGAGTCAATTCACTTTTCTTGATGCAGCACATTCTGAGGAATATGTCCCATCCTTATATTGAGGTCTCTGTGTGGATGAGCCTGTGAGTTCCTCTCCAGTGGTTGGTGGATTCCCAAGTCATGCTGTCGATCTGTTTTAGTAATTCTACCCTCATCTTGGGAATTAACAAACGTCGTGGTATAGGCATGATATAGCCATAGTTGTTGAAAGCGAAGTAAAACCCCAATCAAACCAGACCAGACAAACTAAATGTATAGCTTAATATTCTTACAAATCTAGTTTCTTGGTGTTTACCTTGCAAATGAAACTCAATCATTCTTTTTCCCAGAAACCTTTGATTTTAAATTAAATTTAAATAAGCTTTTCCTAATTTTATCCCTGAAATGCAGCGATGTGCACTTCGAACAGTCTTGATTCTGTAAATCATGGCATGTTCAGGGATATGTGAGCATTGTGCCTGCTGTGGCCATAATTAATTTACTATTGCTTATACTGCAACCGTACATATGTTGCAAATATTGGTTGAGTAAATGAGAACTTATATTTCTTCTGGCTCAAGAAGAGCAAACCTTGATTTTGTTTTTGTTGTGGAATCTGCTTAGCAGGATAGCTATCAAAGACTTTTTTGCTTTTAATAAATCATTCTTTTTTGTTTTTGTTGATATAAAAACTAATAATTTCAATTTGTTCATTTTGAAAAAACAGTCCAACGTTGCTGTTATGACTCAATAGACATTATTATATATACTATGCTTTATTTTAAAGAGTGTTCCAAAAAAAATACTCGAATATGAATGACGCATGTTGTGAATGGATATTTTAGTCAACTTTAAGCTGACTCAAGGAGAAAACTGTTGGACAATTCTTTTCCGTTCAATATTGTACACCACTCACCGCATCCTCAAATCAGTTTTTAGTGAAATTATCCAATATATTTCGTATTAAGTCCAAATGGGAAATGTTGGTAAATTGGTGGCAGTTTGTTAGTGTTTGGGGCAAAAAAGATAACAGTGAAAAAGGAAAAAATATGCATTAACTGTTTTCATACATTTTTTGCACTTGACCAGACACTCACACACCGACCTCCACTTATGTTTAGACAATTTTGTCCACCCTCCTCCCTGCCTAGATTAAAATATGCATGTAATGTGTGTTTTTTCGTAATACTTCACCGATAATAGTCGGCGCCAAATAACAGCATGCACTATCCCTCCTGGCAAATAGGTACGGCAGCATTTAAGCGTCATCTAACAAAAAAATTCTTTAATCGAAAACAAAAAAACAAAACATACTAAAAAATATAAAGAGTGAAAAACAAAAATTTAAAAACGTCTCGTTTTTACAGTTTTTTTTAAAGTTTTTTTTAATGTTTTTACTTTTTGTTTGCCAGTCAAAAAGAAAAATTACACCAAGAGAAACTGAAAAATGAAAAACAAAACAATGAATAGATGATTTTGCATCTCGTTATAACGATGTTTTTTTTTTAATCCTGTTGAATCCACAGATATTTTTACTTCCAACGGAGGCCCATTATATACATTGTAAAACACATAAAATAAGTGAAACAAATAATAAAAAGCGCTGTAAAAGATAAATTAAGTTGTACTCATGATATATTTTTGAGATGCTATATCATACACACGAGATAATAAGTCATGCACACGACATACTAAGTCATGCATACAATATACTGTTTCGTGTGTATGGGATACTATATCCCACACATACCCCACCAAGTCATGCGCTCAACATTCCAACTTGTGCGCACAATATACCTATGCTCCAATAAGACTAAACTCCTCGTCCTCTGATTGGTCAAGAGCTCGATTAGTTTTTTCTATGTTTACGGTTCCAGTGGAATGTGTCCTGTCTGACGTCATCACGCGAAATATTTGATAAGAGGATAACAATGTGTGGGGCGTGACGTGTGGATTCAAAGTTATACTGACATTAAGGTGCTATATAAGTAAGAGAATTTTGTTTATTTTGAAATTCTCACCTCTGATATTCCTTAAATTCAAATGAAGGTTGAGATGTATAGAACACGAAACACATATGTAATCAACCCATAGAGTTGACAGCAGGCACCACTGGTTGTTGGAAGTTTGCTACCGTATTCGCACCAGAACTGATAGTACAATAATATTTACAGAGAACAACTTGTAGCCAAATGTGCTCCACGTATCCAAGAACACACAACTTCGTAAGTCATGCACCCGACTTAGCATCTAATTTCCACGGCATATTATCTCATGCGAACGGCATACGTATGTAGTGCACATGACATAAGTAACTCGTGTGCACGACTTAGTATGTGGTGCACGCGACATTGTACATCGTGTGCACTAGATAGTATATAATGCTCATAATTTCGTGTGTCGTCTATACGATTTATCATCTCGTCAACGCGATATAGTATCTCAAGCGCACGACATATTTTATTGTTATATTTTGAAAGTGGGAACCTTTACAGTTTTCAAATTCCCAAATAAATTGTTTTTTTTGTTTTTCTTTTTTTTTTTTTTTTTTTGTCTATTCCAGTTCAAAATGACCGCGATACAGTCAGGTGGGGACGGTGGGTGGAGTTTACACGATTAAAGCATTGGTACTTTAATTCCTCATTGCTCTTAGCATAAATGGAATTTTCCTTCCAGTATGTTTATTACCAGTCATATGCATAGTTGTATTTATTAGAATATCACCCGCAAAAATGGGCGAAATGACCGGTAACAGCAGTAGCACATTTGTGAGTAAATATTAAGATTTCGAGGATTTTACAATAAGTTTAATTAAAAGCAACTCATGAGTACCAACCAGCACGTCACCACTGGTCTCCACGGAAAATGTCCCATTTTCTGCCATCACAAAGTTCTGAGAGTAATACGTGGTAGAAGCAGATGGCAGTGTTGCAAGTTAAAGTGCTTCCCACCCCCACTCCCAAACTGACCACTAACGGTGATTGCAGTGGTCTGCATTTCCCACTGAAGACATGAGATTCGCATCATTTAAAAATTTTCTCGAGGCTCCTTTAAGCTCATGTGGAAAAATAACGATCACCTCACAGGATGTATCCAACAGTAAGTGTCCGTGTAGTGCAAAGTAGACATCTGAGTGCTAAACATTTTAGTTCTCTACTTATATTGGTTGAATTTATTCCGTGTAAACATTAGTAGACGAACTAGATGCTAGTCTTTCCATGGTAATATATGGCAACCATATTGCTTATTGGTGCACAGAAGTACCAGTATGCAGCATCAACATAATTAATGGTACCATTGCTTCGAAAATGAAATGAAAGAGAAGGGTTCATGATGCATTTGCTTATTGGCGTTTAATGACACTTTCGACAGCCAGCTTCACATCAATTTATGCAGTTGTACGGGTCACGGAAACCCGAGGACCAGCGGAGAACCATCTAGCAGCAGCCATTAACGGTTAGAGTCTTCAACTCACTAACCAACACAAGTAGGGTTAGCAGTGGTCGAACAACGTTATCGACGTGCTGAGCATGTCTTAGTACTCGGCGAACCAGGTAGGCAGGTCGGGCTTAAGTAATGTTCTAAATAACACAATGCATATGACGGGGGTCAGCGTCAAACTGTCAAACAGTTAACCTGTCTGTTTGAAGTCCAATGTGCCACCTAGTGAGTTGACTTGCTCCCAATGGAAAATTCCTATCCAACATTGAATATCGTGCTGGGCTGTACATGTGTATGGACATTTTGTCCTGTGCAATGATTAGTTCATTCTCCAGAACTATCAGATTACTAAAATAGATTATTTCTATTTGTAGTGCATGTTTTATTCTGTTTGTTTGTTTCTATTGTATTGTTATTTTCTATTCTTGTAGGAATTTCTGTAACTCCCAACATACTATTTCTGTTTTTAGTGCACTGTTTTTTATTGATTCTTATGGAGTCCGGGAAGTGACAGACTTCACTCTTATTTTATTTCGTTTTAACGAAATAATATTTCGAAATAACGAAATATTTATTTCTAAATAACGAAATAATATTTCTTTTTAACGAAATATTTTGCTGTTATAAAATAATGTCATAGAACAGACATAGAATTATAATATCTAAGCGTACTTTGATGTGAAAATTATATCTTCTGATCTATCTAATTCCTTATATATAAACCATACAGCTACCACATTTTATACATTGTTTTCTACTAATTTGAAATGTTATTTTTTTTTCATTTCAAGTTTACGCACCGGATGGCAATTTTACATTTTTGGTCGAGTTGTGTTACCTCTTTGAACCCTGGTGGTATCTTCCATGTCAGTTCAATTGTAGCCATTAGAAGAGTCCATGTTCATTATTTGGGGTAGACCAATCAATATTTTCATCGTGCAGCCTCGAGGCTGTCGGGATTAGATTTTCTGGCAAATGACATAATGCAGATGGCAGGGGTTTCCGTCAAACTGTCAACCTTTCGGCATTGAGTATAATATGCTAACCCACGAGTTCACGGTCTCCTAATGAAAAATTCCTATCCGACACTGAATGTCGTATTTGACTGTACATTTCGTCGTCTGAGTGCTAGAATGTTTTATGTCTCCTATGGGACATAGAACATTCACGCACTCAGGCGACGATTTGTAAGAATATGGATACTGAGGAGAAGAGCTCTACCTACCAGTCGCACTAACAGTGATTCTTTTAACTCTGGGGAATTGTGGAATCTCCAGAGTTTATCAAAGTATCATTCTGGCTTTGGTGAATAGTAGGTTTTATCTTACTTGTAATGACCGTGTCTCGTTGTTATGTTTGGCTCCCCAAAAAATCTGTTTTTGGCAACCCAACAACCCATTTTCAAATTGTCACTATCTGTACACGGTTTGATCGGCGACTAGTTACACTATTCCCGTGGATAGATATTTATTGTATTAGTTGTTGGCTATTTATTGAGATTTGACGACACTTTCGACACCCATGGCCACTTCGTATGGGAGCAGAAGTACCCGGATAGAACCACCTGGGGTGGCTGACAACGACCAGACACCTCAACGTACTAACCCCTTACAAGGAGGGTTAGCACGGTTTGAAGTTAAGTGCACCATTAATGTGCAGTACGCCTCAGCACTTAGCGCCACTGTATTCCCACGACGATAATTGCTCAAGGACACAACGCACATCGATGATTCATATCTGTTTAATATTCAGTAGTACCTGTCTGACAGAGAATATGGCAGGTTTATATTTCTGATGGTATATTTCTGATGTACTCATTCTCATGCCAGATGACACGCGTGAGGGTGAATTATTGATGTTTTTTATATATAGCCTAGTCATTTATACGAACGTATGAAGGTTACTGACCCGCCATTATGTATCACGGCGAGGGCACGTTTCTTGTGACATTCATTTGGTGGGTTGGAAGGAAATGGAAAGGGACGTTACGTGTTGTTTAAAAGAACGTCTGGTATTTTTGGAAAGTGTTGGAGAGAGCGAAATAGAAAGAAGGAGGAATGTATTGGTGGTTATCAGGGACGTAGCTAGAGGGGCGGAAGGGCGTCTCATCCCCACCCTCGTAAATTCAAAAAGATGAAAATTCAATAAAATCAATTTATTTTGCTTTCCTCCTAACTTCCAATCAGTTGACAAAATTTTCCGAAATTACGACTCGATTCTGCGACCGGTCCAGTTTCGAATTAATCGTTCTCGAATTAAACTTATATCACACGCAGGATTTTCTATTCTACTGGAATACACTCTGAGTGGCATTCGAGTCATTCGAGTGATATTTACTAACGCTAATGGTATGACTATATTCAAATATGTGTTCCAGCATCTATTTTGCTTAAAGTCATCCACAATGCATTCAAATGTTTCATGTCGATCTTCATTATTCAGACTTGTAGAGGTGCTGAATCGCATATAGTGAGTTCTGGTTGCTTGCAAGTGACTAATTATTGCTGGTTGTAGAGTATCGTTGGTATATTGTAAGTCTGGACATGATTCACGCACAGTTAACAAAACTGAGTTGATGAAAGAGTTCACATCTGGATTTACTGGTATTCTTTTCAGGTCATTACTTTTCAACAAATTATCAACCCAAGCTAAGTGGTATTTTTCAACAACCTTTTTCACCTTGGTTGTTCTTTCACATTGTTATGCATTTGATGTCAGATGCTTCCTAGTACGACTCCCCTTTACCATTCTGTGTGCATTATTAAATTTGGCTTTAATATTTCTTAGTTTATGTTTTAACAAATACTTTTTTTTTGTAATTTCTGAATCATCAGAGTCTGACGTGTCATTGTCATTCCATGCTGGAAAAATCCAATGCAACCGAATCAGTTAACGTATTCTCGTTTAGATAGTCCAAAATATCCAGGTTTTCTATTTCTATATCTGACCAATCTAACCATATTACACCAGTAATTTCCCCACGTTTTCTACCTCCGAAGCATGAATCAGAAAAAAGGAAATTATAAAATAATTCAAATATTTAGATCGCTTTTTAATGCAAGTCTTAGAATACAAACATGCACTGAACCCAACATTAGCCAAGGACATACAAACGCTCAGACAGGCAGACAGACAGGAATCATTTTCCTCAAAGTCTCTTTGAAAAAGCCAAACCAAGCGAAACGCGTCGAGACAGACGGATTATTTTCTACCTTTGCTGAAGACTACAACCAATCCAGGTATCTTCTCTAATAGGTAATATCTAGGTTTCATTTTAATTTATTTCATTTCTTCATTTTAAATTCATTTTAAATTCATCTACCTATTCTTCAAATGGCTCAAAAAAGACAGAAGCATCAGGGAAAGAGAGTTGCCCAGTCTGGAAGGGGCCAGGAACAATCGTTCCAGGCCTATTCTAGATTGGTCAAGGCCCTTTTTCAGGTGATTCAGTGTATGCACCATATTGGGCTCCTAGAGCAGCATTTGGCCAACCGGGATTTCCCGAAACAGTTGGAGAAGAAAGTAGATGAGCTAGGTGGCTTTCTAAAGCCGGCTCTTCCCACCCCACACATTTTTTCTGTTTTTTGACAGATTAGTGTGGGATGGGCCAATCAAACGTTAAATGCTTTAGTTGAGCATTATAAGATAAATTTAAACCAGTTGAAGTCTAAGATAACTTTGGCTATGCGACCACCTCCTGGACTCGAAAAAATAGACTTCAACAGCGCTTCGGCGCGTGCCTTGATCTGGGCTAAAAAGAACTTTAAAAATAAGTTGACAGATAAGACGATTTCGGCCTATGAGTCTTACATTTCGGAACTTCGCCCAGCGTCTGGAGTAAGGAACAATACGGGAGGGAGCAAGCAAACTCCGGCCCGTGTTGTCCCTCTACCCCAACGCGAAAAGCAAAATAAGAAAAGATCAATGCAAAGCACTTCTCCCACTTCTTTTCCTTCTACTTCTTCTTTCTCTCAGAGTAAGCGCCTCAATTTGCAAACATCTCCGGTCCATATTGTGACTGGAGATGCTCGCAAATTGAGTAACGCTGTCTCGCCTCGTCTTGCTCCTCTACCTCCTACTCCTCCTCAGCCTTTCTTCTCTGGTTCTCCTAGTGCTCTCACTAGAAGTCCTTCTCCTTCTTCTGTTTCTTCTCCTGCTTCTGTGTCCTCTCCTACTTCTGTTTCCTCTCCTGCTTCCCCTGCCTCTAGTGTGGTTCAACCAGGTATATCGTACTCAGAGAAAGTCAAATCACCGAGCCGCAACTCGGGCCGCTCATTTGATTCTAAATTCTCCCAGTTTCGGCATAAAAGCGGAGTTAATTTTGACAAAAGGAATTGGCGCCTCCCCGATGTTTGTAAAAACATCCTTATGATTGGAAGTTCAAATTTAGGACGCATTGATCGAAATCCCCATCCGGACATCCAGGTGGAATGTTACCCCGGCGCCAAATTCAATCATCTGCGCTCTATGTTTAAAGGGCACAGGGGCCAGTCCAGTCCCCCAAAAATATTATTAAATATTGGCGTGAATTCTCGAAACGATAATTCTGATCTCGTAGTTAAGCAGTTGCGGAATATGCTTAGCGCTATCAGGGTCAAGTTTAGATCAGCAAAAATTTATTTCGCTGAACTAAACTTTTCGCAAAAACTCCCTCAGGCTGAGAGGAGAGCCCTGAGCATCATCAACGAAACCATTCGGAAAGTGAAGGACGTTAACGTTATACCTAAAATTGATGACGCGAAGTTTGATGTTTCTCAGGATTTAATGCATTGGACCACGAGAACCGCCAATATTATGTACGATCACTGGTTGAACCACCTGAATTTAAACTAAGTAAAGGCAAAGGCAACAACCGCCTAACAGATGTGGGTTTAGGAACTAATGTGGTTAACCTGTCTGGCACAAATGACCTTACAACCCAAGAGAAATCTCTTTTAGATCGCGGTTTAACTTTTGTACCAGCACCAAAGCCAAAAACTGCTAACCAAACAAATTTACCATCATACAACTGTAATTTTCTTAGGCAAATGAAATTAGCAGACCGCTTTAGAAACTCCAGCGGTCGGAAACTTCCTTTTACAGAATCATCTGGTTGGTCACCTCCAGATAGTGGAGTAGATCCCGAAATTATTGAGGCTAGCAAACGAATCATCCAAAAGGTGTTCAGCATGAACATACTCTCCGATAAAGACAATTTAACAGCTGGTGAACGGAGAGCCCTCACGAAACTTCGGAAAAATAAGAAATTAGTAATTAAACCAGCCGACAAAGGTGGGTCGGTAGATGTTCTATCTCGGGATAATTATATAAAGGAAGCCATGAGACAACTCAGCAATACTAAACATTATAAGAAAATAGATTCACTTATATGGCCTAGTAATATCGAAAAATTCAATAAGATCTTAAAATTTCTCTTCGACGAAGGTCACATTACAAAAAAAACAATTGAAATATTTAACAGCTAAGCTCAGTGCTCAAACAAGACAATTTTATATCCTACCAAAGATCCACAAGGACCGTTCTTCATGGACGGATGACTTAACTCCACCCGGGGGGCCAATTGTATGAGATTGTAGTTCGGAATCTTATGCGATCTCGGAATTAATTGATTATCATCTGAAACCTATAGCAAATAGACATCCGAGCTATCTAAAAATTACACAGGATTTCCTGTCAAAAATTTCGAAATTGAAAATATCGAAAAATGCAATTCTGGCTACTTTGGATATCGACAGTATGTATACGAACATTGATATTGATAAAGATGTTAAATCAGTTAAAAATGCATTTGAAAAATATCCGGATGCGAAACGCCCGGATGAACAGATTTTGGATCTTTTAGAGCTGAGCTTAAAAGGTAATGACTTTCAATTCAATGGAGAATATTTTCTACAAATAATGGGTTGTCCTATGGGCAAAAGATTCAGTCCTAATTTTGCAAGCATTTATGTAGCGGAATGGGAGGAAAATGCCTTAAGCAAATGTACAAAGCATCCTCTCGTATATCTCAGGTATTTAGATGACATTTTTATTATTTGGGAACATTCAAAAGAAGATTTTGATGAATTTTTAGAAATTTTGAACAATCACGATCCAAATATTAAATTGAAAGCCACTATCAGTGAAAATTCTGTTGATTTTCTCGATGTGACCGTGTATAAAGGCAAGCAATTTCAGGCGTCCGGTCATTTAGATTATAAAGTATATTTTAAACCAACTGATTCAGATCAATTGTTGCACACAAAATCATTTCATCCTCAACATACATTTAAAGGTATCATCAAATCACAGCTCATTCGTTTCCACCGCAATTCAAGTGATAAGGTAAATTTCTATGAGGCTTGTTCTACTCTATTTGGCGCCCTCAGATCGAGAGGGTACTCGCTGCGCCTTTTGCGTAGCCTGAAATCCCAAACCCTGAAAAAGCTCGAAAGTCCAGCTGAAACTACCGATTTCGAACCACTGAAGATTGAACACAACAGACCATTGCAAAATGGTAGGGGCGCGGTATTTAATTGCAAAAAGCCTCGATGTAGATTGCATTGTTGATCAAAGTCAAAATCCTTTCCGAGAACGTGCTACTAGACACAAACAGGATATAAAACATAATGCTGATGCCCCAGTAGCACAACATTTTAACCTTCCTGGCCATTCTTTGGACGATTTCGAAATCCATCCTATTGAACAAACACCAATTAAAGACACATTAGAAGAAACGGATGAATTTAGAAAAAAAACGTGAAGCTTTTTGGATCAATACGCTTCAAACCCTCTGGCCATTTGGTATGAACATATCAGAGGGCGAATGCGAAAGGAGGTCCATCATTCCTTTCACTTTAACGTACAACAGAATGAATATCGAAATAGCAAAAATGTTAAAAGATGAATTCAATTTTACCAATGCTAAATTAAATGAACCTTTGAATCTTCGACCTGTAGAAAAACAAAAGCTTGCGTAACCTCCTTGTAAGGACTAAATTAGAGCCCATCAATGAATAACATCAATTTTTGCCAGTCAGTTTAACCAGTTCCTAAGCTCATCACTTAGTTTAAATCAATTTTATGTACTTTTTTTTTCATGTTTGAAACCAATCAGGGTTCAGTAAAGGAAAACAATTTTTAGGCGGCATATTAAAAGAAAAAAACGTTTCAGTAGGAAATGTCTGTGCCAGTGCGATTTTTTAACCTCAAACACACACAGGCGAGTGCCAGAGTTCATATATGCCCCAAAACAAAATAGGTTCCAATTTCAATCATGTGTATGTATTTCCTAAATAAAATTATTATTTATTTATTTATATATTTATTTATTGATTATTTTTAATTTTTTATTAATTTGTATTTATTTATTTATTTATTTATTTATTTAGTTTAAACAATATTTATTTCCAAAGTAAACATATACACTAAAAAATAACAGAATATACAGCAATTGAAGGAAGTGGATTCAGCATAAAGCTAAATAGCTTATGGAAGGCTGTTTCCACGGCAAAATCAACTATTTATAACACTGCGGCAGATTGGTTCGTTCATGTTCGATATGTTTACCTTTGGCTGAGAAACAGTAAGATAGGATAAGAGCGATGTAGAGTGTGAAGAGAAGGAAAGAAAGAAAGAAACAGAGTAACACGGAGAGATGACAGTGAGACAATGTATACATTTTCTTTTAAGTGTGTGGCGCAACGGACAGGGGTGCTTCGCAGAGAATGCAAGGACCCCGCGAAGTTAGGGCGACACGACAGTCACAATTGGCAGAATTGGCTAGAACATAAGGTCAGTGGCAACAGAGTCCACGATACTAAGCTAAGTTGCAAGGCGTTTACATCCCATCAGGGAGGGAAGGCATGGCCATCAGTGGCTGAAAGCCGTACTGGTTGGCCTCCGGCAGGATAGCGGACATGGTGAACAGAAGCCAGAGTTATTTTAATTTCGCACCAAAAGGCCGGAGGGAGGCGGATTGAATTTCGTTAAAATCGCTTGCTGAGTAGAATAAAATTGTGAACCACCTCAAATAGCTTGTGATTCTCCTCATTGCTCAGAAATTCAGAGCCGTACAGCAAGGTTGATGTGTCCAATGCAATAGGTAATTGGCTGATGGTGCAATTTCGGGCAGTTGTAAATCGCGGACAGTGTAAGAAGTAGTGCTCTGGTGTTTCAAATTCACCACAGTCGCATAAGGGACTGCTGGACAGATGGTTATTGAACAGGTGAGCTTTGAGATGACTACAGTGCAGCCTAAGTCTGCAGTGAACAATTTGGGCGAGGCGGGATTTGGCAGCACAATAGAAATTTGGTGGTCTTAAATTGCCTTTATTTAAGAAACCTTTGAAGTTATTCAACGAGGAGTTCGTACGAATTGGGAGGGGTATATTGTTCCACTGATCAGTCACGTTAGGAATGAAAGAAGACCTGTACAGTTCGGTCCTGCAGGTTGGGATTCGATGGTTTTCGGCTGTTCTAAGATTGGAAGTGGATGTTAGTTCCGAGATCTTTGGCGGAACTTTACAGGACAGGTATTGTGGTGTGATATTGTGATACATTTTAAAAAACTGGATTAATTTATGTTTGCGTCGTCTTTCACGAAGTGGTTCCCATCCTGTTTCGGTGTACAACAAGGCCTTATTGGCACTGAGTGTTGCCCCTGTGACAAGCCTTGCTGCTGCTATCTGGACCCTCTCCAGTTCCTCAGCTTTGAGTGCGGAGCAGTTGTCCCATACTACATCTGCATATTCGAGTAGGGGTCTTACAAACGCAAAATAAATTTTCTCGAGGACAGATCGGTCTAGGAAGAATTTGTACTTTCTTAGAAGGTCTAACCTAGACCAAGCTTTCACACAGATATGGTCAATATGGTCGTTCCACGTACATGTGTTATTAAATGTGATTCCCAGATGTTTGTGGGTGGAAACTTCTAAGATTTGCGAGTTGGCAAGAAGTAGAGTAGGGTGAGGATTGGGGCCCCTTTTCCGAGACATGAGAAGGCTTTCTGTTTTATTTGGGTTGAATTCTACCAGCCATGAATTGGCCCACTGGTCAATAGAAGTTAGGTCGCGATTTATTATCGACGAAGCTTGTATTGGGTCATCAATTATTAGGTATAGGGATGTATCATCAGCAAATAAACGTATACTACTGAGAATGTCATCGGTTATGTCATTGATGTAGATTAAAAAAAGTAAGGGACCTAAAATTGACCCCTGTGGTACACCCGCATTAATTGATCTCCACGAGGATCCCTCTGACCCAATCACTACTCTCTGGGATCTTTCTGAGAGATACGATTTCAGAAACAGTAGAAGTTTACCAGAAATACCAATGTTTTCTAGTTTGTGGATGAGCCCCTTATGCCAGACTTTATCGAAAGCCTTGCTGACATCACAAAATACAACCCTCACCTCTTTGCCCTCGTCAAGCGCTTGGCAGAACTCGTCGTATATGTCAGTCAGCTGAAGTACAGTCGAGTCACCAGGTGTAAATCCAGATTGAAACTGTGAGAGAATATTATTTTCGATCAGGAATTCCCATAGCCGTTTAAAAATACATTTTTCAAATAATTTTCCCACACAGCTGATAAGCGATATTGGACGGTAGTTACTAACAATGTTGGAGGGTTGTTTTTTCAAAACGGGGCTGACATTTGCTTGTTTCCACTTGGTCGGGAAATGTGAGTTGTTCAACAGTATATTGAATAATATTGAAAGGGGCTCACACAAGGAGGATTTGCATTCTTTGAGAACTCGTGGGCTAATCAAATCAGGACCCGATGCTTTTGACGTTTTAAGGGTTTTCATTGCAGCATACACATCAGTGGAGAGTAGAGTAATATCGTCAAGAACTTTGGAAATCTTCATTTTGGTTTCGGGTAGCAAAGCTCTCGAGTCGTCGACAGTTGATATGGAGCTGAAATATTCGTTAAATATTTCAGCTTTATCGGCATTGGCGGAGTACACGGTATTGGAATAGAGAAGCGAGGGTATACCTGGTGCATTTACACTCCCAAAAAGAGATTTCAGTGTTTTCCACCAATGAGACGGAGAGGTTGTTTTGCTTTGTAGAATAGTTTGAATTTTGGACGCATGCAAAGCTTTGGATTTTCTAACAGCCGAAACAACCTCATTCCGCTTCTTTTTATATTTGGCCCAGTCTTGCTGTCTTTTTGTGCGTTTGGCGGTGTGATAGAGTCGTTTTCGCTGCCTGATCAGCAATCTAATTTCATTATGCATCCATTTGGGCTGCCCTGTCCGAATGGTGACAACTTTGTTTGGAATGTGAAGGGATGCGGTGTGGAGTATGGTATCTGTGAAAGTTTCGACAATGTCGTCAGGGCATGGGGTGTCAAAAATAACATCCCAGTTCGTGTTAGAAAATGTCTCATTTAAAAGTTCGTAATTACCCTTGTCGTATTGCCATACCGTTCTCTTAAAAGAGGAAAGGGCTGGTTTCGAGTAGTTAACTTCTATTGAAATAGGACAGTGATAACGAGTAAGGTCGGGTATGATTGGATCAAGAACTTCACATCTTTTTACTTTCACTGTATCGCTAACGGCAAAGACGTCAAGCAATGTCGATGAGGACTCTGTGAAGCAAGTAGCTTCGTTCACGGTCTGTCTTAAGTTAAAGTAATGGAGTAATTTAGAGAAACCGTTACGGGAAGGGGCAAGTTGATTGTCATTAAAGTCTCCGGTGACTATAAGGTCAGCTATAGATGTGTCTCTACCCTTTTCAATAGACATGGATATTGAATCCCAAAGGTCCACTGGGCTATTTGGAGGTCGGTAAAATACACCTAGAAGGAGCGAATGTCCTCTGTATTTCAATATTTCTATCCACAAGCATTCTAGATTATTATTTATTTGGTTGAATCATTGATTTAAATTATTATTATTTTTATTTTTTATTTTTCATACCTTTCACACAATGTAGAGGTTCAGAAGGTAAAACACACAATTTCTACGTGGTGTAAAATATTTTCCGTCATAAACCTCCGTCGGGGGATATTCATTCCAACTGATAATATTCGTGAGTCATCATGATCTTTGGCGTTATTTTTTCATTTATTTCTTTAGTCTCAATATATTTTATCATATATATTATTATCAAACCATTTTTTTCATATTATTTTCACATACTTCTGAAGCCAGTAAAGCAAACCGCTCCCGATTGGTTCTACTTAAATCAAAGCCAACCAATAGGGCTTCATGGGGTCAGTAAAGCAAACCACTCACTGACTGATTAAAATTCAATGGAAGCCAATCAATAGGGCTTCATCTGATTTGTTTGGACGACACAAACTGAGTTGTGAAAAACAAACTTGGAACATCTCAGATTGAAAAGAATTAATTAGATGAGTGACATTTGTCAGCTTGTTACCGAGTTTAATTATGTACTGAGCTGTGAAAAACACCCCCAGCCCACATATGGATATATACCATGCATGCCCTCCCAAACTAAACCAGTTGATACAACTCAGCAGTTTTCGAAAACTAATCCTAGCAAGGGGATGGTGGGCAAAACTAATCCGACACCTGTTTCGCCCTTTATAGATAATACCGCTGAGATAGGGAGACCTGTTCACGCCATCTCTTTGGAGGTACCACCAAATCAGGGCTCGGAACTCGTTACCACCAGTCAAAACAACTGGTTGCGTTCGCTCATAGAGCAAGAGGCAACTACTGTTCCCACCTGTGATGTGGTCAATCAGATTACGCCGCGCCCGAAAAGGAAATTGGATACAGACTTCCAGGAAAATGGCGAGTCCCTGGAAATAGAAACGGTGGCTAAGAAAACCCGGAAAGCGTCGACACACACCGATAACCCGGGTGTTGTTGTCGTTGAGACCTCGGACACCATAGATGTTACAGTAGTAACAACCAGTGCGGAGATCCACAATGGTGGGAAATCGGCAGACAGTCACGCAACGGAAACGATACCGGCGACGCCAACATTCACCACTGACGGTGGTGTATCTTTTGCCGACAAGGTAAGAGCCCTTTCTAAACAACCTCAAAAGGATAATACGGCCAAACACCGGACGAATAAACAACCACATCAACCGCTGCAAAACCCCTGCGTAGTCGTCACAAGGGTTCCCACAAAGATCAATGATGGGGATATTGATGAAGCCTTGTCGGGATACTCGTGGGGGAGACTAATATCTAAGACTACAGGCAACCGTACGTGGAAAATTAAAGTAAAATGCCCCAATAGAGCCATAAAACTTAACTTCATTAACAAAGGTGTTTGTATAAACGGACAAAAATATGAGACTGAGGAGTATCGTGTTTTGCCTCAGCCCACACAATGTCATAAATGCCAGAAATTTGGCCATATGTCGAACAGATGCAAAGGAGAGTTGCGTTGCATGAAATGCGGCGAAAAACATATAACAAAGTCGTGCAAGGTTTCAACACTGAAATGCCCAAATTGTAACGGGCAACACCCAAGCAATTATCGGGGGTGTCCCCACTACAAAAAAGTTAAAACCGACATAGAACTCAAAGCTATTAATGTCAACAGCGTAGAAAACTCAGCCTCTCCACATTCGATGTGCAGCCTAATGGCTGGTTCAATTTTTAATATAATGAACAAACACTTCGACGTCAGTCTTTCCGACATATGTAAAGAAGTTGGGAAAACAGCATCCAAATTATATCGAACTCAAATTTCTTCCTCGCTAATAGAAGCCGCCATAAATAAAATATAAATCACACCCACAACACGTTAACTAGTAAAATTACGTCAGGTACTGAACACTATGGATAAGTTGAAAATAATTCAGTGGAACGCTCGAAGCGTTAACTGCAAAAGCTCACAGATGTCCGATTACTTCACCAACGTAGATGTAATTGGTATCAGCGAAACATGGTTAAAGCCAAGTAAAACATTTTTGCTAAGTGGATTCAACATCATTAGACGAGACCGTCCCACACAACGTGGAGGCGGAGTCGCTCTACTCATAAGGCAGGACTTAAAATATAAAACGATATCAAGCGATCATCTCAACGCAGAGGTGATTGCCGCTGAGATTGAACTAGATCATAAAAAAGTTGCCGTATTCTCATATTATAATGAACCGAAAAAAACAGTTGACAGCAAAGTCTTTGAATTCTTTGTGAAAAATCACAAACACTGTATTTTCTTAGGTGATTTCAATGCCAAACATCAGGTTTTCGGATGCAATAAAACGGAGCCCAATGGCGACGCTCTCTTCAATATCATCGAACAATTTGATCTTTTTGTATTAAATAACGACCACGACATTACTCACGTCAGTAACAACACCCTCCACCAATCCGACATCCTTGACCTAATTATAACCAGTAAATCACTAACTAATCAAATGCAAGACATATATGTGGGGGACGATGATTTAGGTAGCGACCACCTGCCTGTTCATGCTACATTACACGGTTGCAGCGGACCCGCAAGATACCCCACAATGAGGAGGAGGAATCTATCCAAAATTGACTGGGACCTCTTCAGAAAAATAATTCAGGTTAAAATAAACAAAAACGACCCAATGAATACCTGCGAGCTCGAGCAAGCATGTACCAATCTCAGTGAAGTCATTAACAACACTCTTGATGAGATTTGTCCCAAACAGACAGTTAAACCGCGGGCCAACAGAATAACTGAAACCACACTCCAAATAATAAAACAAAAAAGAAAGGCCTTCCGTGCATACAAATCAGAAAAACTTCCAACTAAAAAGGTCGAACTTAAAGCCGCGTATAATCGCCTCCACGGCGAAGTTAAAAAAGCAATAGCAAACGACAATCGCGTGAGATGGAAAAAAGCAACGGAAAATCTAAATGGACTCAGGGAGACTAAAAAGTTTTGGGATACTTTTAAAACCCTTACTGGACAAAAACATAAAGACGCCAACAGTAAGGCACTAAAGATCAACGATGGAACTATGGCCCTGGATGACAAGGCGAAGGCTAGCGCCTTTGCTGAGCTCCTTAAGAAATATCATCGTCCACATGAGGGCGATAGGTTTGATGACGAGTTCAAAGAAAAAGTAAACAAATTTGTTCAAGACAACAAGACAACGTTTAACGATGCCAACTTCAGCCAAACGCCCGAGGACGGGGATGGCCATGAACTCACGGAACCGATAAGCAAAGAAGAAGTGGCTAACACAATTAAAAAATGTAAGTCTTCTTCTTCCCCAGGAGGGGACGAGGTCTCATACAAAATCCTGAAACAATGTCCCAACACTTTTTTCGGTAGACTCACTAACCTCCTAAACTGCTGTCTCTCTAGTGGATACTTCCCAAAATGTTGGAAAGTAGCTACAGGAGTCATGATACCCAAACCCGACAAGGATTTGAGCAACCCAGCTAATTACCGCCCAATCAGCCTACTCAGCTGTATTGGAAAAATTTTCGAACGGATTCTCACGACTAGACTCCGCAGCCATCTCGAATCAATCAGCTTTTTCAACAAGTGGCAAAGGGCATACAGGAGCCAAAGAGAGGGAATAGAGCATGTTTATAGACTGGTAGATTATATGAAAACGGCGTTCAGTCAAAATGAAATAGGAACCGCGCTATTACTCGACGTAGAAAAAGCGTTTGACTCTGTCTGGCACAATGGCATGAGATACAAACTAGCTAAAATGGGGCTACCTACCAAAATTCTAAGGATCATATCATCATTTTTATCTGATCGAAAAATCAAAGTGAGAGTCAACCGCGAAGTGTCAGCCGAGGTAAAACTCGAAGCGGGCACTCCACAGGGTTCGGTCCTCAGCCCGCTTCTATTTATAATATATGTGAATGACATTGACAAACTAGGGAAGAACCATGTTGAGCTATCTCAATTCTCAGACGACAAAGGAATGTGGACGGCCAGTAAGTCTGGAAACATAATACAAAACCGCCTGCAGGATACCATCCGCGACCTGCAAGACTGGTGCGCTCTGTGGCGCATCAAGCTAAATGCCACGAAAACACAAAGAATCACATTCTATAAGAAACAAAGGAAAAAGCCTGTCCCTAATATTGAGCTTAAGCTTTACGATCATAAACTTGAAGCTAGTAATGAGGCAAAGTTTCTGGGATTCAACCTGGATAGCAGTCTCAATCTAAACAATCACATAAACTCAGTCACCGTCAAAGCCACTAAACGCATCAATTTCCTGAAAATGATCAGAGGTAAAAATTGGGGAGCCAATAAAGAAATTCTCCTCAATCTTTACAAATCATATATACGCCCAGTACTAGAGTATGGGGCCATAATAACAAGTGACCTGAATAAAACCAACATTGAAAAACTACAACGGGTCCAAAATCATGCCTTGCGCGTGGCTCTGCGCAAGCACACGTGGACATCGATAAAACAACTTCACGAGATAGCAAAAATAGACACTATAGCAATGCGCTTAAAAGATCTTCAAAGCAAAACTCTAAATAGACTTCAAGACAGCGAATTAATAATAGAACTCAATGCGCATCGCGTCCTCAATAGGAAAACTAAATAATCTGGGGCATGTCTATCGAAAGGGTTAAAGATTACATCATTGTGATGGGGTGAGCCAGTTATTCTGTGACCTAAATTTAGAACTGGCTGCGGGTGACACGATACGCACGAAAGCTTGCCTCTGTTACCAGTGGGAGTTGCAAACAGCGAGGAAAATCTCCACCTGCTGCCGGGTCTCCCCTCCTTGAGATATAAATCTCGGGGAAAAATGCTGGCTTCCCCATCCAAAAGGACGGAAAAGGTGTAAATTAAAAACCGAATTGCTCTAATTTCCTGCTCTCTATCTTTTCTCCCTCCTCTATCTCATCAGACACACGACCAAACTGAATGACATACTATGAGGGATTGAAACAATCCTCAAGCAAAGATGTGCAGAAAACCTAACAAGACCAAGGCAAGGATTGAAACAATCTTGCCAGCAAACAGCCCTTTTAAGGGCTTTTTTTTTTTTTTTTTTTTTTTTTTTTTTTTTTTTTTTTTTTTTTTTTTTTTTTTTGAGGGGGGGGGGGTGGAGGTCATTTGGAATTCCCGAAGGATAACCAGATACCTCAAAATCACATACGGCATCCTATCTCCCAGAAGGCTTGATGGATGACTCCCGGTTTCTTTCAAACTAAACTGTTGGAGCTTTCTCCATTCCTTTTTTGTAACCGCTATGGTCATATACCGGGGCCGCTACCAAACCGGCGTTGCTGTTTGGTTTTCTTTTTTCCTTTTCCCTTAAAATTGCCATCGCACAACATTATATTCTGGCTCGCCACCATGGTGGGACTCAAACCTCTACCATCGCCAAGCTTGAACCGAATAGAGCCCACTCTCCAATAGTCTTAATGGCTTTGAGGGTTTGGTCTTTGACAATCTATCACTCCAATGCAAACTGCCAGGAATTCTAACCGCGTGCATACCCCTTCAGACCCCATTTGAGGCAATAGGAAAACTAGGCCTGTGTGATCCAAGATCCAAGTGAAATAAAATAAGGCTAACCGGGTCGCAAGGGATTTGTAAATCCCACATCGTCCCTGCGCGCCTTCGGCGCGCTAAAACCTTTCATTCATTCAAACACCGGACGAATAAACAACCACATCAACCGCTGCAAAACCCCTGCGTAGTCGTCACAAGGGTTCCCACAAAGATCAATGATGGGGATATTGATGAAGCCCTGTCGGGATACTCGTGGGGGAGACTAATATCTAAGACTACAGGCAACCCTACGTGGAAAATTAAAGTAAAATGCCCCAATAGAGCCATAAAACTTAACTTCATTAACAAAGGTGTTTGTATAAACGGACAAAAATATGAGACTGAGGAGTATCGTGTTTTGCCTCAGCCCACACAATGTCAAAAATGCCAGAAATTTGGCCACATGTCGAACAGATGCAAAGGAGAGTTGCGTTGCATGAAATGCGGCGAAAAACATATAACAAAATCGTGCAAGGTTTCAACACTGAAATGCCCAAATTGTAACGGGCAACACCCAAGCAATTATCGGGGGTGTCCCCACTACAAAAAAGTTAAAACCGACATAGAACTCAAAGCTATTAATGTCAACAGCGTAGAAAACTCAGCCTCTCCACATTCGATGTGCAGCCTAATGGCTGGTTCAATTTTTAATATAATGAACAAACACTTCGACGTCAGTTTTTCCGACATATGTAAAGAAGTTGGGAAAACAGCATCCAAATTATATCGAACTCAAATTTCTTCCTCGCTAATAGAAGCCGCCATAAATAAAATATAAATCACACCCACAACACGTTAACTAGTAAAATTACGTCAGGTACTGAACACCTATGGATAAGTTGAAAATAATTCAGTGGAACGCTCGAAGCGTTAACTGCAAAAGCTCACAGATGTCCGATTACTTCACCAACGTAGATGTAATTGGTATCAGCGAAACATGGTTAAAGCCAAGTAAGACATTTTTGCTAAGTGGATTCAACATCATTAGACGAGACCGTCCCACACAACGTGGAGGCGGAGTCGCTCTACTCATAAGGCAGGACTTAAAATATAAAACGATATCAAGCGATCATCTCAACGCAGAGGTGATTGCCGCTGAGATTGAACTAGATCATAAAAAAGTTGCCGTAATCTCATATTATAATGAACCGAAAAAAACAGTTGACAGCAATGTCTTTGAATTCTTTGTGAAAAATCACAAACACTGTATTTTCTTAGGTGATTTCAATGCCAAACATCAGGTTTTCGGATGCAATAAAACGGAGCCCAATGGCGACGCTCTCTTCAATATCATCGAACAATTTGATCTTTTTGTATTAAATAACGACCACGACATTACTCACGTCAGTAACAACACCCTCCACCAATCCGACATCCTTGACCTAATTATAACCAGTAAATCACTAACTAATCAAATGCAAGACATATATGTGGGGGACGATGATTTTGGTAGCGACCACCTGCCTGTTCATGCTACATTACACGGTTGCAGCGGACCCGCAAGATACCCCACAATGAGGAGGAGGAATCTATCCAAAATTGACTGGGACCTCTTCAGAAAAATAATTCAGGTTAAAATAAACAAAAACGACCCAATGAATACCTGCGAGCTCGAGCAAGCATGTACCAATCTCAGTGAAGTCATTAACAACACTCTTGATGAGATTTGTCCCAAACAGACAGTTAATCCGCGGGCCAACAGAATAACTGAAACCACACTCCAAATAATAAAACAAAAAAGAAAGGCCTTCCGTGCATACAAATCAGAAAAACTTCCAACTAAAAAGGTCGAACTTAAAGCCGTGTATAATCGCCTCCACGGCGAAGTTAAAAAAGCAATAGCAAACGACAATCGCGTGAGATGGAAAAAAGCAACGGAAAATCTAAATGGACTCAGGGAGACTAAAAAGTTTTGGGATACTTTTAAAACCCTTACTGGACAAAAACATAAAGACGCCAACAGTAAGGCACTAAAGATCAACGATGGAACTATGGCCCTGGATGACAAGGCGAAGGCTAGCGCCTTTGCTGAGCTCCTTAAGAAATATCATCGTCCACATGAGGGCGATAGGTTTGATGACGAGTTCAAAGAAAAAGTAAACAAATTTGTTCAAGACAACAAGACAACGTTTAACGATGCCAACTTCAGCCAAACGCCCGAGGACGGGGATGGCCATGAACTCACGGAACCGATAAGCAAAGAAGAAGTGGCTAACACAATTAAAAAATGTAAGTCTTCTTCTTCCCCAGGAGGGGACGAGGTCTCATACAAAATCCTGAAACAATGTCCCAACACTTTTTTCGGTATACTCACTAACCTCCTAAACTGCTGTCTCTCTAGTGGATACTTCCCAAAATGTTGGAAAGTAGCTACAGGAGTCATGATACCCAAACCCGACAAGGATTTGAGCAACCCAGCTAATTACCGCCCAATCAGCCTACTCAGCTGTATTGGAAAAAATTTCGAACGGATTCTCACGACTAGACTCCGCAGCCATCTCGAATCAATCAGCTTTTTCAACAAGTGGCAAAGGGCATACAGGAGCCAAAGAGAGGGAATCGAGCATGTTTATAGACTGGTAGATTATATGAAAACGGCGTTCAGTCAAAATGAAATAGGAACCGCGCTATTACTCGACGTAGAAAAAGCGTTTGACTCTGTCTGGCACAATGGCATGAGATACAAACTAGCTAAAATGGGGCTACCTACCAAAATTCTAAGGATCATACCATCATTTTTATCTGATCGAAAAATCAAAGTGAGAGTCAACCGCGAAGTGTCAGCCGAGGTAAAACTCGAAGCGGGCACTCCACAGGGTTCTGTCCTCAGCCCGCTTCTATTTATAATATATGTGAATGACATTGACAAACTAGGGAAGAACCATGTTGAGCTATCTCAATTCTCAGACGACAAAGGAATGTGGACGGCCAGTAAGTCTGGAAACATAATACAAAACCGCCTGCAGGATACCATCCGCGACCTGCAAGACTGGTGCGCTCTGTGGCGCATCAAGCTAAATGCCACGAAAACACAAAGAATCACATTCTATAAAAAACAAAGGAAAAAGCCTGTCCCTAATATTGAGCTTAAGCTTTACGATCATAAACTTGAAGCTAGTAATGAGGCAAAGTTTCTGGCATTCAACCTGGATAGCAGTCTCAATCTAAACAATCACATAAACTCAGTCACCGTCAAAGCCACTAAACGCATCAATTTCCTGAAAATGATCAGGGGTAAAAAGTGGGGAGCCAATAAAGAAATTCTCCTCAATCTTTACAAATCATATATACGCCCAGTACTAGAGTATGGGGCCATAATAACAAGTGACCTGAATAAAACCAACATTGAAAAACTACAACGGGTCCAAAATCATGCCTTGCGCGTGGCTCTGCGCAAGCCCACGTGGACATCGATAAAACAACTTCACGAGATAGCAAAAATAGACACTGTAGCAATGCGCTTAAAAGATCTTCAAAGCAAAACTCTAAATAGACTTCAAGACAGCGAATTAATAATAGAACTCAATGCGCATCGCGTCCTCAATAGGAAAACTAAATAATCTGGGGCATGTCTATCGAAAGGGTTAAAGATTACATCATTGTGATGGGGTGAGCCAGTTATTCTGTGACCTAAATTTAGAACTGGCTGCGGGTGACACGATACGCACGAAAGCTTGCCTCTGTTACCAGTGGGAGTTGCAAACAGCGAGGAAAATCTCCACCTGCTGCCGGGTCTCCCCTCCTTGAGATATAAATCTCGGGGAAAAAATGCTGGCTTCCCCATCCAAAAGGACGGAAAAGGTGTAAATTAAAAACCGAATTGCTCTAATTTCCAGCTCTCTATCTTTTCTCCCTCCTCTATCTCATCAGACACACGACCAAACTGAATGACATACTATGAGGGAAACAATCCTCAAGTAAAGATGTGCAGAAAACCTAACAAGACCAAGGCAAGGATTGAAACAATCTTGCCAGAAAACAGCCCTAAGGGCTTTTTTTTTTTTTTTTTTTTGTTTGGGGGGGGGGGGGGTGGAGGTCATTTGGAATTCCCGAAGGATAACCAGATACCTCAAAATCACATACGGCATCCTATCTCCCAGAAGGCTTGATGGATGACTCCCGGTTTTTTTCAAACTAAACTGTTGGAGCTTTCTCCATTCCTTTTTTGTAACCGCTATGGTCATATACCGGGGCCGCTACCAAACCGGCGTTGTTGTTTGGTTTTCTTTTTTCCTTTTCCCTTAAAATTGCCATCGCACAACTTTATATTCTGGCTCGCCACCATGGTGGGACTCAAACCTCTACCATCGCCAAGCTGGAACCGAATAGAGCCCACTCTCCAATAGTCTTAATGGCGTCGAGGGTTTGGTCTTTGACAATCTATCACTCCAATGCAAACTGCCAGGAATTCTAACCGCGTGCATACCCCTTCAGACCCCATTTGAGGCAATAGGAAAGCTAGGCCTGTGTGATCCAAGATCCAAGTGAAATAAAATAAGGCTAACCGGGTCGCAAGGGATTTGTAAATCCCACATCGTCCCTACGCGCCTTCGGCGCGCTAAAACCTTTCATTCATTCAAGTTGGAATTTTAGAATTATTTACAAGTAAAAATAATGGATAAACAAAGTCAATCTCAGTTAAACAGTTCTGCCTTTAATTCTGGTAGTCTGAGCAACAGTGGAAATTCCACTAATACTGATATGACATCGATGATGTCGATGATGTCTGGCTTCCAGAAAGAAATAGCCAGATTAAATGACACCATAGAGGGTTTGCGGTCAGAGCTTCAAGCCCAGAAGCGGCAGGCAGATAAAGAAAAGGCTGAATTGAGAAGGGAATTGGAAAAGGCAATTCTGAAAGCCAAACCAGGTAAGGAGGACCATGCTCCTCCAGTTCCTGATTTACCATGTATTGACGCTGCTACAGAAATGAGAAGACCTGCGTCCGCCGGCTCACTGCCGGGGATATCTGAAATAGATTCAGATCTAATTACCCCCAGCCAGGATAACTGGCTGCGTTCCATAGTAGAAGAAGCTACCAACACGGTCGCAGTTTCCCCGGCCGTGGCGGTTGAAATTCAATTGGATAAAAATTCAGCTAAAGTCCCCAAATCGCAGCGACAGAAAAAATCACCAAACCAAAATCGATCGAAAAGGAAACTCTCCAATGAGTTCCGTGAAAATTATGAAACCGTGGATGTCGAAGACGAAAATGGTTTCTGTATGACTATTGATCGGCAGTTCAAGAAGACAAAAATCATCAAGAAAAATTCACAGAGCACCACTACTGGAAAGGACTCGGTGGTCACACCAAGAAATGGGGTCTCTGTTAACGCAACAGAGTCTACATCACTGGAAATAGTGAATGCGACAGCTAGCCCAACCGATAGAGCGACGTACGCCGATAAAGTAAAAGCCAAAACGCCCCCTAAGGTGACCAATAAAACCAACAAGACACAGGGCCACCAGCAACCAAACCCCTGTGTCGTAATCACACGCGTCCACCCCAAAACGGAAAAAAACTCGATTGATAAAGCCCTTCCAGGATGCTCGTGGGAGAGACTAATCTCCAAAGCCACGGGTAACCATACTTGGAAAATAAAAGTAAAATGCCCTAATAGAGCAACGAAATTAAATCTGATAAGCAAAGGGGTAATTATTAATGGCAAAAAATACGAAACCGAGGAATATCGTGTTCTTCCGCAACCCGTTCAGTGTCAGAAATTTGGGCACTTGTCACACAAATGCAACAGGGAGCAACGATGTATGAAATGCGGTGACAAACACATCGCGAAGGCATGTGGTGCTAAAACTCTGAAATGCCCGAATTGCGGTGGTCAACACCCCAGCAACTACCGGGGTTGTAGCCACTTCAAAAAAGTTAAAACAAACATCCAGCTTAAAGCTCTAAATGTAAGTAATGTCGAGAACTCATCTTCCCCTTATTCCACGTGTACTCTAATGGCTGGCTCTATTTTCAGCATAATGAAGAAACACTTGGACACCAGTCTTTCGGACGTTTGCAAAGAAATTAGTAAAACAGCCTCTAAGTTATATAATACTCAAATATCTCACACGCTATTAGAAGCGACCGTCAACAGAATATAATTATGTAACAATATTGCAAATAGTAATTAAGCTTAAATAAACTTAGTACAGTTATTCCTAAACCATTCTTGGATACACTAAAAATAGTCCAGTGGAACGCTCGAAGCGTTAATCAGAAAAATTTGCAAATGTCACATTATTTAAAAAATACGGACGTAATTGGAATTAGCGAAACCTGGCTTAAACCAAACAAACAGTTCTCGTTATGTGGTTTTGATATTATTAGAAGAGATCGCCCCGCCCAAAAAGGCGGCGGTGTCGCTCTGTTAATAAGGCAGGGGATTAAATACAAATCAATACCATGCGACCACCTCAATGCTGAAGTGATTGCAGCTGAAATTGAACTTGACCACAAACACGTGGTCATCATATCATATTATAACAAGCCGCAAGCAACAGTAGACAGTAAAGTATTTGAATTTTTTACCAACAAGTACAAGCACTGCATATTCTTGGGTGATTTCAATTCCAAACACCAGGTATTCGGTTGTCATAAGACTGAGCCTAATGGTGACGCCCTTTTCCATATCATTGAAGAACTCGATCTATTCGTGGTAAATAACGATCAAGACGTAACATACATAAGCAACAACCCACTCCATCAATCAGATATCCTAGACTTGATTATCACCAGCAAATCACTAACCAGCCAAATGCAAGACATATTTGTAGGAGATGATGATCTAGGCAGTGATCACCTGCCGGTTCACGCCACTCTGAAATGTAATACTGGTCCCGCAGGGTATCCTCCCGTGAATAGGAGGAACCTATCAAAAATTGACTGGAACCTCTTCAGAAACATTAACGAAGTAAAAATAAAGGCAAATGACCCCTCAAATGTTCATGAACTAGAAAAAGCCTGCACCCACCTTAACGAGGTTATCAACAGTACGCTAGATGAAATCTGTCCCAAGCAAACAGTAAAGACGCGGATAAACAGAATAACCCAATCAACTCTTCAAATAATCAAACAAAAAAGAAAAGCCTACCGGCTTACCAATCAGAGAATGATCAAATGAAAAGAGCAGAACTTAAAACCGCGTATAATCGCCTTCATGGGGAAGTAAAAAAGGCCATAGCTAACGACAATCGCGTGAGATGGGAAAAAGCAACCGAAAACCTAAATGGGCTGAGAGAACCTAAGAGGTTCTGGGATACATTTAAAACTCTTACTGGCCAAAAGAGCAAAATTGCCAATAATAATGCGCTAAAGACTAGCGACGGATCTATGGCCATAGACGACAAGGCAAAGGCCAGTGCTTTTGCCGAACTTCTAAAGAAGGCACATCGTCCACAAGAAGGGAACAGATATGACAACGATTTTAAGGTACGAGTAAATAAATTTGTCCAAGATAACAACTCAATCTTCAATGAACCGAACTTCGACCAAAGGCATGAAGACGGGGACGACCATGAATTAACCGAACCAATAAGCGTAGAAGAGGTCATGGGTATAATCAGAAAATGCAGGTCATCTTCGTCCCCAGGAGAAGACGAAGTCTCTTACAAAATAAAGAAACAGTGCCCCAACATCTTCTACTGCAGACTTACCAAACTCTTAAACTGCTGTCTCTCCTGTAGGTACTTCCCAAAATGCTGGAAAGTGGCCACGGGAGTCATGATATCTAAACCCGACAAAGACCTTACCAACCCTTCTAACTACCGCCCAATCAGTTTGCTTAGCTGTGTTTGGAAAATATTTGAGCGGATTCTCACTACGAGACTTCGCAGCTATCTCGAATCAATCAATTTTTTCAACAAATGGCAAAGAGCGTATAGGAGTCAGAAAGAGGGAATCGAACACGTATATAGACTGGTCGATTATATGAAAACAGCATTTAGTCAAAACGAAATCGGAACCGCGCTTTTCTTGGATGTAGAAAAAGCGTTCGACTCGGTATGGCACAATGGCGTGAGATATAAACTAGCGAAAATGGGATTACCCACTAAAATTCTAAGGATCATATCATCATTTCTAACTGACCGAAAAATCAAGGTGAGGGTTAATCGCGAGGTGTCAGAGGAAGTAATACTCGAAGCGGGAACACCACAAGGGTCGGTTCTAAGTCCGCTTCTTTTCATAATATATGTGAATGATATAGAAAAAGTAGGGAAAAACTTTGTTGAACTATCGCAGTTCTCAGACGACAAAGGCATTTGGACAGCCAGCAAGTCCAAAAACATAATTAAAAATCGTCTACAGGATACCATTCGCGATCTTGAGAGCTGGTGTGCCCTGTGGCGCATCAAACTCAATGCCGCCAAAACTAAAAAAGTTACGTTCTTCAAAAAGCAAAGGAAAAAACCAGTCCGAGTATCGATCTCCAGTTATACGATCACAAACTAGAAGCAAACAAAGAGGCCAAATTTTTGGGATTTATCCAAGACAGCAATCTCAGTCTAAACAGTCACGTAAACTCCATTACGGTTAGAGCTACTAAACGTATCAATTTTCTGAAGATGATCAGAGGTAGAAATTGGGGAGCAAACAAAGATGTGCTTCTCAAGCTCTACAAAACATTTATACGTCCAGTACTAGAATACGGTGCCATAATAACAAGCGACCTAAGCAAAACCAACATTCAGAAGCTACAGAGGGTTCAAAATTATGCCCTGCGAGTGGCACTATGCAAACCGAAATGGACACCGATAAAGGAACTTCACGAGCTAGCAAAAATAGAAACTATTGATACGCGATTGAAAGACCTACAAACCAAAACCCTCAACAGACTCCAAGATAGTGAATTAATGGTTGAGCTGAACGAACACCGATCCCTTAACAGAAAAACAAAATAAGTTTCCAGAAAATAAAAAAAAAAAAAAAAAAAAAAAAAAAAAAAAAAAAAAATAAAGTAAAATAAAATAAAAATTATACAATATAACTAAATCGCGTGGAGTCAGTGAGGATTGCCTCGCTACTCATTAGGAACTTTAGGATAGAGTCTGTGAGGACTGCCTCGCAACTCTGCTGAAGCGCGATTGAAACGCGTTTAATAAGATCTTTTTAACAAAATCCTCCACATACTCCAGGATAGTGAATCAATGGTGAAAGCTGAACGAACACCGAACCCTAAACAGAAAAACAAAATAATCCACAGTAAATTAAAATTACTCAATAGAATTAAACTGCGTGGAGTCAGTGAGGATTGCCTCGCTACTCATTGAGATCTTTAGGATTGAGTCTGTGAGGATTGCCTCGCAACTCTGCGTGTGGGGAGTGGGCTCCCGAAGAAACACACCCCTTACCCCATCCATAGCAACAATCACACAGCAGGCACAATATACAATTGCGGATACCTATCTTTCTCTCTACCTTTTACTTTTCTAACTGAACATTCTCAAATTTTCTTGCAACACTCTTATCAAGAAGACGCATGGAAATGGTAGACAAAGCGTAGGAGGAATTGGTGCAACCTACCTTTCTGCAACATATACAAGAAACCACCAAACGCTAGGCAAGGATTGAAACAAGCTTGTCTGGCTGGGAACGAGTGTACATTTGATATAAATAAACATCTGAATAAAGATTTAACAGCCCTTTTAAGGGCTTGAGGGTGTGTGTCAGTGAGTGTTTTTTTTTTTGTTTTTTTTTTTGGGGGGGGGGGGAGGGTGGGGTGGAAGAGGTCATTTGGAATTCCCGAAGGATAACCAGATACCTCAAAATCACATACGGCATCCTATCTCCCAGAAGGCTTGATGGATGACTCCCGGTTTCTTAAAACTAAACTGTTGGAGCTTTCTCCACTTCTTTTTTGTAACCGCTATGGTCATATACCGGGGCCGCTACCAAACCGGCGTTGCTGTTTGGTTTTCTTTTCTCTTCTTCCCTTAAACTTGCCATCGCACAACATTACATTCTGGCTCGCCACCATGGTGGGACTCAAACCTCTACCATCGCCGAACTGGAACCGAATAGAGCTCGCTCTCTAATAGTTTTAAAGGCGTTGAGCCTATTGACCATCTAACACTCCAGCGTAAACTGCCGGGTATTCTAACCGCGTGCATAACCCCCTCAGACTCCAATTTGGGCAATAGGAAAGCTAGGCCTGTGTGATCCAAGGGAAAAAAAATAAGGTTAACCGGGTCGCAAGGGATTTGTAAATCCCACATCGTCCCTGCGCGCCTTCGGCGCGCTAAAACCTTTCATTCATTCAAAGTTGGAATGATTTTCCTCAAAGTCTCTTTGAAAAAGCCAAACCAAGCGAAACGCGTCGAGACAGACGGATTATTTTCTACCTTTCTGGAAGACTGCAACCAATCCAGGTATCTTCTTCAATAGGTAATATCTAATTTTCCAATTTTATTTATTTCATCACTTTTATATTTTATTTATACTTAATTCAGCTACTTTCTTTAACAATGGCAAGAAAAGGGCAGAGGCATCAGAGGCAGGGAGTTGCCCAGTCCGGAACTGGCCAGGAACTATCGTTCCAGGCTTATTCTAGGCTGGTCAAGGCTTTGTTTCAGGTGCTTCAATGTTTGCACCACATTGGGCTATTAGAGCACCATTTGGCAAATCGGGATTTCCCGAAACAGCTGGAGAAGAAAGTAAAGGAGTTAGGTGGCTTTCTAAAGCCAGCTCTTCCCACCCCACACATTTTTTTCGGTGTTTCGACACATTAGTGTGGGATGGGCCAATCAAACGTTAAAGGCTTTAGTTGAGCATTATAAGATAATTTAGATAAATTTAAACCAGTTGAAGTCTAAGATAACTTTGGCTATGCGACCACCTCCTGGACTCGAAAAAATAGACTTCAACAGCGCTTCGGCGCGTGCCTTGATCTGGGCTAAAAAGAACTTTAACAATAAGTTGACAGATAAGACGATTTCGGTCTTACATTTCGGAACTTCGCCCAGCGTCTGGAGCAAGGAACAATACGGGAGGGAGCAAGCAAACTCCGGTCCGTGTTGTCCCTCTACTCCAACGCGAAAAGCAAAATAAGAAAATATCAAGGCAAAGCACTTCTCCCTCTTCTTTTCCTTCTACTTCTTTCTCTCAGAGTAAGCGCCTCAATTTGCAAACATCTCCGGTCCATATTGTGACTGAAGATGCTCGCAAATTGAGTAACGCTGTCTCGCCTCGTCTTGCTCCTCTACCTCCTACTCCTCCTCAGCCTTTCTTCTCTGGTTCTCCTAGTGCTCTCACTAGAACTCCTCCTCCTCCTTCTGTTTCTTCTCCTGTTTCTATTTCCTCTCCTGCTTCTGTTTCTTCTCCCCCTTCTCCTGCCTCTAGTGTGGTTCAACCAGGTATATCGTACTCAGAGAAAGTCAAATCACCGAGCCGCAACTCGGGCCGCTCATTTGATTCTAAATTCTCCCAGTTTCGGCATAAAAGCGGAGTTAATTTTGACAAAAGGAATTGGCGCCTCCCCGATGTTTGTAAAAACATCCTTATGATTGGAAGTTCAAATTTAGGACGCATTGATCGAAATCCCCATCCGGACATCCAGGTGGAGTGTTACCCCGGCGCCAAATTCAATCATCTGCGCTCTATGTTTAAAGGGCACAGGGGCCAGTCCAGTCCCCAAAAAATATTATTAAATATTGGCGTGAATTCTCGAAACGATAATTCTGATCTCGTAGTTAAGCAGTTGCGGAATATGCTTAGCGATATCAGGGTCAAGTTTAGATCAGCAAAAATTTATTTCGCTGAACTAAATTTTTCGCAAAAACTCCCTCAGGCTGAGAGGAGAACCCTGTGCATCATCAACGAAACCATTCGGAAAGTGAAGGACGTTAACGTGATACCAAAAATTGATGACGCGAAGTTTGATGTTGCTCAGGATTTAATCCATTGGACCACGAGAACCGCCAATATTATGTACGATCACTGGTTGAACCACCTAAATTTAAACTAAGTAAAGGCAAAGGTAACAGCCGCCTAACAGATGTGGGATTAGGAACTAATGGGGTTAACCTGTCTGGCACCAATGACCTAACAACCCAAGAGAAATCTCTTTTAGATCGCGGTTTAACTTTTGTACCAACACCAAAGCCTAAAACTGATAACCGAACAAATTTTCCACCATACAACTGTAATTTTCTTAGGCAAATGAAATTAGCCGACCGCTTTAGAAACTCCAGCGGTCGGAAACTTCCTTTTACAGAATCATCTGGTTGGTCACCTCCAGATAGTGAAGTAGATCCCGAAATTATCGAGGCTAGCAAACGAATTATCCAAAAGGTGTTCAGCATGAACATACTCTCCGATAAAGACAATTTAACAGCTGGTGAACGGAGAGCCCTCACGAAACTCCGAAAAAATAAGAAATTAGTAATTAAACCAACCGACAAAGGTGGGTCGGTAGTTGTTCTATCTCGGGATAATTATATAAAGGAAGCCATGAGTCAACTCAGCAATACTAAACATTATAAGAAAATAGATTCACTTATTTGGCCTAGAAATATCGAAAAATTCAATAAGATCTTAAAATTTCTCCTCGACGAAGGTCACATTACCAAAAAACAATTGATATATTCAACAGCTAAGCTCAGTGCTCAAACAAGACAATTTTATATCCTACCAAAGATCCACAAGGACCGTTCTTCATGGACGGATGACTTAACTCCACTCGGGAGGCCAATTGTATCAGATTGTAATTCGGAATCTTATGCGATCTCGGAATTAATTGATTATCATCTGAAACCTACAGCAAATAGACATCCGAGCTATCTAAATTGAAAATATCGAAAAATGCAATTCTGGCTACTTTGGATATCGACAGTATGTATACGAATATTGATATTGATAAAGGTGTTAAATCAGTTAAAAATGCATTTGAAAAATATCCGGATGCGAATCGCCCCGATGAACAGATTTTGGATCTTTTAGAGCTGAGCTTAGAAGGTAATGACTTTCAATTCAATGGAGAATATTTTCTACAAATAATGGGTTGTCCTATGGGCAAAAGATTCAGTCCTAATTTTGCAAGCATTTATGTAGCGGAATGGGAGGAAAATGCCTTAAGCAAATGTACAAAGCATCCTCTCGTATATCTCAGGTATTTAGATGACATTTTTATTATTTGGGAACATTCAAAAGAAGATTTTGATGAATTTTTAGAAATTTTGAACAATCACGATCCAAATATTAAATTGAAAGCTACTATCAGTGAAAATTCTGTTGATTTTCTCGATGTGACCGTGTATAAATGCAAGCAATTTCAGGCGTCCGGTCATTTAGATTATAAAGTATATTTTAAACCAACTGATTCACATCAATTGTTGCACACAAAATCATTTCATCCTCAACATACATTTAAAGGTATCATCAAATCACAGCTCATTCGTTTCCACCGCAATTCAAGTGATAAGGTAAATTTCAATGAGGCTTGTTCTACTCTATTTGGCGCCCTCATATCGAGAGGGTACTCGCTGCGCCTTTTGCGTAGCCTGAAATCCCAAACCCTGAAAAAGCTCGAAAGTCCAGGTGAAACTACCGATTTCGAACCACTGAAGATTCAACACAACAGACCGTTGCAAAATGGTAGTGGCGCGGTATTTAATTGCAAAAAGCCTCGATGTAGATTGCATACTTTTATGCCTGATCAGAAAGAGGAATTTTCCTCCGAACAAACGAAAAATCATTATCAGATCCGTAACCCCCTCCATTGTGATTCACCAAACATTATCTACCTTATCACATGTAAGCGCTGTCGGAAACAGTATGTTGGTCAAAGTCAAAATCCTTTCCGAGAACGTGCTACTAGACACAAACAGGATATAAAACATAATGCTGATGCCCCAGTAGCACAACATTTTAACCTTCCTGGCCATTCTTTGGACGATTTCGAAATCCATCCTATTGAACAACCACCAATTAAAGACACATTAGAAGAAACGGATGAATTTAGAAAAAAAACGTGAAGCTTTTTGGATCAATACGCTTCAAACCCTCTGGTCATTTGGTATGAACATATCAGAGGGCGAATGCGAAAGGAGGTCCGTCAATCCTTTCACTTTAACGTACAACAGAATGAATATCGAAATAGCAAAAATGTTAAAAGATGAATTCAATTTTACCAATGCTAAATTAAATGAACCTTTGAATCTTCGACCTATAAGAAAAACAAAAGCTTGCGTAATATCCTTGTAAGGACTAAATTAGAGCCCATCAATGAATAACATCAATTTTTGCCAGTCAGTTTAACCAGTTCCTAAGCTCATCACTTAGTTTAAATCAATTTTATGTACTTTTTTGTCATGTTTGAAACCAATCAGGGTTCAGTAAATGAAAACAATTTTTCGGCGGCATATTAAAAGAAAAAAACGTTTCAGTAGGAAATGTCTGTGCCAGTGCGATTTTTTAACCACACACACACACACACACACACACACACACACACACACACACACACAGTCTTGTCTACCCTACATACCGAGGTACCCCATTGTTTGTCCTTTGTGTGGACTAACGGTTTCTACCTCGTTTTGCCCGTACAGTTTTAGGAAAACAACCGAGGTAAAGGGTTTCTTTTGTCTTTTGTACCTCGGTAAGGCGAAACACGTAAACTCTTTTGTCTAGTTACCTCGTCAAGTTGGTAAGACAAACCCACACACACACACACACACACACACACACACACACACACACAGAGTCTTGTTTTCCCTACATACCGAGATACCCCATTGTCTGTCCTTTGTGTGGACTAACGGTTTCAACCTCGTTTTGCCGGTACAGTTCTGGTAAAACAACCGAGGTAAAGGGTTTCTTTTGTCTTTTGTACCTCGGTAAGGCGAAACACGCAAACTCTTTTGTCTAGTTACCTCGTCAAGTTGGTAAGACAAACCCACACACACACACACACACACAGAGGATCAAATTTAACCCACTTACCGAGGTGCTTATTGTTTTTTCTATTGTCACAAACCCTCGCCCTTACCTCACTTCCCTTATACAGGCCCGGAGAAAATACGAATGTAAGTGATTTTCTTTTTGTTTTGTACCTCTGTGTACAAACTTTTTTTTCCAAATTAGCTCACTTTGATGGGTATATCAACACACATATACACACCCCCACACACCCTTACACACACACACCCACACACTGCACATACACACCACACCCACACAACACACGCACAAACATACACTTACATACACACACCCACCCCATCCCATCCCCACACACACAACTCACACACCAACATACCATTACCTCCTCCCTAGCCCCCTCGACACACATGCACGTATTTATGCAACTTTGCCACCCATGCCCAATCCCCCTGCCACTCCACCCCAGGCCTCCCACCCTCCCCTCCCCTACACCCTCCCAACCCTACCCACATACACACAAATGGATTATGGATTTCATGTTTAAAGTGTCATACAATACTCACATCAGATTTAAAAAAAATCTTGCTCCATGGAATTAGTGATTGTGTATTGCTGCCAGATCACAAATTCCAGAATGCTTCCTGTTTTCCTGTTTTTATCATATATAATGATTGACCTACTGTTATGTGCATGTGTATATGTGTTATCTTATCAGATTTTTCATAGCAGAACCATTGACATAGTACACGTCTATGTAAAATGGCACTTTTTATCTCTGTTGACAGTCAACTCCAAGCAAATGCATTGGAGCAAAAACGGGCTATATGTCACTTGGCTCCTTTTTGCTCTCCACTACTACAGATGGCTCCTCTTTGCACAAATTAATTGAGCAAACAGCAGATAGTACCTTTTCACATTTTATATTTAAGTTAAAATTATTAACCAGCTTTTGTTGTATGAAACTTCAGATACTCTTTACTAATATTATGCAAAAATGTAAAAAAGTAAAAATTTTGCAGATGGCACCATTTTGCTTTCAACCCTCGATATGTAAATACTCGAATACCATTTTATTCACGTGGGTGTGTCTTGGTGGGATCGGTGATAATGTTTAAGTACGTAAGTAGCCGTATAGATCTGGTTGACGTATAAAATATTAGTAGGTAACACCTTGAAGACCTATTTTAGTCATTTAATCACAAGCTTTCAACATTTTAACACTGACATTATCATGTCCAGGGGCCTTGTATATATGTATGTGTCTGTGTGTGTATATGTGTATGTGCGTTGTCTGTGTGTGTGTATATGTGTATGTGCGTGTGGGTATATATGTCTATTCGTGCATATATGTGTACATGTGTATATGGTTGTATCCGCATTTGTGTGCATGTATATATTTTTAAAGGACGCAAAATGTATGTAAGGTAAATTGACATGTATAGCTACAAGGCGGTGGGATAACGTCTGTTTTCTCCTTTTCTGTTGGTTCTCTAATTTATGACCATGGGTATATCATTTTACTCCGCATTCGACTACTCACCATGATTACGTACACATGTTCCTCTATGACCAATGACTCACATGTTTAAAATATTTTTTTTCTTTCAACTGATATTATCTTTTTACCTCTTTCCCCTAATCAGGTCTTCAACTCCTTGGAGTAAGTACCATAGTCTCTATGAAAATCAACGGTTTGATAACATAAGTAGTCTTAGGAAGTGCACTTTGGAATGCGGAACCGGTGGGTGTGAGCTACTTAACCTCGTTGTGTTTGGAAATCAGGTAGAGCTGGAACCTATGCCATCGTCGATGCCTATCGTTAGTACAATCTCCATAGTTTTTCTCATAATACAACTCTATGTGTATCACAATTCAACAGTATAGAGCTTCAATAGGCACCTTCGATGATAGTTCCTACCAGCCTTCGGGAAGTAATACCTATTCAAAACCATTTATACTCAAGATTCCAGCTATGCATATGGCGAAACCTATATTCCTCTGTATCATATTACTAATCCTTGCTGATGACATTGAACCAAATCCGGGTCCTGCCTGCGAAAATGACAGGCGCATGCTGTCAATCTTCCATTGCAATATACGAAGCATTTGGTATAAATTAACACAAATATCTGAAATAATCCAAGAATTCAATACCCAATGCTTCACTGAAACTCACCTAGATAAGATGTTCCCATCTAATGATATCCGTATTCCTGGGTTTTCAGATCCCTTTAGGAACGATAGAGCTCAACGGGGAGGGGGTATTGCAGTATATTTTGATCAAGGGTTACTGTATTGCCGGAGACCGGACCTGGAATTTGACGACTCGTTAATGTGTTTCGAAGTTAATTCTAAAGCGGAAAAGTTTCTGCTAGCAGTCTCCTATAGATCGGAGCGCTATGCTGCCTTCAATTACTGGGAGCTTTTGGACGACTTTATCGAAAAAGCTCTGGACTGCCACCAGTCCTTAATTCCGACCGGTGATTTCAATTCGGATCTGTTACAACCATCTGCAAGGTTAAATGAATTTGCAACCCACAAAAACTTGCGACACTTGGTATGTAAACCCACTCATATTACTCCAAGCAGTCAGACTCCTTTTGATCCAATATTAGTGAGCGACCAGTTTGTGATAACGGAATGTGATGCTCTTGATCTTGAAGTGTCTAATCATTCTGCTGGTTATTGTTGTATTACATCTAACTATTCTCTGAACACATCCTACACCAGAGTAATTCGGAACTATAAACAAGCAAATTTAAATCTTGCAAATAATCTCATAACATAAGTGGGCTGGATATCCCAAATTGCAAACGCCCAGGATATAAATATTGCCACGGAAAACTTTACCGAAACTTTTCTGAATATAATTGATAAGTGTATACCTAAATCCCAAATTTTGATTCGCCCTAAGGATAAACATTGGTTCACATCGGAACTACGTTACACAATACGGCAACGCGACAGACTAAGAAAAAGGCCATAAAACCCCACTTAAGTGATGACTCGGAAAAATATAAATCAACACAAAACACAGTCAACAATATGACAAAATACGTCAAAAGACAGTATGAATCTTATCTTGAAAACTTACTCTCCTCAAACACATCTGTGAGGAATTTTTGGCATGTTATACAAGAGCTATTAAACAGAAAAAAATTATTTGTGATCCCGCCCTAAAACAAGTACTTTCACAGATGAAGAAAAAGCTGATCTACTTAACGATACATTTATAAACAATGGTCTCATCTGTGACACTAACAGCGAACTCCCAAATAATACTCCACGTTGTCCCAACAGTCTGATTGAAATTATCTTCGATATCGACGATATTACGTCAGCTATTAAATCAATGAAATCGAACAAGGCCCCTGGACATGATTATATCAGTGTTAAAATATTGAAAGGTACTGCCGAAAGTATAGCCTTCCCTTCCCTCTGAGTTTGTTATTCCAACTTTCCTTCAACTCATGTGAGTTTCCAGATGCATGGGAAAAAAAGCAAATGTTATTCCAGTTTATAAAAAGGGTTACTCAAGAGATGAAACTAATTACCGACCTATTTCACTTTTACCTTGTTTAAGTACAATACTTGAAAAAGTAGCCCAAAAGTCCATCTTCCTACACTTTCATGAGAATCACCTCCTGTATCCATACCAATCAGGATTTCTTCCCGGACACAACACCACTTTCCAACTTATAGAGCTCTATCACTCCTGTGCGACTCACTAGACAAAAAACTCCAAACGTGTTCTGTCTTTTGTGATATTTCAAAAGCATTTGAACGAGTATGGCACAGGGGGTTGATATTTAAACTCAGAGAAATGGTATCTCCGGAAAAGCCCTCACATGGATTGAAAACTACCTGCAGAATCGTAAACAACGAGTGCTGATCAATAACACATTCTCGCGATATAAAAATATTACATCTGGTGTCCCGCGATGTTCTGTCCTCGGTCCCTTTCTTTTCCTGACTTATATCAATGACCTTTCCGACGCCCTTGATTCACTGGCACGAATGCATGCTGATGACACGTGTTTGACTTCGAGTAACCATAACTCAGAAAATTTAGCAAATACACTGAACAATGATTTGGAGAAAATTAATGTCTGGGCTGAGCGCTGGCTGGTTGCATTCAACCCAACAAAGACCCGGTCAATATATTTCTCACACACATCGAATTCTTCTTTTCCAGATATCACTTTTGCTAACAGTAACATTTCTTATAGCAGTAGTCGCAAACACTTAGTCTTTATATTCAGAGTAATTTGAAATGGGATGTTCAAATTAACGAGATTTGCAAGAAAGTATCTGCCAGAACATCACAACTTAGAAAGTTGAACCTTACTCTCCCTCGGAAAATACTGGAAAGAACATATTTATCCTATATTCTCCCGCTGATGGATTACGGAGATGCAGTCTGGGGTTGTGCGCCCAGCTGCCTTCTGAAAAGACTCGACAGACTACACATCGATGCTTCTCGTATCATCACAGGCCTGACAAGATCAGTATCCTCAGAACGTATCATTCTGGAACTCGGGTGGCCCACCCTTTCACGACGTCGAGAAATCCATAAATTCTGCACAAAATAGTAAATCATATAGCCCCAGACTATTTGTATAAACTATTACCCCCACGTGTGGGCGGCATTAGTAGCTATAACTTACGCAATGAGAACAACTCCAGTGCAAACCAAGCCCGTACGGAACATTTACAAAAAATCATTCTTACCTTCGATGGTTTTAGCTTGGAATAACCTACCTAGTTGCATTGCCGAACCGGAAACTGTCACAGAGTTCAAAATAAAATATATAAACTTAAACCCTACCCCCAAACTTCCAGTTTATTTCTCTTTGGGTGCCAGAAAATTAAATATTTTACACTGCAGATTAAGGAATGGCTGTAGTGATCTGAATAGAGACAAATTCACTAATTACATCTCTGATTCACCTTGTTGTAGTTGCGGATAATCCCGATGAAAATACGTTTCACTATTTTTTCGAGTGCCCTTTATATGATGAACAACGAGAAATCCTTTGCAGACGCCTTTCTGACCTATCCGTAGACATCGACTCCACAGACGACTTTATGTTTGGCAAACCCGCAATATCACGGAATATCCAGATTTCGAGGGCGGTCCAGTCTTTTATCTCACAAAGCGGACGTTTCGAATAACATAACCCCCATATCCATCAATGATCATAGTGTTGCGGGTATTGAACCCACTCCGTCTTGTCGGACGGAGCTCTTTGAGCTCAGTCAGATGGGACAGAGTTGGTTGGATTCCTAACTACACTGTGAGGTACGATCTCTTTAGTTTTTGCTTCGGCTGGCTTCTGTAAGAAAAAAAGAAAAAGAAAAAAATAATGCGCACAAGTATGTAAAATAAACTTCCTTACTTATTTGTTAGATGCAACTTTCCGATCCTTAGATACTGATGCGCACACCAAAATATTCAGTACGAATGGATGGGTAGCCCCTTGCGTTTTCATTTCCATAGTTTAACGACTTGGTTGTAAGAACAGTGACGCAGGATCTGGAACCTTTCAAAAAAGCGCGAAGTCGAGATCAGCGGCTTCATGCGGCCACCATTTAGATCTGGTATAGACTTGTGGGGCTGAACGCACGAGACCTACTACTTGCCGCTTTCGCATTCCGGAGTGCACATCCCCCTAACTATTCTACATTACTTTATAATAACTAATTATCAGAAGTTTATTTCTCAACCCAACGACTATGGTAACCTTAAAATTCTCTTCATTTCTCTATCTGTTCATTAAATCATTTCTACCTCATTATGCTATTTTGTTAATGTCGTTATGTAAATCTTATATGTATGCTTTGCCATTGTATATCAGGAGAGGAAATAATTAAGTTGCAATAACTTGTGTTCCAATCCTTTTGTCAGTCAACATGTTACGACAATAAAATGTTTAAATCATTGTTGCTTTCTACTACTCTTATTGGTTTGTACCAAAGTGATCTTTATAAGACTCTTCCGCAACTACCATCCCACAATTTCATTATTTGGGCTTCTGACAGCAAATATTATACACCACGCATGTAAAGAGTACCAGAAGATGTTCAAATGGAACACCAGTTTTATTACCATAAAAGGTTCAGGGTCTACCAATGCAGTAGATCTAAAAAAACATATTTCGCAGAAAAGAGAACCAATGAAGAAGCGAGAAGTGACACAGCAAATCAAAGGAACTACAGCAAAAGAGAGAACCATCAGGACACCCTGGAAAACATATGGCTATCACACTAAAGCATCTAGGAATCGCACCATCGTACTACCATATGCTAAAGACGAAGGAACAAAAAGAAAAGACGTACACCTTGGTAGAGCCCAAACTTTTAGAAAGATAACAAGAACATACAATCAAGAGGGACTCCGACGAGCGAGCTGTCTCAGATCTGTACTGAGAAATGAGAAATCGTGAGGTCATGAATCAGAAATGAACAGGAAAAGATACTTCAATGAAACAAGATAGCACAGAGATGCACAAAATTCTCCAATTAGATCATAACACTAGTCTATTACAACCAAAACACAGAACCGATGAACAGAGAATGAAGACTGAAGATAACAGAAGACTGAAGACTGAAGACTACGAAAGCCCACGGATAACATAGGGATGCGAACAGAACAACGTTTAAAGTGAAACGAACAGAACAAAGACAGAGAAAGTAGAAAAAGAAAAAGTATAAATACCGAACTCTTATCATTGAACACAATTTGAGCTTAAATTATTAGTAATATAGCAGATGTGTATTTTGAGAGGGAAATCGAATACTCCTGGCAATGGTGTTACATTTTATCGTGGGATAGTTGTCCCCAGATAGCTGTCCAAAATATATAACCAATAGTACATGATCATGTCGAAGATATCCTCAAATGTTTGCGTGTATCATGTGTTTTTGAGGCACAATGTGCACTATCACATCAGCACATCCAGCATGTGTATGCGTGCCATTGAACATTGCGCACTATCACAAAAATAATCTTCCATTACTTCCAGTATCTGCCGTTGTTCTGCACGTGTTTTGAACACATTGTCAACTATAACATACGCACATCTCACAGTTGTATCACTTCCACATCCACTTCAGCACATAAGACAGGAGTCGCGATTACAAATATAGAATGCAATCGCAGTTAGAAGCAGAGCCCAAGATAGACATAAATTAAGGATCCTGGTAGAACCCGAATCACACAAAACAGGTGTCGAGTCCATTTGGGTAATTGTAGGTAACTGCCGGGTTTGCTGTAAATCAAAATACTCCTAATAAATCGAGGGCACCACGAACTATTTAAGAACCTATAACACCACTTGCTACACCCCGACTCTAACACACATACACAGTGTGCACAAAGACACACAGTGTCTGATCCTGATTTAACGATTAATTATGAACCATTCAAAATGCTGTAGTCGGTACGACGAATCATGTTTTCTCAAGGAACTGACGGAAAGATGACAGTGAATATGGCCTACGAAACGTGATTTAACCCCTGAGATATCGGTTTGTTTCTTCTCGACGTTGTATTTGCAATTGCGACAAAAGATATGCCGATAAAGTAGGGCATCATACCAGCTGATATATTGATGTATTCTGATACATGATATATGGTACCTTCAATATTATACATGACTTCCCTTACGATTCTGGAAGGTGGCGCCCTAAAGCACACTTTTGCCGCCATCGAATGAAAGTACTTCTTCTTAACGTTACGAAGATCAGGCATCATCGAGGCAGAACGGAAGTGCCACGATAAGGCCATAGAAGAACTCCAGGACGCCCAGGCCCTATGGTCTCAACAAAGCCAGGTTGTACACAATTGTGATGATGTTGACGAGACAATGCGCGAGTACACTCTGACTTTTAATGGTGATGGTGACTATGCACTACGCTCCCACCTACCGAGGCCTCAAGTTTCATATCTTTATACGCCATCAGACAAGCAGAAGATCCGCCAACTTGCCTCTGTCATTCGAGAATGTGGCAATACTGAGATTGTTGCCCATGAACCAATTAGCTGTTCCTGTTTGTTTCTGTCTGAATGTCTCACAAGAACACAGGGATGGAGCTGAAACAAGCACAAATAAAAACGTGACTTTTACGTGAGCCATGTAAGATGATCATCAATTTGGTGGAATACATCGCTGCCATGGAAGATGTAACTTACTACTAAAGTCGCAACCACACTTTCGCGAATATACTACAGCCCCAGGGGTTACTGGAAAGGGACTGTAACCGTCAATAACTTTTCTGAGGCTGCCAATGTATTACAAATGTAGCCCGTGCGTGGTTAAGAAAGTAGGACATTTGGCAGATCGACCTGTGAGCACCACGACGTATTCAGAGATCCACATTTGACGGCCCTGTACCAAGCGAGGCCCAACAGACTGACCACCTATCGATACCTCATGGTCGCCTACCCCGCGGTCGAAAGCTCTTTAAGACTTCCCCGACCACGGCCAATGTGGCCAGCTGATTCAAATGGTCCCAAGCCTCTGACCTCAAATGATTCAACCGAAGTATCAGACGCCTTTGTCACGCATTTATAGTCGAGCCCCCCACCCCCCACCACCACCACCACACCCTCATCCATTTGCTGGCCTAAGCACCTTCCTGAACGAGAGTTTATGGGGTCAGTGTAAACCAATAACTGAGAGCTTTGGGACACCCATAACTATATTTATTATTTACTCATTGATGTTTAAGGTCACATATTTATGCACAATGGCTAATCATGACCGTGACAGTTTTACGGGTGGAGGAAGTCGGAGTACCCGCAAAGAACCACCGAGCAACGACGAGCAGCTGCCAGCTCCCCAACATCGCAACTCCGCACTGCAGCACAGGCAACCCATAACTATAGGATGAGGGCCAGAAGACATGCTCACGCATGAAATGAACTGTGTTTTTCAGTAGAGAAGGGGAGGTTAATTTAGCTTAGCACATTTACTTATCACATTTGGGAATGACGATTGTCAACATGACTCTCTAATCTGTAAGGTTTAAACCAATTTTTAACCTCTCTTTGAGGGATCGTAAAGGTGTATAGGTGTAGGCTGTGTTATTGAGTGAGTAGAAGAAGATGCTACCAGAACTTTAAATGTTTGCTTCATATGTAGGAGTTTAATCCATGATACAAGCTATCGTCTTATCATTTTTCCTATTTTCGCTGGAAATTTTGAACAATTGCATTCACGAATAGCGATTATTGATTTTCTTGATTTGTGTTCATCTCACCTTTGAAACTGTATCCATTGAAAGAACTTACCCTAACGTTACAATGTCGAACTGTAAGTCAACTAAACAAGGTAAAGATGACAAAAACCCAGCCAAGAGTGGCCGTTAATCCTCTTCAAATCAAAGTGGTGATGATTCTTTCCTTAACCCTCTATACCCCGATCTTAAGGTGCTATATAAGTATTAGAATTTTGTTTGTTTTGAAATTCCCACGTCTTATATTCCTTAGACTCAAATGGAATATACACAAATTATACATCAAAATGAAGGTTGAGATGTATAGAACGCGAAACACATACGTAATCAACTCACAGAGTTGACCCCAGCCACGACTGGTTCCTCGAGGTCTGCTACCGTATTCGTACCAGAATTGATAATTGAATATTTCACGAGAACAACTTGCGGCCAAATATGCTTCACGTACGCACGCACGCACGCACGCACGCACGCATTCCTCACACTACACGCATAACCTCGTATACACAACGACGGAGGTTCTTGTTCCCATTTGTAGCAATAAAACGCTCTTATACAAATCACACACACACACTTCTATACCTTACTATATATATTCATAGTAGTAAAGCGGATCTCAATCACACACACATATACACATATATGACTCCCTTACACGCACACATAAACCCCCACAAGCACAACGGAGCCATCTGCTCCTATCCGCAGTAATGAAGCGACGTTATACAAATGATGAACACACACATTTACACCCCCATTACAAACACACACATACCCAAAACACACAACTGAGGTTCCCGTTTCTACCCACCGTAATAAAGCGATTCTATACACAAGCTCTCCCAATACAAATGTCTTCTGGTGGAATACTGTAAAGTTACATTTCCCTCTTGACAACAATGGTCCCAGATCTGAAGCAATCTAACCTGTTTTTACCAAATACCTTACTTCCCATTCACCTTATTTTTACAGAACAGAAAATTTTAACACGTCGTAAATGGGAAACACTAGTATATCATCTACAGCTCATATCGATTCTCTGTGGTGGTAGCGCCGGTTGATAAGCCCTGCGGCACAATTAGCAGCTACGATATTACATGTAATTCTTATTACCCATATGCGTCTTAAAACAGGCACATATTTTTCCCGGGGATTTACGGACAATCGAAAACAAAGAAAACTATTCTCTCACCTGAGATCGAAGCTGTGTCACATATACTGTATTCAAGAGATACACCTTACTTGCGAAGTCGAGCCTCTTGTAAAGGGTGAGCGGGCGGTCAGGGGGTCTTTAATTCATACTCCTCTTCTGAGAAAGGGATATGTTTTTTATTTAGTAATAATTTTGAATATAAACTTCATGACTCAAAAAATCTTAGTGATGGCCAGTGTATAGTTCTTGATATTACCATTGAAGGTGAACGACTAACACTAGAACTTTAATTCATACTGCTCTTCTGAGAAAGGGATATGTTTTTTATTTAGTAATAATTTTGAATATAAACTTCATGATTCAAAAAATCTTAGTGACGGCCAGTGTAGAGCTTGATATTACCATCGAAGTTGAACGACTAACACTAGTTGGTATCTATAGTACAGCAAATTGATGTACACACGAAATATCCTGAAATTTCATATCACTGTTCGGTTCAATTAGATCTAAAATTTATAAACTTTGTTGGGAGTGGGGGGGGGGGGGGGGGGGGGGGGTTGTTGTTGGAAATTTAACAAAGAACTCCCGAAAGATAAAGTATATGTTCACGGTGTGAAGGAGAAAATTAAAGAGATAATTACCCAATACACCAATCCAAATGAACAAACAGTTTTACCAGACACAACTATAACTGCAGATCCTCAACTATTTTCTCTAGGTTCACACGCATCACATATCAAAGGGAGACAAAACGACGAAGAAAAAAAACTGGAAAATGAACTTAAAGAATTGGAACAGCTCTATTCTGCCCACGACATGGGCTTAGGCAAAAGGATGGATGAAATTTATAGTAAACTTAGTATAATTAAAGAAAGTAGGTCAAACGAAACTATCGTGAGATCAAGAGCTAGGTGGATTGAAGGTGGGGAAAATCCAACTAAGTATATTTGCGGACTAGAAAAAAGAAATTATCAAAACGACACGATATTCAAAATCAGAGACAACATACTTAACAGAACAAAAAGCAATTCTAAACGAACTAAGAATATACTTTACCAAAATCTATATAGGGCTTCAAACATTAAGGACTACAATCTTGACCAATTAATCGACAAATCAGAAGTGCCCATTTTAACGGAAGATAAATCATCCGGCGTCGATGGTCACTTCTCCGTAGCAGAAATAACAAACACCCCCAGAGGGATGAAGAAAAACAAGCACCGGGAATTGACAGGTTTACAGTTGAATGTTTTACATTTTTCTGGTCCGATTTAAAATTACACGTTTTAAATTCAATTAATTATGCATGCGATTAGGGGGGAATGTCAATTACCAAACGCCAAGGCATTCTCAAATGTATTCTTAAAAATGATAAAGACAAAACTCTACTAACCAATCAACGCCCGCTCACTCTTCTGGCCATCCCTTCACAAAATTACAACAACCGCATTAGCAAAACGTATAAAACCACTCTTCCCAAAAAATTATTAGTGGCGAACAAATGGGATTCATCAAAGATAGGTGCATAGCAGAAAATATCCGCTTAGTGAAAGATGTAATTGATTATACAGAATCTGAAAATATCCCTGGAAATTTGCTTTTAATTGATTTTGAAAAGGCCTTTGATACGATAGAATGGAATTTTATATTGAAAACTCTGATTTTCTTTAACTTTGGAAATTCGTTCCAGAGACGGATAAATACAATTTATAGCAATACATTCTCCACCGTGCTGCAGTCCCGATTCATGTCGGACCCAGTGCATCTAGAAAGAGGTTGTAAGCAGAGGGACCCTTTCTCGCCGTACTTGTTTATCTTGGGGGCTGAAATATTGGCTCTTCTCATTAAATAAAATGTTTACATAACAGGCATCAGAATAGAAGACGAGGAATTTAAACTCACCCAATATGCTGACGACACTTGTCTCTTACTGGACGGATCGACTGCATCAATAGGTAGGTAGGTAGGTAGGTAGGTAGGTAGGTAGGTGGTAGGTAGGTAGGTAGGTAGGTAGGTAGGTAGGTAGGTAGGTAGGTTGGTAGGTAGGTAGGTAAGGTAGGTAGGTAGGTAGGTAGGTAGGTAGGTAGGTAGGTAGGTAGGTAGGTAGGTAGGTAGGTAGGTATTTTAAACTGAGAAAACGCACTGGCACAGATGTTTACTGAGAAACATGTTTTACTTTTTATATGCCACGTAATAAAATTGGTATTTTGCGACCAATGAGCCGCGCCAAAGGACTAAATGTCCAATCCACCCGCCCCTCCCTTCCCGCCCATGCAGTACCCAGTCAAAAAGCTAGGCTTTTGACTGGGAACTGCATCGACAGGACAAAGTAAAAAAGGAATTCGGCGTCCCCATTGGGTCACAAATATCTGATAAGTTTTTTATTGTTTTTTTTATACATTTTTTTGTTTTGTTTTAAATGGGCCAGACTGGCCTCCTGGAAAAGTTTTTTTTTATAGAGTTAAAGATAGAGAGAAAGGAAACTGGTTAACCTGACTGGCAAAAACTGAAGTTTTTTCTATTCCCCGGTGGGTTCAAGTTTGGCCCTAACGAGGAGATTGGGCAGGCTTCTGTTTTTTCTTTTGGCAATGATAGGTCTACGATTTAGTGGAACTGACAATTTTGAATTCACCAAATTAAATTCCTCTTTTAGTATTTTAGAAATTTCAAAATTATTTCTGTTATAAGTTAGAATGAATGGAATGATGGACTGTTTTTCGAATTGTCCTCTAGACTTATTTATTCCCACAGGCCATAGTGTTTGAAGACAGTCGATCCAGAAAGCTTCTCTTTGTTTTCTGTACTCATCTGTTTCCGACTCGGTCTCTTTAAGAGGTGGTTGCTCAATCGGGTGAATTTCGAAATTTTCTAATGCATGGGCAGGAAGATTGACATGTTCTGCTACTGGAGTATCATAATTGTGTTTTATATCCAGTTTGTGGCGTGTAGCTCGTTCACGGAATGGATTCTGAGTTTCACCAACATACTGTTTTCGACAGCGATTACAAGTGATGAGATAAACCACATTAGGTGAATCACAATGGAGGAAGCTGCGAATTTGGTAGTGATTTTTTGTTTGTTCCGACGAAAATTCATCTTTTTTATCCGGAATAAAAGTATGCAATCTGCAGCGAGGCTTGTCACAATGCACAATTGTTCCTTTTTTGACATGTAATACTTTATTGTTTTCAATTTTTGATGGTTCAAAATCATTGATATTTCCAAAATTTTCCAATTTTCGAAGGGTTTCAGATTTTAGACTTCTGAGAAGGCGAGTTGAATATCCCCTCGATCTCAGTGACCTGAAGAGAATAGAACAAGCACCGTTGAAATTTATCGCATCACTGGAATTGCGGTGAAACCGTATGAGCTGTGATTTTATGATGCCCTTGAAAGTGTGGGGTGGATGGAATGATTTGGTATGTAAAAGTTGATGTGAATTGGTTGGTTTGAAAAATACTTTATAGTCAAGCCGACCGGTGGATTGAAATTGTTTGCCTTTGTAGACTGTCACATCTAGAAAATCAACAGAATCTTGACTTATGGTAGCTTTAAGTTTGATGTTAGGATCGTGACTGTTCAAAATTTCCAAAAATGATCAAAGTCTTCTCTGGAGTGTTGCCAAATAATAAATATGTCATCCAAATATCGGAGGTAAACAAGGGGTTGCTTATCACATTTGTTTAAAACCCCCTCCTCCCATTCAGCAACGTAGATACTTGCAAAATTTGGACTAAATCTCTTACCCATCGGACATCCCATGATTTGTAAATAAATATCTCCATTGAATTCAAAATCATTTCCTTTCAAGCTCAACTCCAATAGATCTAAAATCTGTTTGTCTGGGCGTTGAGTGTCAGGATATTTTCCGAACGCAGTTTTTACAAATTCTACTCCTTTGTCTATGTCAATATTTGTGTACATGGAGTCAATATCCAAAGTGGCCAAGAATGCATTTTTCAAAATTCTTAAATTTGTAATTTTGGATAGAAAATCTTGTGTATTTTTTATATAGCTCGGGTGTCCATTAACTATCGGTTTGAGGTGATAGTCAATTAATTCAGATATTGCGTAAGAGTCAGAATTACAGTCCGAAACAATAGGTCGTCCAGGTGGTGTTAGATTATCCGTCCATACTGATGGATTTTTGTGAATTTTTGGCAAGGTATAAAATTGCCTTGTTTGAGCAGTGAGTGAAGGGGACAGATACCTAAGTTGTCGTTTGGAAATATGACCCTCATCAAGGAGAGATTTGAGGATTTTGTCAAATATCTCCTTGTTGCAAGGCCAAATAAGTCTGTCTAATTTTTCATAATGTTTTCTATTACTAAGTTGCCTCATAGCTTCCCTGATGTAATTTTCGCGAGATAAAATTACAACTGCGCCACCTTTATCCGCCTGTTTTATGATCAGTTTTTTTATTTTTACGAATGTTCACAAGCGCTCTCCTTTCACCAGTTGTTAAATTGTTTTTATCGGAGAGTAGGGTTAAATCAAAAACTCGTTCAGTAACCTTTTTACCGGCCAGTATAATTTCAGGATCGACCGCGCTATCTGGGGGTATCCACCCTGTAGATGCTGTAAATGGAGGTTTTTGCCCCCTTTCATTTTTGAAGAAGTCTGCAAGTTTTAATTCTCTATGAAAACATAGATAATCAGAAGGCGGAAGTTTTGCCGCTATGCCAGTTTTCGGCCTTGGAGTTGGTATAAATGTTAGACCGCGATCTAATAAAGATTTATCTGCGGGTGTGCCGGTGCCAGACAGGTTAACCACATTTGTTCCTAACCCTAGATCTTTGAGGCGGTTGTTACCTTGGCCTTGAATTAGTTTAAAGATAGAAAGTTCAACCAGTGATCGTAAATTTTGTTGGCAGTTTCTGGTGTCCAATGGATTAAATCATAAACCACATTGAATTCTTTTTCGGGTAATTTTTGGAATTACATTTATGTTTCGCATATTCAAAAGTGCCTTATTGATGCGGTTTAGGGTCTCCTTTTCCGCAAAATGGAGACGTTTTGAAAAATTTAATTCTGCAAAAAATATTTTCGCAGACGGGAATTTTTTTCCGGACTTCGCTTACCATCAGTGATAGCTGCATGGAATCATCACCCGGAGTTTCTCCCCTGGAATTAATGCCAACGTTTAGGATAATTTTTTCGGGAGTAGAGTTGCCTCTATAATTTTTCACTATAGTCCGAAAGTGTTTAAAATTGGCACCTGGATAACATTCTATTTGCATGTCCGAATGGGGGGTTCGATCAATACGTGCTAAATTTGAACTTCCAAACAAAAGAATTTTCTTTCGAATATTGGGAAGGTGCCAAGTATGTTTTTGATTGCCGCCCTGATGCCGAAACTTGAAGAATTTGGTCTCAAAATGGCGGCTCGGCGATACTGATTTGCGGTTCAGTACCGGCGATTTCGGTTTTTCCGAGTACGAAGCCACTGGTTGAACTGCGGAGGAAGTAGACGCGACAGGAGAAGAGCTAGGAGAAGAAACAGGACCACCCCCGATCGCGGTATCCAACTTGGAATTGTCCAAGGCCAAACGTGTGGCGGGAGACAATTGCAAGTTGGGCCGTTTACCTGGAGTGAAAGAAGAGGTAGAAAGAGAAGACGAAGAAAGAGATCGTGATCGGGCACGTTTTCCTGTACGTTGGGGCAATGGAGTTGCACAAGCAGCGGCCTTGTGACTACTACTCGTACCACTTCATGCGTCCTTGGGGTTTATAGCCGAAATATAAGACTGGAAAGCCTCGATAGTCTTATCAGACAACTTGGTCTTGAAATTCTTTTTACCCCATTTCAAGGCTTGAATGACAGCCTTGTCAAAGTCCAGGTTCTTTGAAGATTTGGCCGAAATAACCTGTGACTTTAAATTTTGTAAACAACTTTCGTAATGGGAAACGAGCCCGGCCAAGATCTCATGTGCCCAACTCAGATGTGTTCTCCCGAGTTTGGAGAAAACATCCGAATTGGGCAAGGCAGGTTTTAGGAAGGCATTTATGTCATCCAATCTATTTTGTAATGTTTTGGGAAATGTCCCATCCGCCAAATGGCCTTGCAACAGACTAAGGTGGTGAAAACACTGTATCACCCGAAATAGAGCCTTGACCAATCTGGAGAAATCTCCATAAGATGGATCAAAGGTTCCATTTCTTGGGGGATGAGCAGTGCTCTGGGGATTAGTTCTCCTTTTATTATTCTTTCCAAAAACCATTGTTGACAGAATGTCCTCCCCTTAAACAACTAATAAATAAAACTAAAACTGATATAACAAAAGAAATAAAAAAATAAAAAATGTTTTGAAGTAATTGAAGCTACCTTTTTGTGACTTTGCTTGATCTTCAATCCTTCCTAGTTCTAAGAATCCGTCCGGCTTAACTAGTTTCGCAGGTAGGTAGGTAGGTAGGTAGGAGGTAGGTAGGTAGGTAGGTTGGTAGGTAGGTAGGTAGGTCTTCCTACCATCGCCAGGAATATCAGAAAAATGTTTTGAGTAAGGTTGAACAGGTAGATGTAGGCCGATGTGTATGTTAGTCATATCTGCGACCGTGGCTCTGACGGTCTTAAATAATTTCGTAGTGATATCTGATCTCAAAAATAACAACAAGAAAACTAAATCAGTTTGGGGAGTTGCAATTAAAGGTAGAGCCCAAGTGACCCGACATAGAAGTCGTCTCTAAGTTCGTACTTTTAGGTATTGAGTTTAATTTGGCTGAAGATGATCAAGTTGCATCAAACTACAATAAGAAACTAACTAAAATAAATCAAATTATAAACTCATGGAGCAAAAGACGAATAACATCACTGGGTAAAATAACTATAATAAAGACTTTTTAGTTCCCCAAATAAACCATTTACTGTTATCCACACATAATCCCAAGCTAGAAACTGTAAAAGAATTGAACAAGACTTTCCATAATTTCATCTGGGGAGATCGGTCGATAATGTAAAGAGACGGCGTCTAGTGTCGGAGTATGCAGAGTGGGGCCTGAAGATGGTAGACTTGGAAAGACACTTTCACAGTATGAAAATCTCCTGGATAAAAAGGCTTCTCACTGAGGACAATTTTACTTCACTATTCTTCAAGAACATATGGAAAATAACATCTTTCTCTGAAAATTTTCGTGAACAAACATACATTGAGAAATTAAAAAAGCATACTTCGTGCCACCCTTTTTGACATCAAGTCCTGCATTCATGGCAACACTGCATAGAATCAACTCAAAGAACACCAGCTGATTTCATAGAATCGCCTTTGGGTTACAATCAGGAATTGACTGATATCGATAAGATTATCAGCGCTGTAGAGTGGCTGAAAAATGGAATAAGATTCGTACGAGACCTCTTCGACTCAAACGGGCAATCCCTTACATATCAAGACTTTAAAAATATCTATAGGAATTTCTCGAACTTCATTAGTTTTTCGAGAAAAATAACCACCATAAAAATCAAATAAAAAACCTAAAAATAACAGAACAAAGAACAACTTCTATCAGGCAACTAATAATCCCCACAACGTTTCAAAATAAACTGTCAGAAAAAGGTCACAAACTGTTGAAAAGCTAATCAACAGAAACAGTTTTGAAGAGTAAATCACAGCTAAAATGGGAACTGGAATTTGGAACCGAATTAGCCTACAATACAATATATAGAAACCCGTTCAATTATGGCCTGTTGGATCCCAAAATTAAAATATTTTCAATATAAATTAATACATCGAATTTGGGGATTAAATAAATTTGTCTCCAAATTCGCCACAGACCAATCCCCAGCATGCAGTTTCTGTGAAGGGAAAGAGGAAACCATAGACCACTTATTTTTTACTTGCGAAGCAACAGAAATGTTTTGGAAAGATTTCACAGGTTTTTTGCAAGAACGGGGTTTAAATATCAAGTGGGAAAACGGGAGATCATTTTTGGAACTGCAGATACTTAGGACATTATAAATAGCATATTGATAGTAGCAAAATTCCATATATACGAAAGCAAATATAAAAAAGAGCTTCCCAAATTAAACACGTTCAAAAACGAGTCTTACAACCTTCTATCATGTAGAGAACCATATCTACCTAAAAACAACAGTGAAAGCTAATTCATAACCCGATGGAGGATTTGGGGAGCTTGTTGAGAAGTTCGTGTAAGTTGAGTGTAAAGATCACAACAGACATAGAATATTACTTGCCCTGTTATTCAATCGGAAGTGTGATTAAAGACACAGAGTAAATATATACGGGATGAGGGAAAAACCGCCATAGCCCCTTGAATATATGTTCAACTGCGCTGCCGCTCTCGCAGGGCTTCATGAATTCCAAACGCACTTCTGCAATTCTGAAGATGCTTGATGCATCTGGTAGAGCTCCGTGTACTGACAGACTCCAGAAACGGGGCAGGTATGTCGTGTTTGCTGGTACACGGAGTGACGCTTGGGGTATCTAATTCGATCTCTAATTTGTTCTCGGACTATTGCCATATATCATCAAACTCTCAAACTCCACAAATTAATTCTCCCTCATCTCCGACACCGCATAACACAATAGAACGCAAAAATAATTGAAGCATTCTTCTGGTTTTTTTCCCTCTCGAGTTTTCTTTTCCCCCAATGACACATACTCCACCACCCTAACCCTATCCCCCGCCCCCTATATTTTTTCCAATTGAAATAGAGATACAGGAAAGTAAAATGATGTATACAGTCCTTATAAGAGAATGAACTCTATTATCCCCAATGCTATGTGGAAATGTTTTGAGATCTGTAAAATCTTGACTCATGAATAATAAACAATTGGAAAAAAAAAAGAAAAAAGAGGTTAATTGTGCAGATTAATTGCTCAAATTTCAAGTTATCGTATATTTTAGGCGCCAAGTGGAAATATGACCCCCGTTCTTGCTTACCTTTGCTAGTGGACCATTCGCACATAAGACTACCTCCTGTATATTTGCTGACGAGACACAAAGCGATTCCCAGTTGTTACACTTAATATATTCTAAAACATGGTAACTTTCACTCTTAGTTTTGCTACATGTACTTGTATTTTTGTCAATGTTAGTAAAGAATAGGTTAAATTTATCTGCTATGTCTTTACAACGAGTTAGTCCCCTACTTTCATGTCTAAAGGTGCTAGGTAAGTGTGGGTACGATTTGATTAGTTAATAGCATTACGTAGAAGTTTCCAAGTCTTTTTGACATCGTTTTTATTTTCCAAACGCACGGAGTTATAATATTTTGCATTCACACTGTGCTTCGGGCGGTCGGAAATGCAACAGTGGTTTTTATATTCTTCAATATTACTGTTTGGATGATTTTTTGGTTTTCCCTTATCTGAATAGCATTTGCTTATTGAGTGAGGATCACAACAGACCGGTGGTCATCGACTATTCACGTCTGATGCGTTTGGACAAAGCGACCATCTTTTAAGGGGAATGCAACGTTTATCGATAAGATCACTATACTCTTCTTTATGACAGGTGACAATATATACACTTGTGAAGTCAGAAGGGGACTGAATGGTTTTAAAGCCAGTAATCTTCCGTTTTATTGCTGCAGATATGGTCAATTAGCGTCGCAGAATGATTGGTGACTCTTGTTGGTCGTGTGGTGGTGGGCGCGAATCCTCCATTGAACATTAATTAATTCGATAAATTGATTTTTTATTGTGACTACAAAAACTTACATCTGTATTGAAATCTTCCATCAAATATTTTTTTTATTATTATTCTCTTTATTTATCACACTGGTCAATTGCGTCTGAGTTACCAAAAGCAAATCAAGGTAAGCTTCGGGACTGTATTGGGTCTATAAATTATACCAACTATACATATTTAGGGAAACTGGTTTCTTTGAACTGGAACTGAAAAAACATGTGTTATAAAAACCGAGAGATCATTGCGAATTTTATACCGTATATTTACTTTCATCAACATTGCAGTTTCTTTCCGACCATCGTCCTGGTCAGAGTGCATGTGTGTTTCCAACAGTTGGTAACAATCGACCCTGTAATCGTTACCCTTCACGTTAAGAACTATGCTATTCCAACAATGTCTAGAGAATCGAAAGGTGGCTGTAGAGTGCGGATTCAGTTGTGGAAGTTGTCCCAGTTGCCGCTTAGGCTTCGACGATTGATGTTTAGTAAAGATTGTTTTTATTAACTATGCAGTTTGCAAACTCTTGTAACCTGTGGTACTTGCCGCAATATCTGTTGATCTCGAACACTGGATTTAGGGTTTTTTGTGGATTCTGATAGTCAATGCCGATATGTTAAGAAACTGCCGGGTGACACCGTATCATCGTTGGGCATTTTCACAGTTTAACACATTATGCTGTTATGGTGAATTTTCATCAAATGTTTAAAATCGCCTTCAAAACTTAAACACTTGATCATTGTGTTGAATTCTTCAGTATTTTATTTGATTTTTCTTTATGGAAATGGAAGCTGCACAGTTCTTTCTACAACAACGATTCAATTGAGGAGAAAGAAGGGAAAACTGATAGAATCAGGCCAAGCAAAGATTCAGAACATTTTCAAACACAACAAGATATATGGCGATTTTCGGGACGTCCTTGAGGTCAAAATGAAAAGGAATCTTGACCTGGCTATATCATGCCTCGAAACCTGTGAGTCCACCCCAACCTCTAAGGATCACAAACATGAATTAAGAAACTCACACTTAGATATGCATACAGAATATCCACATCAAGACAAGGAGAAGTTCTAATACATCAGAAACATGTAAAATTTCTTGAATATTGTTTAATCTGTGGTGAGCCTTGTACCATAGAAAGAGAACCAACGATGACATGGTGTCATCCGACAGTTTCCTAACATATTGACCCTGAACTATCACAATCCAAATAGACACATTATAAAATATCATTCCAAGGTTGGGCCGAAATCTGGATTTTGTTTGTACCTCACAGTCCATCACTACAAGAGTGTGTTTTTTTCCACCCTAGTAGAATCGATACTGTCTAGGAATATAAGGGTACGGGTTAATACGTAGATATACATCAGTTGTCTGAATTGATTATTAAGGACAATGTAAACCTACACTTGAGAAACAAGTTTCAAAATATTTCAACAATGACAGCTTATAGTATTGACAATCCTCTGAACAAACTACGGATAGCTGGAAAGAAAATACGTCGGTTTGAGAAATTTATTATTTATGTACTTAAAGAATATTCGTAAAAGAATCAGATAATAAGCTTGGTCTAATGACATTCTTTTCAAACAGGATAAGGACTCCCCTTTAAGATAGAGACAATGTTCTAAAATATATTTTATCGACTGATAAAAAACGGATGGTGTCCCCACTGATGTATTCCATTGATTCCCCTGTGGAAAAGAACTGTGTGGTGAAAAGCATTTAAAACATAAACAACAAGACGTATTATAAAACTAAAAAGTCATTTTTAAAAAAGTGGTAAATCCACGCAGATGTTGTGAACACCCTTCCTCACAGATGTAGTATAAATATACAAAGCCTCTATGCATGTTCGTTTGGACCATTCCAAACATAATAGCTAACACTATTACACACATCATTTCTTGAGGAAAAAAGACAAATCTCACTGATTAGCTTCATGAGCGCGATCACTGGGGGTCACACAATTCGAAAGGAAACGAATTAATAAGACCGATGGGTTAAAAGCTTCATTCAGAAGCTAAATATTTCCATTTAATCCACGTTTCTGAAAGTTTTCAAAACATATTGTGAGGAGGAAACTGTGTCCAGGGATAACTTGGTTTTCTGGGGCCAGGTTAGGCGAAGTTTGATTGTGGGTACTTGAGAGGGTGCCCCGAACGATTGTGGGGTGGGGTGAGTGGTATATGTCTTGAGTATACGTGCGTGTGTGTGGTTGGGGGGGGGGGGGGTCCCGATTCTGTGAGAACCTAGACAATAGTGTTTGGGTTCCCACAAAGATTTATTCGTTTTGTCCGCGTCCTCGCAAATAAAACAATGGGTTAGGGTTTGTCTTCCCGATTTTGTAGGGCCTTGTTTTTCTCAGAGAACAAAAACAAACCTCTCTACCACAAAAGCTGTTATACAAGACTGCAGCAGTTTGTGCGTGTGTGTGTTTAAAATTAAAACAAATCCGCGCTGAAACAGACATTTCCGTCTGAAACGTTTTTTCCTCTATTATGCTGCCGAAATAATGTTTGTTTCTTTTTAAAAACTTTGATGGGTTTGGAAACATGAAAAAAATTATACAAATTTGCTTTAAACTAAGTGTTGAGCTTAGGAACTGGTTAAACTGACTGGCAATGCCGGAAATCGAACCGTCGGTAATCCCGCCCGGCATTCAGTAGTGTATCTTTCTACGTTGTTCGGTCATTCAAAGTAGACTGAACATCAAAGGAACATATGTCTTGTTCACTGCAATGCCTACAGAGATGACTACACGCCAACAAAGTTTAATACATGCCATCCAACCAGCCGCATTTTATTTTGACAGAAATACTTGCCTATGAGGCTCCTTGGCCTAAGGAAGTAGTGTGATAGATATGAATCTCACTTACAATCCTACTCTAAAACAATTAATTTGGTACAGTTCAGGTGCTTCCTGTGGCCTTTGTGATTTCTATAAGCATTAGGACAGATAAACTTAAAAGTGTTGAAAGAGACAATAAGCTGTTTAACTTCAAGAGATCAGTGGCATGGGAAACAGGTGGACAAGGCAATATTTTATTTAATTTAGTAAAAAAGGCTAACATCAGATTGTTTGAAAGAACTGTGTCAAGATGTAAATCGGAACTGACCTTTTACGCACATACAGCATATAAACTATGCAGACATTTATGAGGAATATATATTTATTGGGGTTTAACGACACTTTCAACAGCCAGGGTCGCCTCATCTCGGACAGTTTCATGGGTGAGTGAGTACCCAGAGAGAACCACCATGCAATGTGCATGACGAGCAATTGTCAGACTTACCAACACACTAAATACACACAAGCAGGGTTAGCATTGGCTGAAGACAAGTGTAACATCGACGCACAGTACACCTTAGTAAACAACAACGCCACCGTGCCCCCAAGTGGGCAACTGGGATTAAGAGTCTTGCCCAAGGACGCAAACGGTTGCCGCAGTTGGGATTCGAACCAAAGACCTCTCGACTTGCAGCCTGCATCAACATATCTACCAACTGAATCACCACACTCCCAATAAACCGGGATGGAGGCGTTGGGATCTGGGGCAGGGAGTATGTGAGTACATGTATGTGATCTGTCTGATTCTACCAATACAGAGGGAAAACAAAAATGGGAAGAAGATGTATTTTTTTAAAAAAATGTTTCTGAATTATAATGACCAAAAGACATATCTAGAACGACGGTCGTTCAATGACCTGCTACAGTATGAGTACATACTGCATAGGCTTATTGTTATTTTCATAAATTTCATTAATAGCCATGTTTGACACACCCAGCCTGTTGCACTGCCCAGTTATTTATTTATTTATTTATTTATTTATTTATTTATTTATTTATTTATTTATTTATCGGTGTTTTCAGGTCACCTATCTCTGCACAATGCCTAATCATGCTCATGACAGTTTTACAGGTGGAGGAAGCGAGTACCCGGAGAGAACCACCGAGCAACTGTCAGCTCTCAAACATACCAACTCTACACAGGCAGGGTTAGCATTGGTTGAAGACAGGTGCGCCATCGACATGCATTACGCCTTAGTACACAACGCCTACGTGTCCCCACGTGGGCATTGGGGGTGAAGTGTCTTGCCCAAGGACACAACGCGGTTGCCGCAGGTGGGATTTGAACCGAGGACCTTTCGGCTTGCAGCCTGCATTTCTACCTACTGAGCCACCTACCACGCCCCCACCCGCGCCCCCACCCACCGACTGCCCCAACTGTCTCTATAAGCCTCAAACCAATTGTACTAACCAACCTGTCTGGACTATCCACAAGTGACATCTCTCATTTGGTTCTCATGCACCTGGTCATCTTATTGATTACAGATGCATTTTACCGTGAATACATTGTATCTGCATCAAAGTAACAAAAACTTTTTACCAGGTTGGAAGCTTACAGTAGAGTGATTGAGAAAACGGAAACAGACGATTTGTTTTATTTTTTGTCTATTTCATTCAATAATTCTGCTTGAGCACCTGAGATTATTGTGTTCGCTGGGGACTAACAAAACACTATCACTTTCTTTTCAATGAGGATTTGCAACATAAGATTCGATATCACTTCATTTAGTGTGCGGTATGGAGTATTTCAACATCATGACCGTTAGGTGCACAAAAGCATACAGTTAAAACTAGAAGTCCTGTCACGAATAGTGCGCTTATCTAGGCTTAATTGCGCGTTGGGATTGCGCGCAATTGCCATATCGAATGGCATCCAAAGCACAGCAGTTTCTCTTGGTTACTCAAAGCAAACACATGCAATGTTTCTGCCAATGGACCTCCAAGTTACCCGGAGGTCCATTGGCTGAAACATTGCTTGTGCACAGGCCATATGTACAGAATTTGATAGCTTTACTTGGGTCATAACGCGTATATTAACGCCCATATCAATGTGCTATTTGTGCGCATTTCATGACAGGACTTCTAGTTTTAACTGTATATGTGTACAGTTCAGTCATTGTGTACTGTTCGTAATCCACACGTGGGTAGTGATATCCATACATGTTTTTACCAGATAATACAAATCATCATTAGCAAAATTTTAATTAATGAAGCACCGGGTACAGCACATTCCTTATTGTTGTTTCCAGAGGTCACAAAGATCGATTAAGTCGAATTTAGAAACTGAAGTTGATAATGTGTGTTGCAGACGATTAGAAGATTTCTAGATTAATCATGTCATCCCTAATGTCAAGGTTCCAGTACTAGGATCACAAAACCTGTCAATGTTGGATAAGAACCTTTGATGGTTTAACCCTTTACCCAACTAATCGGCCACATCCGTCCACGTAATATGCAAATTCAGCAGCTGAAAAAATACTATTTTTAAAAAGTTTCAACAAACCATATCATGTGATCCCTCTTTGGAACGAGCTCTTATGGATTTGTTTAAATTCATTTTAAAATTTTAAAAAGTGACATTTAAAATAATAAATTTTGATATCGTCTGCGTTAGGTAAAGGGTTAATAACAGCTGACAATTGGTGGTATTGAAGAACCAGCTGTGATACAGGGGGTCATATCACAGTGAAATAATTTTGAAAATGGGGCAATCGCCGCCTTGAAACTTTTCGTAGGCGGGTTTACCTTGGGTCGCTCTCCTGTTATTTTCAAGGCCTCTTTATACAGTACTGAGATCACAAAGCCAGACTTTTTTGCAACCAGACAACAGTCTGATTGCTAGAGATGGGCGGTACAATGTAAATATTTTGGGATCAGTATCGAACCAATGTAAAATCAAACCCGCCAAAAAAAAAGTGTGAGCGCACAGATTCAATTCCAGAGGTGCTATATTTGTTTGTATTTCTTGATTTGGTCTCAGGACTTATATTTCATTTCAATTTGGGAGAATCCATTTGGATTCTTGAAAAAATGGTTGCGAGAAGAATCCATACCTGCTACGAGTGCCCAGGATCCCATGAGGCCACCATGGTTGAACCTCTGTTGCGTACTGATGACACATGATAACCAATTAATTACCCAACACAGCTTTTTAATTTTCTAAACATAACCTGAATTTGGTACAATATTGTTTTAAAATAAACAATATATACCAATAGAACCTTACTGTATACACAAATGGATATGGATGTTATCTGAACTGGCTAATTGAGCCGGTTCCATAGACAGCCATATTTTTACAATTTACATGTATTGACAAAGTGTCAGGATTTTCAGGTCATGTTAGCCTTGTATTGGTTAATTTGTAGACCCTGTGTTAGATAAAGGGTTAAATTGACTCAATAGTCTCAATTCTTTTCATGCGAATCTTAGCAGAAGTACAGTGAGAATCTACATAGATTCTTGCTGGTTTTGTTGGGCGAATCTTTGTGTGAATCGATTCTCGTCTAAATATAAGCCCTGGGTCTTGATGTAAAAATATGTTTTATGTATTCAGGAAATCTCAGTCCATAGTGTCAATGTTTGGGATCTGATGAAAGATATAAATCTGTGATAACACTAAACACTACTCCACATGTACTAAAATGTTTACAATTTAGAACTCATGCTTAATTTTGAAGCTAGAAGACTCATTAAACTGTTTTTATCAATACATTTTCCAATTAATGTTTTTCTTTGTTCAACTTTTTAACAACAACCAAGGCTGTGGCCCATGTTCAAAGCGTGATAATGATTAGAACATAATAATTGTAAACTGCACTATGCCTTTTAGGACTACACTCTTATCATAGTTAACTTATGGAAGCCTTGCAGGTGACACACAGAGAAAAAAACAAAGGCAGTAAGTTGGTACAGTCGACAGTGTTTCCCCGAGAGCCGTGGGTTGCCATAAACCCTCATCTCCACTGCCATGTATGAGTTTCTAGTCATTTATCTTTGTTGATATTGAAATAAAAAATATCTTACCTTGTCTTCATTAAGCCATAGCACCAATACAACAGGCAACCAAATGTGTCCATGGGAAGGCCTTCACAGTATTTAATTTTCGATACAGAGTTTCGGTATTTTTAAAATACCACGGTATGACTGAATGTCGAATATAGCCAGAACGTACAAATAGAAAAAGCATGTTTTGTTTTTTTCAGCTGATTAACAGTAATCTTAATAACAGCTGTCAAAACAATCCCAACTTGCATGGCTTTTTTGTTAGTAAGTGTTAAACAAACACAACCTTGGTGACCATTCATTGTGAACGTCCTCCTTTGATCCAATCAATATTTCCCAAGTGTGTAACAGTTAAACAAACTCTACCCTACTGACAATCAATTGTAGAATATTTTTTATAGTGATCCAATCAGTTATCTGTATTGTTAACGGGACGTTCAACCTAACTTTGGTCAAATTGCAGGTAATTTTCTTCCAAGCCTAAAAAAGATCCAAAATGAATAACGCCATTAGGTTATATACCAAAATGCTTGGATTGAAACATAGAACATGTGGAAACTGGAATTTGCCATGGAACTGCTGCCATGTGTAGATAGCACTGCCTGAAAGTCTGCTATGGCATAAGTAAGAGAACAATCTTTTTACAATAAAATACCTCAAAATAAAATAACAGCTGTATTCTATAAACATTGAAGTACATACTCGAAGAAATCTTTTCCCAATTCTTGAAAGTAATAAAGATTGAGACCAAATGTTATAAGTGGAGTGCTCACTGATTGAAGGCAGACCTTTTCTTTTGTTTATGTTTTAATTTGGGGGCGTTCAATAAATGTCAACTTGAAGGAGTCCACTAGAAGAAGTATGGAAGGACAAAAGAGTGTCTCCCAATATAAAGATGTATGTGTCACTGTGGTGGTTTGGAAAGAAACTATGATATTCTCCTATCTAGGATACAAAGTCATACATTGTAGTTGAACAACTATATTTACAAACCCCTTGTCTCTAACCCATTTTACCCCCTGCATCAATTTGATAGTGGTTAAATTTGTCTGGTTTATCAATAAGTAACTTAGCTTCATTTACTCATGGACACCAATACAGTCATGATATCTGGATTAGAAGAAATAAGAGTAACTGTAACCTGTCACTGCAATAAACCGTCAAATGTACATAAAAGTACATTGTTATTCAAAACACATCAAATCAACCCTACATAACCATTATTGAATGTACTTTTCCAAAAGAGGCTTATTGGCATATTGAGATCAGAAGGGCACATCCAGTAGGTCTCCCATTTATAGGTGTTCACATATGCCTGACTCTATGTCTCCCACAGTCAGAGAATATTTTATTAAATGGTACAATCAAAAATGTACTAGTAATGCTATTTTCAATTTTGCCAAAGAAATGGACATGTCCTGTAAGTCTGATGCGGATATATTACATAGAGGGTGTGGGGAATTCAGAAAACAATTTATCGAATGTGATGGGATAGATCCTTTCAGGGAGGCTGTAACTTTAGCTGATGCCTGTAAAAAAGCTTGGCGGAAAAATTCAATGCCAGAAAACAAAGTTGGTCTCATTTCAGACATAGGGTATCCTACTGTCATTAGATATTCCATGAAAGCCATTAGATAGTTACGGCTACTAGCAGAAGAAGAAGGCATACACATACGACATGCACTAAACAGTGGAGAAATTAAAATTAGAAATTATTATGTAGATGGTTTTCACAAAGAGACAAATACAATCTATGAATTTTATGGATGTATGTGGCATGGATGTGAAACTTACTATGCTGACAGATATGAGAAAAATCCAATCAATTCATATTTCTATCAATTCTGTACAACAAAACCCAATCACGCATAAAACATTTCAAATTATTGGGGTATAATATGCAAGTGGTGTGGGAACACGAATTGAATCATCTATGCAAATCAGACCCTGAGGTTCTAACCTCTTTAGATACATTTTTCCCACACATGGACCCAATTAAACCACGAGAAGTATTATTTGGTGGGATAACAAATGCCATTAAATAACACTACGAAATTGACGAAAACATAGGCACAGAAATCAAATACATAGATATCTGTTCACTTTACCCATATGTGAACAAACACAGGGAATATCTAGTGGGACATCCAGATATACTCACAAAGGAAAACCTAGACACTGGTAAAACAAGCCAATACAGAGGTCTCATTAAATGTAAAGTTTTACCACCTCAAAATCTTTTTTTGCCAGTTTTACCTATTCATTGTAATAAGAAAATGACGTTTACACTTTGTAACATGTGTGCAGAACACGAATTAGATCACTGTAAACACACACCAGAACAACGTGCACTTGTAGGTACATGGACATCTGTTGAACTTTGCAAGGCATTGGATTTGGGGTACACTCTTCTTGACACTTATCAGATTTGGCATTGGAGTGAATGGTCTTCAGAGATTTACAAATATTATGTGAACAAATATTTAAAAATGAAACAAGAAGCTAGTGGGTTTCCAGATTGGGTGAAAACAGAAACAGACAAAAAAAAATCAAAAACGATTATGCACAAATTGAAAATATACTATTTAGAAAAAGTTGAAAAAAATCCGGGGAAAAGATCATTTGCCAAAACCATGTTAAATTGTCTCCGGGGAAAATGCACAAAACAATACAAAAACTAAAACAAAATACATAAATGAACCATCAGAATATTTTGAAATAATACAGAACAAAGACAAAATTGTGAAGAATGTGCAATTTTTTGACCATGATCAGTTTGTTTTAGTAAACTACATTGACACTACAGATGTTTACAATCCACACAATTCAGCCAATGTTGCCGTAGCTTCATTTGTCACAGCCTATTCACATATGGAATTATACAAAGTTTTAGAACAATTAGGAACAGGAGTTTTATATTTTGACACAGACAATTGTATCTACATAGATAAACCATCACCCTGGAATCCAGAAACTGTAAATAGTAGATTTGGGCAGGGACAGATGAACACCCAGTGGCAAAAATCACAGAGTTTGCGGGCTTAGGTCCGACAAAATGATGGATACAAATATATTAAAGATGGAGAAATACACACCACATGTAAAGTTAAGGGTGTCACATTAGATTACATGACATCACAAAAAGTTAATTTTGAAAGCATGATTGAGTGTGCACGAGACAGAGATAATTACAAATTAAACATTGAATATACACATATAATTAAACGTAACAAAGATAGACAAGTCACAAGTGAAACACAAAGCAAAACATTCAGATCTGTTTACACAAAACGTTTTGTTGTCAGTAAATATGACACACTACCCTATGGGTATAAGGTATAAATACTACTCAGATTTCTTATTTCGACTTTGAACAGGGAAGAGGGAAGATGTCTCTACCACTTAATCCTACATATCCTATATACTTATCAGAGTTAAGAAGACTTTCGAGTTTTAATGTGACTACAAATCCTATTTTACAATCCAAGAAAAAAAATTTAGCTAAAGCTGGGTTTTTCTATGTAGGAGATGGTAAAGTAAACTGTTTTGTATGTGGACAAGGTTTACATAATTGGGAAGAAAAGGATATTCCTTTACAAGAACATGTTAAGTGGTCACCAAATTGTTCTTATATTCAATTGATAAGAAATTGTCAATTATACAATCCACCAACATGTATGCAAACACCTCCAGATAAAATATTATCAGTGATGGATTATGGATTCACTTTAAATCAAATATTTTCAACAATGAAAAAATATGACAAGTGTCTAGATGATTTTCCAGATTCTAAATCTTTATTTTCACTCATGGTACTAGATGATCAAAGAACAACATTTAGTACCATAATTGCAAGAAAAGGTTCAGGACAATTCTAAACTAAGTTAGACAAAATATTTACAGATAATGTAGAAAATGATTTTCCTGGCTGTCCTGATGTACAAGTACATGGTATAATGTAATACCTGATGCACAAAGTACATCAGAACAGACAAAAGAATCATCACTTTGATTTCAACCATGGAACCAGTAAGAAATAACTTAGAAAACAAGGTCACACGTAAGGCATTATTATATGCGTTTCAATTGACCACTCCTGGGTATCTAACAATAACAAAAGATGTTATTCAAAGTGTAAAAGAGAATAAAAATATATATCATTGATTCGCTTCTTGCACAACGTTCAAGACGTGTGGGTAAGAAACTCATCAAAAAACTCAAAGTACATTCTGAAGGGAATCCAAAACACTTCTCTAACAACTGTAAAATACCCCTGCAGGTCGCACATACCCCACTACTATCCATTGACCGACCACCACCATACCTCATATTAAATTGTCTGTACGCCTCTGTATGAATCCAATGGTATGAAACGTCCAAGTAAAAAATGTATACGGGAAGCTCATAGTCTGGTAGGCAGTCAGGGATGTAGACGGAGAAGCAATCAGTGTGGAAGTATGGAAGGCAGGCCGACAGGCGACCTGGCAGGTAGGTGGACAGAGAGTGAGGATGATAGACAGTCATGCAAGCTGGTTGGAACGCAAAGATACACTCAAGAAAGTGGGAAGGCTAGGGGGCAGGTAGTCAGGAAAGTACATGGTAGGCACGTGGGTTGCTTGACAGCGAGCGAGGCAGGGTGTAAAGAGGGGTGGCATGCCAAGATCAGCAAACCAGTTATGCCGGCTGGCAGATGGGTTGAGAGCCAACCAAACAGACAGACAGGCAAACAGTGCAGGATGTCTAACACTGTCAGGCAGATAGGCTGGGAGACAGGAAGCTCGGTTGATCGGTGTGTGAGTGGGTAGTATGGCTGGAAGGGCAGGCAAGCTGTGCACGAAAGGATGCCATGTAGGTTAGTAGGCAAACAAGGAAGGGATGTAGTTAAGTAGTTGGTGCTTAATTAGGTAACAATATCGGAAAGAAGACGGGGAGGCCAGGTCAGGTCAGTGTTTTAAGACGGACTAGCAGAGTGGCAGGTAGTATGGAAAGCATGCAACAGACTGACATGCAGGCAGACATTGTCAAAAGACGGGGAGGCCGGTTGTCAGGCAGTTGAGCGGACAGACAAGATGGTACCCTATAGGCACCCACAAGGCAGGCAGAAGGGTAGGCCGGCTATCTCCACAAGGACCGTTCTTCATGGACGGATGACTTAACTACACCCGGAAGACCAATTGTATCAGATTGTAATTCACAATCTTATGCGATCTCGGAATTAATTGATTATCATATGAAACCTATAGCAAATAGACATCCGAGCTTTCTAAAAAATACACAGGATTTTCTGTCAAAAATTTCGAAATTGAAAATATCAAAAATGCAATTCTGGCTACTTTGGATATCGACAGTATGCATGCGAACATTGATATTGATAAATGTGTTCAATCAGTTAAAGATGCATTTGAAAAATATCTGGATGCAAAACGCCCGGATGAACAAAATTTGGATCTTTTAGAGCTGAGCTTAAAAGGTAATGACTTTCAATTCAATGGAGAATATTTTCTACAAATGATGGGTTGTCCTATGGGTTAAAGATTCAGTCCTAATTTGCAAGCATTAACGTAGCGGAATGGGAGGAAATTGCCTTAAGCAAATGTGCAAAGCATCATCTCGTATATCTCAGTTATTTAGATGACATTTTTATTATTTGGGAGCATTCAAAAGAAGATTTTGATGAATTTTTAGAAATTTTGAACAATCACGATCCAAACATTAAATTGAAAGCTACTATCAGTGAAAATTCTGTTGATTTTCTTGATGTGACCGTGTATAAAGGCAAGCAATTTCAGGCGTCCGGTCATTTAGATTATAAAGTATATTTTAAACCAACTGATTCACATCAATTGTTGCACACAAAATCATTTCATCCTCAACATACATTTGAAGGTATCATCAAATCACAGCTCATCCGTTTCCACCGCAATTCAAGTGATAAGGTAAATTTCAATGAGGCTTGTTCTCCTTTATTTGGCGCCCTCAGATCGAGAGGGTACTCGCTGCGCCTTTTGCATAGCCTGAAATCCCAAACCCTGAAAAAGCTCGAAAGTCCACTGAAGATTGAACACAACAGACCGTTGCAAAATGGTAGTGGCGCGGTATTTACTTGCAAAAAGCCTCGTTGTAGACTGCATACTTTTATGCCTGATCAGAAAGAGGAATTCTCCTCCGAACAAACAAAAAATCATTATCAGATCCGTAACCCCCTCCATTGTGATTCACCAAACATTATTTACCTTATCACGTGTAAGCGATGTCGGAAACAGTATGTTGGTCAAAGTCAAAATCCTTTCTGAGAACGTGCTGCTAGACACAAACAGGATATAAAACATAATGCTGATGCCCCAGTAGCACATCATTTTAACCTTCCTGGCCATTCTTTGGACGATTTCGAAATCCATCCTATTGAACAACCACCAATTAAAGACACATTAGAAGAAACGGATGAATTTAGAAAAAAACGTGAAGCTTTTTGGATCAATACGCTTCAAACCCTCTGGCCATTTGGTATGAACATATCAGAGGGAGAATGCGAAAGGAGGTCCATCATTCCTTTCACTGTAACATACAACAGAATGAATATCAAAATAGCGAAAATGTTAAAAGATGAATTCAATTTTACCAATGATAAATTAAATGAACCTTTGAATCTTCGACCTGTCATCGCCTATAAGAAAAACAACAGCTTGCAAAACATCCTTGTAAGGACTAAATTAGAGCCCATCAATGAATAACATCAATTATTGCCAATCGGTTTAACAAGTTCCTAAGTAATTTTTGTCATGTTTGAAACCCATCAGGGTTCAGTAAATGAAAACAATTTTTTTTTTACAAAAAATTTTGTTTGCACAACAAACTATTTTTAAAAAAAAAAGTTTATAATGCCAAAAATTTTTTTTTTTTGTAAAAAGTAATAACTAAGGTGCTGACATCTTTAAGGTCTGTGATCAGCGACGGTTTTAAGCCTTGTTTAATGTACACTCCTTCCCCTCCCTCTTTTCCTGGCATTCTGTTCGCCCCCACACCTATCCACACACATCCTTTCCTTGGTCTATCCGTTCCCCACGTGTCACTTAAGCCCATGACATCAAAGTCATCTGTATCGATCAATGTAGCAATTTCACTTACTTTCCAGTGGAGACCATGAATGTTGCTATAACCCACTTTCAGGGTACCGAGATTCATTGCCTTCCGCCTACTGGTCTCATTGTTTTCTGATGCTATCCTTGGTAAACTTATTCTTTTCGTCTCGCTCTTGTTCGCCCTACCTGTGCCCACTCTTGCCTATGGCCTCCCACTCCACTCCTCTCCAAAAATGTTTCCGCTACCCGAAAAATGTTATCCCCCATTACCCATTTCCCCATCCTGCTAAGATGCACCCTGTCACACGCGTACATGCTCTTGTTGCCCCAAAACGTGTTCCAGTGGTCGATAAAGGGTATTCCCAGGTCAACACTGAAGTCCTCCAACTGCCCATTCAGCGCCAAATCCCTGAGATCAGTTCGGCTCCACCATCAAGGATTGGAAGGACCCCAGATACGACTACTCTTGCATTCATACTTAGCAGTTTGCTGACTAGATCTCTGCAGGTCTCCATCAGATTTACTGACCTTCTCTCCCCGACATTGTTGGTCCCTACATGGACCACCACTACCGGATTCGATCCTGACCCTGCCACAATACCATCTACCCAGTCCCTCAGATCCTCCACCTTCGCCCCCTCAGAAAGCGCACGAATGTTCGATTCGAACTATCTGGAGCACAAACCACATTGTCATTCCCATGTACAATGCTACTCCCTGGTACAACCAATTTTCCTCTCCTACCTCCACTTCCCAAATCATCTGCAACTCCCTCGTTTTGCATGCCTCAGGCCCCCCTCTTTCTATTTACCGCCTTCCTCACCCCATCTGCCCTAGCAACATCAACAACCATCTCACTTCCCTCTATACATCCTCACTCTCACCCCTAATTGGTGAGAAATTAAAAACCACTTAAAGATGTAAATGCTCACTCATGCAAAAGATCTTATGGCATCAGGGTAAAGCTACATTGGGGGAAAATGACAAAAACGAGAACCGAAACATCAGTTTGAGGTTCGTTCACAGCGAGTCAAGACACGAAAAAGACAAGGCCACTTGATATATTTTATTAAATCATGATGTTACATGGATCTTGCGAGCATTTTTGTAATGGTTTTGATCAAGATAATGTATCACCAACATCGAGTGGTATAGAAAATATTGGTGAAATTGAGCAATTTCTCATTGCATCTTTAAACAATTCTTCACCAATAGTATTTTTAATTCCAAGACAAACAACCAAGTGGTTAGATCTTGCATCATCTACACTTGAAGTTCATTTTAAAATTACAAAACAAGATGGGAGTGTATTGGGTGGAGGTACAAATATAACTCCTATCAATATTTTTTTTCACGGAATGTTCAGTAAAATTGATGTTACACTGAAGTCTTATAACCACCAATACAGACACGTATCCTTATCGAGGATTTTTTTAGATTTTTTTAATTATTCAAGAGATGTGACAAAAACTCATCTGGCTGGTGGTGAGATGTGGTATGTAGATAGTCCTGGATACCACACAGCAATAGCTAAAGATGGTGAAAACAAAGGTTTGGTTCAGCGTCACAGATTAATTGCGGACAGTAAATCTGTACAACTAAGAGGGAAATTACATTTAGATCTATTTGTGCAATACAAATATTTACCAAACGGTGTGGAAATGAGAATAAAAATTCATCGTTCTCCAACTAAATTTTGTCTGGTTGGTGATGAAAATGGAATAATAGAAATTCAAAAGCCATATTCAGAATACCGGCGTTGGATTTAATTCCTAAATTTGCAAATGATCTTAATGCACAAATAGATCAAACAAATTATAAAATCCCCATAAGACGTGTCGAAATGAAAACATTTACCATTGGAAGTGGTCTTCGATCAAAAATAGAAGCCCATCTGTTTCATAAACAGATGACAAAACGATTAATTCTTGGTTTAGTTTTGAATAAAGATATAAATGGAGATATTGGCACAACTCCATTTAATTTTCAACATTTCAATTTGAACAAGTTGAAAATAACAATAGATGGACATTCCATTAAAGCACGTCCCTTCGAACCAAATTTCGAAGGTGGACTTTATCTAAATTCATATTTATCATTATTTGAAGCGATGGGGTATTTTGGACAAAATCAAATAATTAATGTATGTATGCAGGATTATGCAAAAGGATATATCCCTTCGGGAATTGATTTGACACCTGATCAGTCAAGTAGTGGACCATTAGCTCATCCTATAAAGTCTGGCAACCTTCGAATAGACCTCCAGTTTTCTCAAGCTCTTCCAGAGGTGATCAACGTTGTTGTCTGTGCAGAATTTGATAGTGAGATAGAAATCAACAAATTCGGAGAAGTGATATTTGACTATTAACAATGAACAAATGTGAAAATTGCAAGATGTGTGAAGAAAAAATAGAAACATTATTTCTAGAATGTGTTGTGACAGAACTGATAAAATCCATTAAACAAAAAATGAAAAATTTCTGAGAAGAATGTCAATCCAGCACGACAACATTAATAGATATATACATTACAGAATGTTTACAGAAACTGTGTCCGGTGACGATACTACATAATCTACACAAGAGGGCAAGAAGAATTGACTTATTAGAATATTGTGCTCGTATAGACTTTGAAATAGACTGCCAAAAAGACATTCAAAAGTGGGCAGAATTAGTTAAAAGAGACTCGTCATATTATACAGCATATCATGATTAACAACTTCATAAGAGCCCTTTTCAGAGCTAAGAAGAGATGGTTGAAACCAATCATCTACAATATAGTCTTGATAATTGAATGGAAAAGTGTGTTCAAGAGACTTATTACCAAAACAAAAGCTTAAACATAGAAAAGCTTATATTGTGAACACAGATTCATCAAGAGAACCAGGAAAACGTGACATGGTGATATATTTCAAAGACAATCATTCATCCATCTACTTTCATTCCTATGGCTTACCACCAATAAATAAAGACATTTACAAATTCATAGTGAAAAACACAGATCCATGGACAATTAACACAATGAGACTACAAAGTGCTCGTACTGTGGTGTATGGAATGTACTGTATATTTGCTTTAGATCAACTTGCAAGAGGATATGATTTACAGACAATTCTTACTATCAAATTCGATCCAAGAAGTTTCCAAGAGAATGGCAGAGAGATTCGCAGATGGTATGAGTAAACCTATAGACATTATTTTATGTACCCAGCATCAGGTGTCAAAACAACTCACACCGGGAAAATGTTTTATTATAATTGAAAAAAAATATTTTTCTACTGTATAAATTTACTATGTAACACAGCTAGGATTTTTTTAGTGTTTCTTTTTTTTAAAATGCTCAAGTCATGCCACTTTATTTTAGAAAATAATTCTGAAATAAAATGGTATCACTCAAAAAAAATCTTGATGTAAAAGGTAGATAAAAGGTATAGATAGGCAAATGCAGATCTCGGTGCATATACATGCTTCTCACTTCATATATTAAATATCTGTTTAAAATGTAGTAGTGTCCACTATCCGTCCGCAATAGTAAAAAATGAGCCAAGAGTCACTTCTCATTTTCACTGTTTGCGTTGATTGCCTTTAATATTATAAGTTATTATGTTTGTTGACATGGTCTCACGTTTCCTGTCAACAAACTGAATTACGTATCCGTTCCCCGGCAACATAAAATAAAATCAACGAGGCCGTGATTGGCCAATGCCTCGTTAATTTAATTTTATGTAATCAAACATCAGGTGCCAGAACAATCCACCGCGAGGAAATGTTTTATTATAATTGATAAAAAACATTTTTCTATTGTACAAATTTATTATGTATCAGAGCTAGGATTTTTTTAGTATTTCTATTTTTAAAAAATGCTTAAGTGAAGCCACTTTATTTTAAATCTCTCAAATTTTTCTCAGAAAAAATCTTGAAATAATGTGGTATCACTCAATAAAAATCTTGATGTAAAAGGTTTTCTATAGATAGACAAACGCAGATCTCAGTGCATATATGCGTCTCACTTCATATATTAAATATTGGTAGCTGAAGTAAATCTTATTGTCTGTTTAAAATGTAGTAGTGTCCACTATCCCTCCGCAATAGTAAAAAAATGAGTCAAGAGTCACTTCTCATTTTCACTGTTTGGGTTGACTGCCTTTAATATTATATCTTTACCAACCAAACTCTCCACAGAGTAAAGTGTTATAGGGTTTAAAGTATGGATGGATTGATTGATAAACATATATTTGTCAGTATAAAAGTATTTGGAACAACCGACCCCATGACTGGCACTATAGACCAAAGCATTTAACACTGAATTCCCATTTTTTTTTATTGATTTTTGGCCTCCAGTGGGGGCACTCTGGGTACAAAAATAGGCACATGAGGTACAAGCCCCTATGGAGAATCCTATGTTAAATTTTTGGTCTATAGTGGCATATTTGGGTATGAGGAATTCAGTGTTAAATGCTTTGGACTATAGTGACAGACTACACTACTGACATTAACAGCTCAAGTATTTGCTGTAACCTGTTTGCAAATCCGCTCATACATTGTCTCGAAAAAATAAAGGGCTTGATTACGTCCTTTCATTCTTACGATCGCCCAAAATGAGTATTCCTGCAAGAACCACATTGTAATCACATAACTGGAATAAACATCATTGAAACATGGCCAGATCCGGAACATCCAAAATTTGGGTTGATGGTATTGCATTCCAACATCAAAACGCATCAGAGTGTGTGTCATAAAGATGCTTTCTCCGAGTCTGTAGTGTGTTATCATTCCATTGAGGACAAGGCTTTCGAATTACCGATCATTTTGTAGTTTTACGGGTTCGTTACTTATGCCATTGGCAAATTAATGTTCTTCAAAATCATAAAAATCACTTTTTTTCCTGAACAAAATTATATGTACCTTTTCTATGCACTTTGCTCATTATTTTGATATATAATTTGCCTTTCCTTACTTCTCTTATCTGTTTCTGGGGCATTGGGTAAAATGTCAACAAATTGACCAAAGTCAGGTTGGACGACCCCTTAATCCAATTTTTTGTTGTCAAGTGTGCAGTGCACATGTTGTGTACGATACGAAATGACGCCATACATAATTTAATAGCTTTATAAATGTGAAATTGTTTACTTCTGTTGTATACATACACAACCTATAAGGATAATGAACATTACTCTTTACAGACGGACACACTTTTTAGTCATTATATTTCGTCGTGTGAGAACCATAAGGTTCTATCTTCCAGTGGAAGATAGAACCTTATGGTTCTCACTCGACGATTTATTCGGATTATCGTCGGTACAGCTCGAAATACTGTGTAACACGGTATACCGACTAAACTAAATAATAACACTTTGACCGGCCGCTGATTTGTCGCGGTGAAAAACGAGCTTGGTATTCACTCGGTATTAAAAAAATACTGACCTTCGGTTAATTATACAGTATACTGTGCTCTATCACAACACCAAATATTCAAATTGAATCAATTCGAATCCCTTCACTATAGGGCTTATCATATTGACTGTATACTGCCTACCATGTTCTACGTATCTACAATTATGTTGTTTTATTTTTGTTTTGTATAAAATGATGTATGCATGTATACAGTTATTTTCAATAAATATTGTTTAAACTAAATATTCAAATCGGAGTACCGTGGGTGAAATACAAGGAAAATATTGGTACAGAGGGTAGACAGACGAACAGACTGAGGACTCCACTAGATACCCCTTCGACTTTTCAGGTTAGGGGCATAACAAAGTCCAAAAAGGGCCATAAATAACACAGATAAAAGTTATCGCACCACACTCAAAATCAAACCTGTCAGGTATATTGTCAACAGTAAGCCATATTCCAAGTTTGATTGAAATCGGACAACTGTAACCCAAGTTACCATCCAGATACCAATATCAGCATGTCTTCTAAGTCGAAAAAGGGCCATATCCCTGCCAAAAATATCAGATCAATCCCACTATCAATCTCCACCTGTATCATGTGGCTATAAACCAATGTATAAAAGTTTGTTTCATTTTGTTCCGTGAAATTAATGTTATTGTCCGGAAACCAGTATCAACATGTATTCTACGTAGGAAAACGACCATAACTCTGTCAAAAAATATCGGACCTGGCCTACTATCAATCCCAACCTGCATTATGTGGTTATCAATCTTTGTAAAAAATTCTGTTTCATTTCATTCACTCAAACTACTAAATTTATCGTCTGGAAACCAAGATCAACATGTCTTCTAAGTTGTAAAAGTGCAATAACTCTGCCAAAAATACCAAACCAATCCTACTATCAATCTCAACCTGCATTGCGCAGATATAAATCTATGTATAAAATCTTGTTTCATTTTGTTCACTCAAACTGAAGTTACCATCCAGAAACCAATATCAACATGTCTTAAGTTGGAAGAGGGTTATAACTTTGCCAAAAAATACCAGACCAAGCCCACTACATGTATCAACCCCAACCTGTATTATGTCGTTATAAAACTGTGTATAAAAGTGGGTTTCATTTCGTTCAGACAAACTAAAGTTATAATCTTGGAGGGATGGACAGGCGGACGGACCCTAAAAATAATAGCTCCTAAACAGGTTTAGTTGGCCCGGACAATCAGACAGGGTGGCGACAAGATGCTCCCCTTAATGTTTTTCAGGGAGCGTAAAACATTATCAATAGACGTGTGAACGAACTCCATTTGCTCGAACAGGCTCTCGAGATTAGAGTAAACCTGGTGAGATAATGTATAGGGGTAGGGTGTGATGTCAAACTGCAGGATGGTCACTTAAATTATCTGTTGAGCAGAATGGTAAGAAAGTTACCATAAAATTTTTAATTTCTTTTTATTTCGCAAATAAATGTTTACAAAGTCGATTTTTTGTTTCAATTTTCTTCACTCTCTGTTTTCTTGGAACAATCATGAATTGGGAAAAACAATTGCAGTCTCTCTTCTCTCATCATCCTGTTATTAACTGATAAAGGTTTGCCCTAATATTTACAAGGAGTGTGATCACACTCATCAGGAGAATTTTTTTTTCCATTCTCTCTCTCTATAACAGTCTGCAATAATATCGAGGTATCTTGAATTTGAAAGTCGTCGCAAATGCATAACAATAATTCTAAAAAAACCCCTCGATTTTCGGTTGTGAGATGACTCACTCGCGAGTTGACAAGTCAGGCATTCTAATTCAGTGTGTCTTGCTTCTGTATGTAAGACCATCTCCGTCCACATTCCCATCTCGAAAAGTTTGCTGACCATATTCATTGCTGGAAAAAACACATGACGATCGCGTCGTCGCATTCTGTGTCCTGACAGATGTGACCATAGTCCCATCCAATAATGCAACTGGAACATCTTTCCTTCAATCCTCTGGGAATGTATTTTTTTCACGAGATGTACGAATGTTCTATAAAACACATCTATGAGAAATTTGTGTGCTCTTCTCCTATTCATTTTTTTTCATTTCATCTAGGAATCTATCCATTTTAAAAAAAAATAATATATAAAATTTGTTTCCTCTTTCAATTTAATCACTTTTTTTCCTTCATAACATATGAGTCGGATATTCTGTATCCAGTAATGAATGCAGAATACTTCTGTCATCGTAGTTCGTGAGATTTCTTCGTATTGTTTTAAATTTAATAAATTTCGAACTCCAAAGGCCTCGGTTGCCCTCGACACTTGATCGTTGAGCTTTTCTAACACCGACTCAAAACACAGGACCATGGTGTGTTTGTGTTCCAAGGTGTCACAAGTGTGTGCTTTGATCAATCATTCTGACAGGCAATGCATACATATTTCGGTCATCGCTCTAGGAATATTTAAATCCACCAGAAGGGCACACGCTCTGTAGTATATATCTCTGAAAAACTTCTCATGCAGACGACCTCCTCATATTCTCCGCTTTTTCCTTCGGATCCTTGATCTTTACAAGTGACATATTTATATTTAAGTTGTTTTTTTAATTATTTTGTTTTTCCATTTAAATATATAAAAAACAACATTATTACACTATCTCAAAACATCGCAACTATTTTCTTAGTGACTACGGCGACAACATTATTCCTTCCAGCTTCGCGATGTCTTAAAGATCTCTCGACACGACGAAATAGGAAAAAATACACACAGTCTCTACAATTCTTTAAAATTTTGCATTGGATTAACAAAGCAAAACGACGAACATTAGAGGTTGAGGATGTGGAGAGCGCAAAGGTGAGAAAATGAAAAGAGGAAAACCCACTTTCTCTACAATTCTCAAAAGAAAATTCCCATTGGAATAACACTGCGCCAAGAGGTGATGATGGGGAGAAAAAAAATTATTTTCGTAAATATTTGAGGCTAGGCAATCTTAATTCTTTACAAATTCCAATGGTAAATTTCTATGGAAAAGGTTTTCGATTTCGAAGTGAGCTTCCACTGGATTAACCCTAGGCGATCTTCCCTCGAATACCAGTTCAGGCGAAAACGAGCCGTTTTTTAAAGCTGAGCTAGACAATTTTGCAAGCTAAATTTCCATTGCTTTCAAGCTTAATTTTTTATTGAGCTGGAAATGAATTTTTGCTGAACTGAAACGTCCCTATTTACACCACTGACAACAAAACCCATCCGATATGCTTTATGGAAGATTGTATTCACAAACATTTGGAAAATGAAGAAAAAAAGTAAAAACCACATCGCTGACAGAAATTGAAAAGGAAAAGAAGGTGTTGGAAATTTCAAATGTCCAGAATGTGGTGTATAAAGGCTCCTAGCTGTGCTATTTAAATGTGGAGATATGACTATACCAAGATTATTGTTCTTAATGACATGTGCTCAAAATGTCATAACATAAGAAGTAATAGGATGGTATTTTGGTCATATCTCCGTTATTTGAAGTCAGATTTTCAAAACTGTTTCAGCTTGGGGTTTGGAATCATGAGAACTTGAAGTACAAGCAACTAACAGTTTACTTGACTTCAACTTTATGTGGCGATGCTTTTACGTTTTCCCACCCTAGGATTAAATTATCCCGTTAACCCTGGTGGTTTATCACATGCCAATTCGGAGACATCTACCGGTAGAGTCTATAATCGTTGCTTGGGGATAAGCAATCAATATTTTCAACATGAAGCTTTTGGGCTGGTTTTTGAGGATGCGCTCAACAAAATTGAACACAAGAAATCATTGATGTGCTGCATGTTCACTAACAAATGTCATTCCTTCTTGTGGGCCTGCTTTGTTATAATTTGTTGAAGGTTTGCATCACATGTTTGTAAATTAGTAATCGACGGCGTATTATAGCAGAGTAACCCCGTGTGTTAAGATTTCAACGTAATCCTTGATATACTCACTATGAAATGTTCTAACAAAACGTAAAATATCACTTGAAAGTACATATACATTCATCTGTATAAGCTCCATCTAATTAACTTTGTGATGCCTCCGAATCTTATCTTGCTGTATGGCACACACAAGGTAGATCATTAACCCTTTACCAAATTTAAAAAGACAGTTGCTAACATTATCTTGTGTGAATAAAAAATACTTCATGTGTATAGCTTGTTTCCTCCCACTGGAACGAGCCTGATTAGTTCGTTTGACGTCATTAGCCGTGTCTTGTTGGGGTGGGAGCGAAATCATATGAATGGTAACTTCTTTATATCGCACTGACTAAGTATGGTTCCTATATGTACGTTGGGTAAAGGGTCATAGGTGTGGGGGCAGTCACAGCGCCATAATCTTTCCTACCTGCCACAAAACTCAGACCACTACATCGCCAAACCATTTCATAAAAATAAACCTTGCTATTTTTCACATCTTTCGAAGTGTGAAGGAAAATCTATTTCGTCATCAATTGTGTAAGTTGGGACACCGTGTTGGAGCTATCCATTCGCAATTGCTCGCATTTCTTTCTGATAGTGTCAGATTTAATACGACTAATATTATCAGTGTCCTTTATTAATTGACGACCTCACTTTGTATTGTCTTGTACATGTCTTTCCTCATAATACGGCTTGTTAAAACTACTGCATCTGCCAGCTTCTGGTGATACCGGCATTGATGATGATAATGATGAGATGATGATGCACATTCAGCATTAAGTTGCTTGCAAAGCATCCACCAGAAAATTACCTGTGCCTGAAAACGCAATGCCTATATATATATATATCTTGTATATATTTTGTGTTCCTATTTTGTATTTCCAGTTTTGCTGTTCCAGACTTTTATGTTCTTCTCTGTCTGTACATAGCTTTGCCAGCCAATTTCTTATTTATCGATTTCTCTGAACAAAAGGTCAGTTTGTTGCCAAGCAGATTTTGATTCGATCGGCGGGAGAGTGTGCTGGAGAGTTAAGGCCTGTCCAATTCCTCTTGCATGGTGTCGTGAAGCTTCGGACATGACTGATACAGTTGAAACTATAAGTCCTGTCACGAATAGTGCGCTTATCTAGGCTTAATTGCGAGTAGGAATTGCGCGCAATTGCCATATCGAATGGCATCCAAAGCAAGGCAGGTTCTCCTTGTTACCCATAGCAAACACAAGCAATGTTCCTGCCAATGGACCTCCGGGTTACCCGGAGGTCCATTGGCTGAAACATTGCTTGTGCACAAGTCGTGTGTGCAGAATTTGATAACCTTACCATCGTCATAACGCGTAGATTAACGCGCAAATTGACGTGCTATTTGTGCGCATTTCAGGACAGGACTTCTAGTTTTAACTGTATAGCAATGTATCGCGCAAGGACAGACCTATTCAATCTCCATGTACAGTCACGTCGACGACGACATTGCTGCTCTCGTACGTTATCCATTGGTATCCTCCTATATTTCATACAGCGACTACTTGGAGTTAGTTTCTCCAAAGCATTCAGTACTCTTCTAACATTTTATTTTCGAACAATAAATGATGAGCATTCCCAAATATATACCTAAACTAAACTCGAAACTCTCCGTGACAACTTACCATAATCCAACAATCTACTTAATCTTTCTAAATGTGGTGAAAGCGTTGGAAACACGTAAAATTGAACATATTTTATTCTATCAATAACTGTTATGTTCTGGATTAGGTTGCCCATCATTATGTCGGGAGATGTGCAGCCTAATCCAGGGTCTGGCTCAGTCCTGGGGGTTAATTCATGTCCCAACAGCGAAATCAGAATAATGCATTTAAATATTCAGAGTATTTGCGGCAAGTTAGATGTACTTCAAACTGAAATGCCCGTCCATGACATCGGTGTATTTACAGAGACGTGGCTACACACTGAGATTGACTCGTCTTTTATCGAAATATGTGGCTTCCCAAAACCATACCGTATGGATAGAGATAGACGAGGAGGGGGTGTAGCCATTTATGTTATCCATAGTTTGTGGTATACTCCAAGAGACGTGCTAGTGTGTCGTAACACTGAATGCATTTGGCTCGAACTTTCCAATGGGAGAGTTAAATTCTTGCTTGGAGCATTTTACAGACCCCCGAATGCTTCACAAGATATATGGGAAAAGACTGAACTGTCACCTGACATCACATTCGCCGCCGCATTTCTCTGTCGTGCAACATGAGTTAAGTAATCTCCTCACCAACGCACTTCACGGAAAACTCACTCATCACAAACGCACTTCACGGAAAACTCACTCATCACCAACACACTTCACGGAAAACTCACTCATCACCAACGCACTTCACGGAAAACTCACTCATCACCAACGCACTTCACGGAAAACTCACTCATCACCAACACACTTCACGGAAAACTCACTCATCACCAACGCACTTCACGGAAAACTCATCCTCACTACTAGACCTATTTCTTGTAAGTAAGCAATTAGTGATTAAAACTTCAGGAGTAAGCGTTCCTACATCATCTGCCAAATGTTCCATTAAATCTAAGTAGGCCCACGATAAATGCTATTCAAATCTCTCCTGACGACGTTTTCGAGCCATAAAAGTCCCTAATAGTAAATAAGGCCATGGGACCTGACCACATAATTCCTTATGTAATAAAGTACTGCAGTGTTTCGTTACAATAACCACAGTCTGTCATCTTCAATAAATACCTCAGTGAATTCTATTTTCTATTTGAATCGAAACGAGCCAATGTTTCTCCGATCTTCAAATCTGAGGATGAGAGTGACATCTCAAACTATCGTCCGATCTCAGTCTTCAGTTGCATCGGAAAAGTGTTTGAAAAATGTTTTTCAGAAAAATATTTGCCTTCCTAGAATCAATCAGTCTTTTATCAAAATTCCAATCAGGTTTCATACCCAAAGATTCTACGGTATACAAGTTGACAGCAATCTACGATTCTATCGCTCGGGAACTAGATGTAAATAAAGAAATCAGATTTGTCTTTTCCGATATCAGTAAGGCATTTGACAAAGTCTGTCATAAATGGCTGTTGAGTACACTTGAAAACATAGGCATCGCCGGTCATTTGCTTTCTTGATTTAAATGTTATCTTAATCAACGAGAACAAAGAGTTGTAATCGGTTCAAGAAACTCAAAATGGAGATTTATATCCACAAGGTTCAATACTTGGTCCACTACTGTTCCTGAAATACAGTAACGACATCGTGGGTGGAATTGAATGTGATATACGTCTGTTTGCAGACGATACCTCGCTATCGACAACTGTAGAAGAACCATCTGAGGCTGCAAGATTAATCTCATCCGAAATAAGGAAAATTGAAAAGTGGTCTCAAAGGCTAGTCATTTTTAATGCATCAAAAACGTTAGAACTGACAGTATCGAGGAGGACTATTCAGTCATTGTACCCTTCCTTGGAATTTTTTGTTGAAACTATTGAAAATGTTTCGTCCTATAAACATCTCGGTCTAACTTTTAACAGCTTTGTCACTTGGAGCAATCATGTGGACTCAATCATCAAAAAGGATGGAATCGCCTAAATATGCTCCGAAGGTTCAAATTTAAACTTAATAGGAAGACTCTAGAACAAATATACTTTTTTCGAAGACCAGTCTTAGAACATGCGTCGCCAGTTTGGGACAATTGTACTAACTCGGAATCGGATGAGTTAGAAAAAAATCAGGTAGAAGATGCCAGACTTGTTACAGGAGCTACTGAGAGTGCGAGCAAATCCAAATTATACATTGAAACTTGGTGGGAGTCATTACACCAGAGACACCAGAAATACAAACTTATCAAGTTTCACAGAATGTACCACAACCATTTGCCAAACTATCTTTCTAACTTGGTACTACTACATGTACACCAAACACAGAAATACAACTTAAGACATAGCCGCAACCTGACTATACCACATTCCCGAACTGCATTGGGGCAAAAATCATTTATATCAACAACAGTAAAACTTTGGAATGATTAGTCATCTGTAACACGTGAAACAATATCGCCTCGAGATTTCAAAACTCTATTAAATAAAGTAACGAGCCACCTCAATTCTTTATCACTGCTTCTCTAGAAACAGTTAAATATACCATTGCAGAATGCAATTAAGTTGTAGTTATTTGAATGAAGACCTCTTCAATAACTACTTATCTGATAGACCACTTTACAGCTGTGGTTAAATCGAATAATCACATCACGTCTTATTGGAATGTCCACGGTATGATAGAGCTCTCCAAGAAACAATTAAAAAAAAACAAATCAGTTAACATTGAGTGTTCTCCTGTTTGAATCGGAATATTTCTCGGAACACTAAACAAAAACACTTTTGACACGGTTGAGCGTTTCATCATGACGTCGAACCGTTTCAACTATAAACTCTTAAGTTTTAAGATTGAGCTAGTGTTCCGTTCCGACTAGATGTTGCAGTGTTCACTTCAGCTAGATCTGAATTATGAGCAGAACCAACACAACTGACCCAGTGGAGTTGCTGAAGTGAATTGAATATACACATATGAACGAAGATCCAACAGAACCAAGATCGAAGTGAACATAACGAAGTGAAAGAAGGTCAAACTAGTCGGATTGATCGAACTAGTTGGACAGACTGAACAGATCTGTTTCCAGCCAATTCATCTTCGTTCATGTTTCGTTTGTTCAGTTGGGTTCTTGCAATAATAATTGGCTGTTATCAATCCCTGTCCATACCCTCGTGTGTTGATGACAAATCACGGAATCCACAATTTTTACGGAATCGGCTAGGAATCTCAATTACGGAATGCCTTTATGTATACAGGGGAAAATCTAATTGGATATTTTGAAAGCGTAAATCTGTGAAGTAGTGACACAAGAGTCAATCTTAATGGATGATAATTTAGTCAATAGTACTGGTACAAGGCTGCAATGGAACAACCTGCTGTAGAAACTAATGATAGGACAGATAGACTATAGACCAATAGTGGCCTTGGAGCTTTGGCGACAAGATGGACGCGGTTGGTAAGACTACATTAGACCCCATTGGGGGATTACTCATGGCCTCATACGTCAAAAAAGGGATAACGTAAGTGTGGAAAAGAAACATTTAAACTGTTCTCGCCAAAAATAAAACTCCAAGAGATCAACGAATAATTTCTTAAATAATTTATGTGATTCCTTTTCTTCTCTGTATAACATAAAGGAGAGTGACCCACTTTGACGAACATGGAGCTCAGTATCACGGTCGTGCATAATCATGTTTATCAATTTAACTTTGTTCTTTTCGAAAATTGTGTGTATTATTTCAATGGAATATGTACTAATTATGATTTTAAATGCTTGAAAAACTCATTCACATCAAAGTGAGTTGTTAGTTTGGTAAGTTCAACAGCACAGATGTGTAGCATATGAAAGGTATTAATGAACATATTTACAAGCTCGGCTATTCGCCAAAAACGACATTTTGTTATATGACACTCAGTCACTAGTGAGTTTTCCAGTGTGGCGAGTGTACCATTTCGAGACATGCTCTCAGATCGAGCCAACACGAATGTTTATCTTCAGATGAATATTGTTAAACTGTAACATTAACTTTTATTACAGGTGATCAACAGTAAAACGTCTACCCTTTTTTCAGGTCACTGTCCTGATAATAGAACCTGGACAATGTCCACAAGTGGTTCCTGTTATACGTGCCGTGCCTATGATTACCAAATCGGATCAATAGTCAACGCCAGTGAAAAATGTAAAGCAATAGGAGGCGACCTTGGTTCACTGCGGAGCGTTGATGATTTTTTGCTTGCAAAGGAACTTCTCCGCAACAGCAGAGTACGTATATACTGTGAATATCTTTGTTGTGTCTCAGCAAAAGGTCTCAATACATCTATGAAGTACCTGAAAGGCCATTGGAATCGAAATGTAGTCCATGAACAAATTAATGGAACCAAATATCCTAAAACATAGAGCAAGATTTTCGATTAAAGAACCATAGTGTTTTGAATTTTCAAAGGCGATAGTGTTCATAACCGTATTGCTTATCGAAATGGCACACTACCTTGTGAGAATTCCTAACCGCATATAAACTGTGGTGTTTTGTGTAGCTCACACAACTCAGGTGTTTGGTGCCGGTGCTCATGCTTGACCGAATTGTATGCTGTCAATTGTTTTTAACCATTTTGCATATTTTAGTGCTAAACAAAGTGTTTGGTGGCTGAACGCTAATGGGAGGGGGGGGGGGAGAGGGAGGGTGGCGGGGGGACTACTTCGCAGTCTGATCCGAATAAATTAATCGGTTTTTAAAAAAAAATGAGCTGGCAGTTATTTCAAGAGTGAACGGATAATTGGTTACGGAAAATCGGACAGAATTGGAAAGTTCTGAGGGAGGAAATCATTGATAGACGAAAAAGGGTGCTTACCTAAGTTTTATCTATATCCCAATCAAATCAATTAACGGTCAGGGTGATTTCTGTCGGTACGTAACCTGCTGTTGCACAAAGACAATAACAAATTTATCGACTAAATACTGTTAATACACTGGGGCTTAGCGGGACGCAAGTCTTGACAAAAGGTAGTATTTAATTAGATGTAACTCGTGGCGGTATCAAATATTTTTCTAAATAAATTCTGCCTCCTGTAAAGTTAATAATCTACAGTCTAATATACTAAAAGACTAGACATTTTTGGGGGCAACGTTTCGCTTTTCTGACAGCATATTGCTGTCATGAACCTCAGTATTCGTTTTGAACCAACGTTATCGACAAGTTTTGGGCTTCATAGAATTAAAGGTTTCGAAAAATTAACGAAAAAACATGGGAATTCCTGCATAAAGTATTTACAGATAAGTAGTGACGGCATATGGACATCCCCTGTCAGGATTTTCATCGATCAGCCAAGAATTCAGACAATGTTTGCTTCAAGCGTGTATTCAACATACATATATCCTGTATCAATCGAGAAAACCACACAAATGGAAAAGAGAAAATTTCACACTTTTCTCGTGTGCTATTATGAATTTCATTTTCGCAGTTTTAAAGCTGCGCTGTCGTTACCAGTTGGCATTTCGGAACTGAAATGCTAAATTACATTCTACACTAAACATATTCATGTCACTTACACTAAACATATTCATGCCACTGGTGGCTGGAATCCACTTCTACTGTAGGCAGACCAAACACGATGTCGACTTGCGGTAAATCAAATCACAGTTAGTCCACAATACTGCCGAAAAAACAACAACGAAAATAAAAAATAAAGCGACTTTTTATTTTATTCAATTTGGAGTGAGGGCGACAGTTAACACAACTTCATTCAAATTTCAGTTTGTTCACAACGTTGTAGATCAATGCTACAACCACGTGTTATGTGTTTGGTCATCCTGCGCACGGACATTTATTTATTTATTGGGGTTTAACGATACTTAGAATAAACATGGTCACCCTCTGTCTGACAATTTTACGGGTGGAGGAAGCCGGCGAGAGCCATTGAGCAGCGGCATACTACTGTCTGACTTCCCAAGGTACTAACTCCGAGCAACCAGGGTTAGCATTCGTTGAATACAAGTGCACCATCGACGTGCAGTACGCTCTAGTACACACCGCCACCGTTCACCCACCCCCTTTAATAGACCGTAAAATCGACTCCTCTCCCATTTAAAGCCCAAGTCCCCGATGGAATACACTTAAATGATTGTATCCCGCGCGTTTGAATAGTTCCCCGAGATGAAAGTATATTTAAAAAATGTTAGTCGATTTTGTACTACTGCTTAATTTCTGACAAAACCGCGGGAAGGGGTGCACCCCTCCTTTTCTGTATCTATGCGGCTTGATAAATACGCATTACAAAAATCTCCATTAAAACGTTTGGCAGGCAGTGGGCTTCTCCTTCTGTTTAGTCTGTTTCGATACCACTGACTTAATACATTGAGCATAACATGTGTTTTGACAAGAGATCTTTTTCTGCGTTTTTACTTTCAATAAAAATATCGGAGTATATGTTACGTCATTTCTCCATTAATGTTTCCTCTTGTTCCCGTGCATGCGCAGGGTTTTTTTCTAGAGTTTTATTGAAGAAAAAGTAATGCCTCATCACCACTCATTACCACTCACTGACAACGTTGACAGTTTGTCCAAGAACAATTTCTAACACCTCATTGACAAAAGAAGTAAAACATATTTTTTGTTTGGGTCATCGATCACGCCCTTCACTGCCATATTGACTTTCCGTCACAATTGAAAGAAAATATTTTGATGCCAATAGTTCAGCCAACGACGATTGTTTGGTGCGAAATAATATTTTAGAGAAAGATTGGCTAAACTGGTACCAGACGTAGTGCAGACTGCTCTGTGATCATTTACTTTGGCCTCGCTTCATACTTTGAAGTGAACCGCCCACTTTAATTAACATGGGTGTGGAATGTGTAAAGCATCATAGTATTACAGTGGCTACTAAAGTAGCAACGGGAGATAATAACAGCTTTTAACAAGCCACCTTCACGTTAACTGAGGTGAACGAATAATTTAAAAAAAGCAAAAAAAAAAGCAAAAAAAAACGCTGATACATATCTATGTTGGCCCCTCCCCACACTCCCATAAACAAATGCAATCCTTGGACTCAGCGCTCCATCTTTAAAATTATTCTCTGATTTGTCATTTTGTGTTACGAAATCACAGTTGTGTCCACACAAGTATTTACGTGTAATAAGAATAATCGTCAGCAAAACTTTAATTAATTAGTGAAGCACCGGATTGTACCCAGTGCTTCATTAATTAATCTTTTGATGATTATTCCTATAATCAGTGTTTAGAATCTAGCATTATTGCGTCCGTGGAAATATTGCCCACCCGTGGAATGTGACCAGTCCACGGCGGCCGTACCATATGCCTTGAATCAAAGCATTTCTGGAAATAGCCCCAACAATTAACTATTTTTCAATGAATATACAAAATTAAACATAAAATCACAGATTATAATTCTGACGCAACCACAAAGTCCAGCACAATTCGAATCAGTGATTGCACAGTACAAGTAGAGTGAATTACCACTAAACAATCGCGGAGTGGTATTTCCACACAAACAATTGCTGCCATTTGCTCTAATAATCCATAAGGACGCCAAACTAAGTTCCAGTCAATTGTTCCCCGGTTTAATCTCGGAGGTCCATTGGCTGAAACTTTGCTTGGCATCCTATGCCTTTTCACAAACAAGGCGGCATTGTCTGGTTGAATCTCCACTTCACGGATGTTTAATGGTAACCCACTCTCCACGTACTGTACATTTCAGTTTGAAGCAGGGTTTAGTTCACTCAGTTGCCTTTTATCAATAGCGTGGCTCAAATCAGAACCATCTGAACCGTTCACTAAACGGACAAAAACACCATTAGCGTTTATTTCGGGGCATAGTATGTAATTTGGTTTTCATGTCAATTCTGGGCGATCCCATCTGGTGCCATTATGACGTGACCCAGCTATCCCAAGCTTAGTTGTCATGGTAGCCTGCGTGATCGGTCATATTGTGACTTCATCACCATAGGGACACGTGGTACCATTACGCACGCGCAGCACGACTTGTCAGAATGATGCGTGTTTCTGGCGTTCATTTTATATGCTGAAGGCCACCGTCTTGATGTGTATGGTAGCCCATGGGGCTTCTTAATAAACGGAGGTATTCTCGGGGGTGTGTTCCTTTGTAGAAGAGTAAATATAATTACCCAAACAGACCCGACAAGTTTCACGAGTTCGTATTCTTTCAGAATCCTCTGCTGTGCTTCTATCTATGTATCCATGTTATTGTTTTATGTCTATCCAAATATATTCCAGGTACTCCTGTTCTTATTTCGAACAGCATGTTTCGTTTCTCTGTACCACCCAATCGTTACACTTTACTGCAACTAACTAACTAACTAACTAACTAACTAACTAACTAATCAGATCATTTCATTTTCCTAAACAGCCCCTATTGTCATATTGGTCTTTAACACAAGGGTTCCTAAGAATAAGACCAAGAGTCAATCGTGCAGTAACTGGAACACGTTTGGCTCGGACGAGTCGAATCACATCGATAAATGAGCTATCGAGTATTTTCTCGACCGAGTGACTAACATACTGCTCCACGACTCATCTCGAAATTTGAGGATACCTACAACATGTCTCCTATACAGCTTCCAGCTCCTATATGCCTTTAGCCCGCATAGGGCTGCTTCTAGACCACCCAACACTTTTCATAGCTTTAAGACCAGCAATTGTCTATAGTCGCCGCAATCTGTCCTATGGTCAGCCTGTATTGTAATCACCTTTAGTATGGTGTTCTACCAACCTTGCAGTCTTGTGTCATTAACGCTTTGTACTATTCCTATTGGCTACCACTATTCTGTCCTGTGCTAGAATGTTACAAAAATTACTAACTTGTAGCAGTATTGTAGCATTTAGTGCATTAATGCCGTTATGGATCCCAGTTTAAATCACTATCAAAGTTGTCTTTCACTATTACTTGATCGAACAAGTTATCGAGCAAATGAATTATTGAGTAATTGCATCACGACTCCAATCTCATCGAGTAAATAAGCTATAGAGCAATTGCTCGAACGAGTGACTCCCCGTACGACTCTTCGACTCATTTCTGAAAAAATGGGTTCTAAAAAGGAGTCTGTAAGTGGGGTGCCAAGAAACGGGGTTGATGCTTTTATCGAATGAGTAAAAGAGCCATGAGGGTAACTGCTACATGAGCAAATGTTCTTGAGACTCGAATCTCATGAAGGAATTGAGATGTAGACATTGCTCGTTGGAGTGCCTCTGTGGTATTTGGGGACTGAAGAGTGTGGTGATTATGGGGACTATTGATGGTCAGATTCAGATTCAGATTCAGATTCTTTATTTACGGTATACATATAAAAGCGTTTTATAGATAAATGTTTTACAGATAATGTATTCAGCATACCGTGGGAAGTGACATAGCCAGATTGGCAGACTCGCCCTAGAAAAATAAAATTTGCAACAGACTGTGATTAAGTGATCGGACTTGAAGCAATTAGTCTAATTCCTAATGAGGAGTGGGTATTCATATTTTTTGCCAATAATTTGTTCTCGTATAGAAAAATAAGTTAGGGGGAAATAATTATAGATTCCAGCGAACGACTGGTACCCCCCCCCCCCCCCCCCCCACCCCCAGTATTGCCAAAATTCCGAAACAACCTGCTTAATATATTGTTAACACAGTTCAGGGTAGCAAACAGTAACAACAGATCCCGTCATAAACTATCGTATGCATCTTGGAATAATACAAGTCTGTTAATGGGAGGTCCACATCGGCTGACACACGGTGGGGTGCAAATAGCGGTGAATCAACCCGTTTCAGTTTAAACTGAAACGGCTTCCCCAGCGGCACCTCATGGTGTGACAGTCGGCGTGACACGTAAATTATTAATGCATATTCACGGAACAAATCGAAGGATTTGCAGGTTGAACAGGACGAGGATACCAGAGCATGACTTGTGTGCATAAATTCTTTTTGGTAAGTTCTTCTCGGTAAATTAATGAAAATATTGATTTTTATTATGTACATTCTGGGCAGTTAAGGGTTATTACACCGGACATAATTGGAGTAGGAAGAAATAAACTCGGAGGTTAATTTGCGTCTAAAGGCGGTTCTATTGTTAATATTTCGAACAGTGACGTCTAGAGCATTCCATAATTTCGGGAACGTGTATAATGAAAGTTTATCTAAGGTACGATTTCGTGTTTTTTCTATGTTCGGAAGTCCAGACTGTCTGGTTGTTCTACCTGACGAATTGTCATTTTACGTTGAACATATCATAAAAGGAAGAAGGTAATTGACCTTTGTGTCAGTCAAACATGAACAGCAATGCATGTATTTTAATCAAATCGTCAACGTTGAGGATTTCATCCTTCTTGAACAGGGGGTCGGTATGAGAGCTATATTTTTTGTTATTGATAATTCGTAATGAACGCTTCTGAATAATAGCTAATTTATTAATTGCTTTCGAGCTCCCCCATGTTACGATTCCACATAACAAATGGCTGTGAACCAGGGCGAAATACAATGTCTTCAGGACTCGATGGGGGGGGGGGGGGGGGGGGAGGATATTTTTTACTTTATTGAGACTATAGTTTGCTCGCGCTATTTTCGAGCTTACTCGGGATATGTGAGCTTTGTAGGATAAATGTTCATCAAGGCTTATTCCCAAAAACTTTAAGGATTTTTCTGGTTCGTTGTCTCCGACCTTGTTAATAACTTGGTTATTTATTTTTACCTCATGACGGGAATCAGTATCCCTTCCTTTTGTTGGATTAAGTATAATGTACGAGGGTTTTTTAGCATTCAGCATCAACTGATTCACAGGAGCACCATGCGAGTAATTTTTGAAGTTCTTCGTTAAAATAAGGTGTTATTGAACTACTGTTGAGACCAGAGCAGTGTACTGTAGTGTCATCGGCGAACGGCAAGAGATTAAGCGAAGTTGAATTTCTTATATCATTTATATACAGAAGAAATAAAACGGGGCCCAAGATCGAGCCCTGTGAGACACCACCGCTTTGTCTGGCAAAATCAGATTTTTGTTCGCCATTTAGAACATATTGGAATCTATCGGACAAGTAGCTTCTAAAGCAGTTGTTGGCTAGTCCTCTGATGCCGTAGTATTCGAGTTTGCCCAATAGTATTTCGTGGTTTATCGTGTTGAATGCTTTAGACAGGTCCAAGAATAGTACCAGTATACTATTCATTTCCCGTTTATTGTTTTCCATAGCGGTGCCTTTGGGGAGTTGGAGGACTGGGTGAATCGTGTTATGACGTTTTCGAAATCCGTACTGATAAGGATATACGATATTAAACCTCTCGAGATAACTTCTAAGTCTTATATCCATGAGCTTTTCCATTACGTTTGAAAAAACTGGAAGGATACTAATGGGCCTGTAGTTTGTGAAGATTTGCTCGTTGCCTGATGTGAAAATGGGTACCACCTTTGCGATTTTCATTCTATCTGGTACTTTGCCCTCGGTAAAGGAATTATTGATTATGTGGGTAATGGGGACCAATATCTCATTTATCGTTTGTTTAAAAAGACTGGTTGTGATACTATCGCTATCTTTCGACGATTTTGCTTTCATTCTGTTTACAATTTGACTAACTTCTACCGGATGTGTGGGTAAAAGATAAAAGTTGTTGGAAATACTACCATGCATGTAGTTTAAGTACGATTTATCCGGTTTCTGGATCTGGTCGGATATGGTTCTACCAACGTTGACGAAAACATTATTGAATTCTCTTGCAATGTCCTGGGCTTCGATTATTTCTGTACCCCCTGGACAAAGAAAGTGGGTAGTCTGCTTTCACGTTTTCCTTTATTGATAGCTTCGTTTAAGATCTGCCATGTTCTTTGCATATTGTTCCTATTTTCATTCAAGATATCCATATAATAAATTGATTTATATTGTTTTTAACTTTGTTAAAAATTTTCTAGTAGTTTTTGAAATTTCGGGAATTATGTTCATTAGGGTTTTTAAGTTTTCTTTTATAGAATGTTTCATTATTAACTGAGGATATGACAAGTCCCTTTGTCATCCAAGCTTGTTTTTAATAAATTTATCGCTCTGGCGGACACGCTTCAAAGGGAATGCCTTATCGTAAGCTTCCATATAGATGTTTAAAAATGTTTCATATGATTCATTGGGACAGTTTGAAAGCAAAACAGGGTAAACATTACTTTCTGAGAGTAATTCTTTAAATTCAGACATTCTTTCCGCGTTTATGATTCGTTTTATAGTAAATCGTAGTGTATCATTTGCCTTGGTAGTTTCTTCAATGCAAAAAAAAACAAAATGATCTGATACATCAGTTATAATAATACCCGGTATTGTTGTTTGTGAAACATTATTTGAAAATATGTGGTCTATCAGACTAGCTGAATGATTAGTTACTGTCGTTGGTTTGGTTATATGAGGCAAGAATCCTTGGCTAAACATGAGATCGACAAATTCGTCTGTCTTGGAATGTATAGTTGCTTTTAAAAGGTCCAGGTTGAGATCCCCCATAATATAAACTTTTTGTTTTCGGCATTCAGAACATCCATTATTTCACCTAATTTTGATATGAGGTGGTTTATATCGGCTTACGGTGGAGTGTTTGGTCTATATGTGACGCCAATTATTTTAGAGTTGTGTTTATCTTCAACTTCTGTGAATAGAGATTCGAAAACATGGATGATTAAAATTGTAATATCACTTCGAACTTTATAGGATATCTCCTCTTTTATATATAGCACCCCCTCCCCCCCCCCCCCCCCCACCCTCGACATTTGAAAATTGGCGCATAACCCTCCAAAGTAAACGAGTTCTGTGGTGGAATTTGAAATATTTTTGTGAGTCCAATTATGTCAAAAAAATTCTTTTTTTTTGTAAATTATAGAGCAGGTTCTCGTTTGATACCATCGATCACGTTGTACTTTTTAACACCATGGAAAACCGACTGGGAATCACAGGACTGTGCTTAGAATGGTTTCGATCCTATCTATCTGGGCGGACGCAACGAGTGTGCTTGGATGGGACGCTCTCCGAGCATGTAACGCTTAAGTGTGGTGTCCCACAGGGTTCTGTCTTCGGACCCCTGCTATATACCATATATGTGTTACCCCTAGGTGATATAATACGTAGACATGGACTCTCATTTCACTGTTATGCGGACGACACACAATTATATATTAATGTTAAACCCCGTGACGAGAGACAAGCAGCCCAAATTCTCGAGAACTGTGCATCCGATATCAGAAACTGGATGACTCAAAATTTCTTAAAACTCAATGATGATAAAACTGAAATAATGTACATAGGACTACCCTGTCAACTCTCCAATGTTTCTAAACTCAGTTTACATATTGAAGACAGTGTCATCTCACCGTCGATAGCAGTCCGCAATCTGGAATACTGCATGGGTGGGAATTTGGCTGCAAATGCGCATGTGATGCAAGTCTGCAGATCCGCTTTCCATCATCTGCGCAGTATCGTCAGAGTTCGGAACGTGATCGATGAGGAGACAACCAAGCAGCTTGTGCACGCCCTTGTAACTAGCCGTCTTGATTACTGCAATTCCCTATTATATGGCTGCAAACAACATCTATTGAAGAAACTTCAAAATGTTCAAAATTGCGCGGCTAGAGTGGTAACCAGGAATAAAAAATTTTGTCACATTACACCTGTACTGAAAGATCTACACTGGTTACCCATAAAGGAGCGAATTAATTTCAAAGTTCTTCTTTTAACTTTTAAATCTCACTTAGATATTGCACCTGGTTATTTGAACACTCTTATAAAGTGTTACGAACCTATCAGAGCTCTTAGATCTTCGTCAGCCAACAATCTGGTATACAACCCTGGATACCTTGTAACTGCCGGTGATCGAGCATTCAGTGTAGCTGGACCTTATTTGTGGAACCAACTGCCCGATCACCTGAAGGTCGTCCAGGACATAGTTTCGTTCAAAAAGTCACTGAAAACCCATCTGTTTAAATTAGCCTATCCCGCCATAATATCTAGTTAGTTACATATTCATATTAGATGTCATGTACTTATTGTAAAGCCCGTGAGCACGTTCAGTGGAAACTCGGCTTTAAACCATATTATTATTATTATTATTATTATTATTGCACTAAGTTAAACTTTGGGCTCAAATAGGAAGCCAAAATATTAACCCAGGGTCCCAATTTGAACAAACTTGAATCTGACCCACCTAAAGATGTTGTATACCAAATATGAAAGGATTCTGATTGGTGGATCCGAAGAAGATTTTTGAAGAAATTTTCTTATATTGTACCAAGTTAAAATTTCGGCTCCCATGGGGAGCCCAAATATCAACCCAATGACTAGGACTTAACAAACTTGAATCTGACCCTCCTAGAGATGTTGTATACCAAATGTGAAAGCATTCTGACTCCATGGTCTGAAGAAGAAGATTTTAAAAACAAGTCGAAACAGGGCCCAGAATTGTCAGGCTATATATTTTTTTCCATTTCAAAATTGAACAAAACGCATGAAATTCCCCCAAAAATGTCCGAATTTTGGTCCAAAATTTCGGAGTCCAAAAATGATCCCAAATATTTTTTTCATCTCAAAACTGAACAAAATGCATAAAAACAATTTTTTTTGCAAATTATCGTCTAAAGTTTCCAAGTCTGAACCGGCCCCAAAATTTTCAGGCTAAAAATTATTTTTTTCGTCTCAAAATTGAACAAAAACCGCATAAATATTTTTAACAAAAATTCCGAATTTTGATCCAAAATATCGGAGTCGGAACCGGACCCAAACTTTTCAGGCTAAAAATGTGTTCGAACCAGACTAAAAATGTTCAACCCAGGGACCCAATTTGAACGAACTTGAAACTGACACCCCTATAGATGTTGTATACCAAACATGAAATTATTCTGAGTGGTCGATCTGAAGAAGAAGATTTTAAAAAAAAGTTTCTCAAATTGCACCATGTTAAAATTTAGGCTCCAATAGAGAGCCCAAATACCACCCCAGGGACCCGATTTGAACAAACTTGATTCTGACCCCTAGAGATGTTGTATACCAAATATGAAAGCATTCTGACTGGTGAATCTGAAGAAGAAGATTTTTAAAGAAATTTTCTCATATTGCACGAAGTTAAAATTCAGGCTCCCATAGGGAACCCAAATATCAACCGAGAAACTCGTTTTGAACAGACTTGAGTCTGCCCCCCTAGAGATGATGTATACCAAATATAAGAGGATTCTGACTGGTGAATCTGAAGAAGAAGATTTTTAAAGAATATTCCACGCATTGCACAAAGTTAAAATTTGGGCTCCCATAGGGAGCCTAAACATCAACGCAGTGACTCAATTTGTAGAAACTTGAATCTCACCCCCCCCCCCCCCCCACCCCCATAGATATACCAAACATGACATTGCAGCAAGTTGAACTTTTGGCTCCAATCGAGAGCCCAAATACTAACTCAGGGACCCGATTTTTGAACAACCTGAATCTGCCCCCCCCCCCCCCCCCCCCCCCCCCATAGAGATGTTGTATACCAAATATGAAAGCATTCTGACTGGCGGATCTGAAGAGGAAGATTTTTAAAGAAATTTCTTCAAATTGCACCAAGTTAAACTTTGGGCTCCAATAGACAGCCCAAATCTTAACCCAGGGACTCGATTTGAACAACCTTGAATCTGACACCCCTAGAAATGTTGGATAACAAATATGAAAAGATTCTGACTCCTGGATCTGAAGAAGAAGAAGTTTTTGAATTTTTGAAAAAAAATGATGGGTGCTATGAGAGTTATGCCCTTCTGGTGCCCCCTGTGGCACGTCAAGTTTATTTGTACAAATCTGAATTGACATATGATAAATGATAAATTTGGTTCAATTTAGTCGAGTAATTTGCGAGGAGAAATCGATAATGTAAAGTTCACGACGGACAACGACGACGACGGACGGCAAGTGATAAGTCAAGCTCCTTTCTGTGAGCTAAAACACAATGGACCCTGAGTGCTGCAGTACCAAAGCAAATCGTAGGAAACTGAGAGTGTATGAGATTGACTTTAGTTTCCCAAAACATACTGTACTTGTTTCTCAACAACTGAGGTGTCAGTACGGGTGGGTATGTTGGTGGGGACTAGATTCAAGGAGAGAACAATATTTCACAATTGTTACTTAGTTCTGTGCTGTAACATGGGAACCGTTACAACAACGCTCGAGCTAATCAAAATATGATGGCATCCCTATAATTTTGGGATTCAAATATCTTTGTCAAGTATAACCCTTCATAGAACTTTTTCCGACCCCAAAACAGGGGGCCTTGCATCAAATAAGGGAGAAAATGTAGTACAAGACTACTTCATTAGTACTAGACTACTTTTTTGCAACTCATTCTGACTCATTTACACCTTATTTGTAACTTTATTATGTTATTTCTTCCACTGTAGCTTATCCCCAAATTTGTTTTCCAAAATACCCTTTCAATGAAGAAATTATTTTCTAACATTTTTTAACCCTTTATCAAATATAACGGGTAAAAGCTGCTGGCGCTATTCACAAATATTGCCATTCCATGTTCATTATTTTCTTGTTTTTTGTGTCAAAAACATATCTTATGACCTCTCATTGGAATGAGGTAATTCCAATGAGGGGTAAAATGTCATGTTTTTGACACAAAAAATTAGTAATTCAATAAGTTTGTGGGCAAGTGTCATCAGCTTTTCATGTTAAGTAAACTGCATAACACAGACAAACATCTAAATACCAGTAAATAGAAGTGCAATATGGGTTTTCTGGCTGTGGGTTTGAATGGTGATTTGGAAGGGGGTTGGTTGATTGGAACCCCCCTCTGCTCCAGTACTATGATGGGGAACCATGGTTTAATTACATTTGTTAATACATGTGTACATGTAGGGTAAAATAGGTTGTTATTTGACATTTGCTGGAGGCTGTAGTGTGCCCCTGGAGGCTGCACTTGCTCAAGATGTGAATTTGCTTGCAATATATATATCTTATTGCTGACAATGACAAAACATACTTTTCAAAACAATAAAAAAGTATTGTAAGATGTGTGTGGTCCCCCAACGAATGTTTAAATGTGAAATAATCTCTCAAAAAAAATAATTAAATCAGGTTCGGAAGCCAAATTACATGTTTCCTTAATCAACCTCAGTCCTATCAAAGATACATTTTACCTCTTTCACGTCACAAAAGAGTAATGTCTGAATGGGAATTCAACTTTTGGCTTCTACTGAGTCAAAAACATGGGAAATTTGTTCTTTTAAAGAAAACTGTCCAAACTATGTCAAATGGCTTAAAAAGATTCCTACTACTAAAAACAGCTGTCGCCACCAATTGATTTTTCTACCTTGTTACCTAATGAGTAAGCTGAGAGGTAAGCATTCATGTAGCTTTTTTAAACCTGTTTGTTTTTTTAACCACAAACTTTAAGCAAAACTGTAAAAATGCATTTTTGACGAGAGGAAAAAAAGTGCCTAATTGGCACAGGGAGGGGGAGGGGGTTACGTGAGTTTAAAAAAAAATCCGCGTGTAGTGACTGTAAATAGTTCAAAATGCATATTGGAGGAAAGAAAAAAAACTGCCTAATTGGTGGGGGCAAGAATTTTCAGTGGATAATTGTGGTCATCAAACTTGACCTAGAGACAGTACTGAAAAGAATTGAAATCCGTTAACTTTTGTTTAAGTTATGGCATAAAGAAAGTTCGGACAGACGGACGGACTGACAGATAGACGGGCGAGGCGAGCTCTGTGCTATATCCCTCTCTTGTGGGAGGCGATAAAAAGTAACAAAGTGTGTGCAGAAGCCTAATTTGAAATTTAGAGAAACTAATTTCGAAAACTGTTGTGAGAAGAGTTAAATTAATGCCAATATTATTTGAAACCACTGTGTACAGCTTCAGTAGACCTTGTCCGAAATGAAAAAAAAGAAATGACGTTGTAAAAGAGTGTTTGGTGAATGAAAGGTAGAACCTTGAAAAGCAGAACTTTAATCCGAAACTTTAAGCTGGGAATACTAAGTAAAATTGAATGGCAAAAAAGGGTTAAATATTTCCTAAAACCGATAAAAGAAATCACTGATGTAAATGAAATCATTAAGTTGTATTGACCATGCAAGAATTAGAGTAAGAAAGTATGTGGCAAAGTCTGATTTGAAATACAAAGAACGTAAGTCTGAAAACATGTTTAAAAGGGGTTAAAATCATGCCGATATTAATGAAAATCATAGTAGAAATGTTCCGTAGATAGTAGACATTGTCCCAAATTATAAACAGTGACATTCCACTAAACTGTTTGAAAATCAAAGGTGTAATTTTAACCCCCTCCCAAGAAAAATTAAACTTTAACCAAATACTTTAACCTGGAAGTTGTAAGTTAAATTGCCATACAAAAAGGGTTAAATATTTCCCAAAATAACATGAAACATAAACAAATTAAAATATAATGAGGATACAATCAATAGTAATATTAATTTAAAAGAGAAAAAAACCAAAAACTTTAAGGTTGACTAGAAAACTTTAACCACAAACTTTAACCAAAACTCCAAATGTTAGACGGACAGACGAAAGTCATGACTAAACAGAAAAAAACGTCATTCGAACCTTCAGTAAAAACTTTAACCACAAACTTTAACCCAAACTCTAATTGTTAACAGACGGGCAGACGGACGAAAGTCATGACTATAGCCCTCACTGAAAACAGTCGGGCGAAAAATTAATTGATGTTGACACAAAACAAAGCTCTTGTAATATTAAATTTCCCATTTGTGATAGTTTTTAAATCAATTCGATTTAATCCGTACAGGCAACCATTCTGATAAAACGAGTGAACCACATAGTATCCAGTGAGGATGATATTTACTCCAAGAATATAGTGCTCTTTAATGTTTAATATATTTGTGTATGTGTATGTGTGTGTGTGGGGGGGGGGGGGGTGAGTCAGTTGCCAGTTATTGAAAATGTAGAACTGGGTAAATGAAAAGCAAACCAACACTCTGTTTGACGGACAGACAGACAGACCTGCAATCACATATTTTGAAAGTTCACCTGTCCGCAGGAATACTGACTGACATACAATGAAAATATAGTGAGAAGAGCCAGGACAGGGTTGTCAAACCGAGAAAAAAAACTCAGTGGACCCCGAATGATGCAGTACTAAAGCAAATCATAGGAAACTGAGAGTGTATGCTATTAACTTCCCCATCAGCAGAGGGGTTCAGTATGAGTGGCAGAGGGACAATTGTTAATGTAGTTTTGTGCTATAAACTGGGGATCCTGACAACACTAGTATCAGACTACTATATTGGTAGCTGTGCCCAAAAGCCATTCATTCACAACTGCAACTTTATTACTTTTTCCATCCAAACCCCCAACTCCCCAAATTTATGTTCAAAAATACTCTGTGAAATGAAGAAATTGTTTTTGAACATTTTTAAACACTCACTAATTGTAACGGCCAAAACTGGCTAGCACCATTCACCAAAATTGCCATTCAATATTCATTATTTTTGGTGAGTCAAAAACATAGCTTATGACCACTCAATGGAATGAGCTCGTTCAACTCAATCCAGCGGGGGAGGGGGTTCATAGCTATGTTTTTGACGCAAACAATGAAAAGAAATTAGTTATTCAAAAGTGGTATCTTCATTTCATGTATGGAAAAGGGTTAACATCATAGAATGGAGAAAGCTTCTATTAATCATTCACTCAATGTAACGGCCAAAACCGCTAGCACCATTAGCAGTAACGAATATGGTTTTCAACCCAGTTCTGGTGGAGTGGATGCTGGAGTGGATGGAGTGGATGGATGACATCATCTTAATTAAAAAAGTTACATAAGGTAATTAACATGACGTCACTTAATGATTATTATTTTTAATCACTTTAATAATTGTTGCTTAATTAATTTTAATTAATAACTGTTGCATAATTAATGTAATTAACGTAATTAATGAGTGTAATTAGGGTTGATTATAATAATTGGTATATTAATAAATGAATTAATAATGTTTACATCGATTAGTACATTTTTTTTTTACGGTCATAATTTGGGATAGATATTATCAGATAAAAAAAAAATATATTTAAAAATAATATTGACGTACTGGACATATATATGAATGCTATCGACTGACCCTGACCTGGACACATGCTAAGGTAAACACTTCATTGCATGTTTGGGTGTAATTAAATCGATTTTTTCTTTTCAAATGTGACCTCCTACACGAGAGAGACAGATGTTGATCACTAATTCCTATTGTTCAAAAGTTATGGGTGTAATAAAAACTTCATTAAATTAGCGGTCAACACGCGACCTTCTTCCAGACTTTGAGATTCAAATTTTCTAATTTCATCGATTTTTTAATGGTCCGATTTCTATGTTTTCACTGATTCTAAAAAAAATCACAAGAGAAATCGCCATGAGACTTCTGTACATGGGATAGAGGCTACACATGGCTGTCCTTAATGCCTCAATACTTTCAAGAGATGAATTAATGGATCATCTGAAAACCCACCAAGAAGGTGCTTTGAACTGTCAATTTTGTGTTTCAATAGCAAATTCAACAAAAGAGCAGTGCACATCGTGCAGAAGGTGATGTCAAGATGTTCCAGTGGACATTTTGTCTGAAATCCTATAGTAGGAAAGATACATTAGAAAAACATGGAGAAATATCAAAACTCGACATTTAACTGCGCGACATGTGGGTTTCAGCTGATTCAACTTAACTGTCATCGCGCCACAAGTAGCAGAGATGCACAACTCGATTAACCAGTGGAGATGCTCCTCATCAAATAAGGGGGTCAAATGAGGTTATGAGGAGGGGTGAAGGAGACAAGTGTGCGGTCATAGGTTTAAAAGTTTAATAACCTTAATTGCTATGACAAATCCCCCAAATAAATAGCGCATATTCATTTAATATAATATATTAATAATTTTCGTTAAATAAGTCATTTTTTATTCCACACCCATGTATCCCCTCGCAGTACCTAAAACTTTCATGAACTCCCCTCCTCCAGGTCATCCAATACTAAAAAACTTTTGGAAACCTCTCTCCCCCTCCCTCATCCCTCACAATCACTAAAGTATCTGGAACCCCAGTCCAGTTCTCTAAATGTAATGGACATGTCAGGCCCCGGTAATTTGAGTGATCAAATTACCCCGATTAGTCTCCTCTCATAACTTACCACACTCTTAACCCCTATTTACTATGAGATTGCCTCACCCCTAATAAATAACGTACATTCATTTAATATAATATATTAATAATTTTTGTTAAATAATTTATTCCACAAGACACTTCTCGAAAAAACAAAATGGCGGATTACTTTGACAGTAATCAAATCCCCCAAATAAATAGCGCATATTCATTTAATATAATATATTAATAATTTTCGTTAAATAAGTGTATTGATTTATTCATAAGTGTCTGTCGGTTGTGTCCTTGAGCAAGACACTTCACCCCCATTGCCTATTTGGGGGCATGGTGACGCTGTGCATTAAAGCGTACTGCACATCGATTGAGCACCTGTCTTCAACCAATGCTAACCCTGTGTATAATTTTGACAGTTGCTTGCCATTGCTCGGTGGCTCTCTCTGGCTTCCTCCACCCATAAAACTGTCGTGGTCATGATTAGCCATTGTGCAGAAATATGTGACCTTAAACACCAATAAATAAATATAAATAGATAGTGTATGTCGGTTATCAAAACAGCCCTTTGGTGTTTAACAGTTAATTGTGGACCAGTGCGTTTAAAAAAGAAAAAATAACACTACCGACTGTGTTTAATCATAGAAAAATCACACCCGCGCTATTACTAATCTGTATGGTTTATTTTTGAATGTTTACTGAAGAATAACACACCCATCTAAGTAAAGGCATGAAAGAGCTACCATTATCTAATTACCCATGTGGGGTGGGGGTGGGCGGTAACGTTGTGTACTAGGGTGTACTACCATCAGCCAATGATAACCCTGTGTAGAACTTTGACATTTCTTTACCTCTGCATGATGGTTCTTTCTGGATTGCTCCAGCTGTCGTTAAATAAATAAATGAAAAAACTATAATTCTATAATAACAGGTCAAGACCCCCCCCCCCCCTTCGTTTTACATGTTTTGTGAGGGGGGAAAATCAACAGTACATTCACCCACCCCCCCACCCCCCCATTTTAATAGTTGAAAAACGCTGTTACTCGATCAAAAAAAAAATGGTAAAAAGATACGGGATTCTGTAACCACCCAAAAGTGCAAAACTTGGGAAAATATAACCCACCTAGAGCTGCACCAAAGCTACGTATACTATTCGAACTCCTGCATTGTGTCCTCGGGCAAGGTAATTTACCCTGATTATCCCCATGGGGGCATGATGACGGTGTGTACTAAGGCGCACTGCACGTCGATGATATGCATATTTTCGAACAATCTAACCCAACCTGTGTGACAGTGCAGATTTACGATGTTGGTGAGATGACAGTTACTCATCAATGCTCTGTGGTTCTCTTTGGATATTCCGGAGTCTACCCATAAAATTGTCAAGGTTATCATGAACCATCGCGCATAAGTATATGACCTTAAACACCAATACATGAATAATGATAATTAAGATTTTAAATCTATTAAGTCCTGAATAATTTATGAATCGGTGCATGTGATTTGATTTTAGCCAGTGGATTGACAATGACTACTGAACTTCGAGCTGGAGAACTTGTGCTTATTTGGAATAAACTGTGAACATTTAATTATAACTTGAACTTGATGTCCGGGTGTAATACAATAGAGTATTTTCTGCAGACATTCTAAACAAACTGATGAAAAACCAGTGAAAAACCGATGTGTACATGTGTAAAACTGATGTACACATGTGATTATCTGATTAAATGGATTATCTGATTAAACAGTGTGGAGTGGGTGGTTCAGATGTGCTACCTCGGCTTGTCATGAATGTGACTTTGATGTTTCTTTTTTGAAGTAAACTATATCAAATTGTGTGAAGTTGAGCAAAAAGTCATTTTACCCCAGAGCTCTACCACTGTAATTTCCCACAATGCACTGTGTGAGAATTTGAAGTAACCAATGATCAACAGGTTGGGGTAGAACCCGCCTTATTTTGAAATATAATTAGCCAATCAGCGATTGATAGGTTGGGGTGGGACCCATCCTATTCATACATATAAATGGAAGAGTGTTGGAACTGTATTGCCACTCTGTTAACTCGCTTCTGAAAAGGATTAACGCATGCTACGTCTGTGAATTGTGTCAAAAATCTTACTCTCATAAAACTCATTATTATCGACACAGATGGCAATTACACAAAAATGTAAATTTTAAACACACTACAGGGGGAGCGAACCCAAATACAGTCGAGTTATCAACCAGATCTGTCTGTAACCAGCTACCCTATCCACTAGTGCATATGAAATCAGCCTTTAGCTGGAACAATGCATTAACAAATGGAAATATTTTGGGGCTTGCAAATAAGCTAGAGCCAGTAAAACCGCTAGTGATGGGGGAATCACTGAGGGAAAAACCTATAGATGACTCAACCAACCTACCCTCAAGGAGAATTCAGTGTATTGAACCATGGGGGAGTGAACAGTTGCAGGAAATACGCACACCCCCGAATGCTGTAGCTGTCCCACCCATAGACTAGCGTATGAGACCAATTACTGAAGAGAAAGGGATGGTCTACAAGACAATCTTTCAGCGCCATTCAGACTTACGCAATGAAAACACCAAATCACACTCCTTAAAGACCAGTTTTTCAGTGGCAAATCATCCGGACTGGATAGCCGTTATACCAGATTCCATGCAGCAGAAGGCGCTTTTGTTACTCCAGATAATAAAGAATATACCCAATTTATCCTGGGATGAGAAAGATCGACTCGTGTATAACGGCATTACAATTTTGGTCTCCAATATGTGTGATCTAATAAATGATCTGCTGCGAAAAATAAAAGATTTTCAACCAACAGGCTGGAAAATTTTGGCAAACATCCTTAAAGATCAAAATATCCCAAGGGGTCTGATCGGAAATAAAGAACATATGGACTTTTTTTCTTCCAGAAAACAATATCTCTGCAAAGCTGCGATGGACCAGTCTTTGAAGAAAATCCCCTGGAAAAGACAGCGAATGTGGAATGGACTTTGTGGAAGCTCTAATGAAACTGGACCAAAAAACAAAAACGAAAACTACCACCAATAGGGTGTCATTCCAAATAGCTGTATATGGCGGTGTTCATTTTACTGCAAATTTCATATTCATTTGTAATTTAATACTAATCAATTTGACTAGTTTTGACCTCTGGTTAATATTGGTATTTAAATAAATGGAATATATCTCAGATTTTTGATTTTGTTTTTATTTGTGGAGTCTCCTAAACTACAGATTGCCTTTCTTGACATTCGCCAACATCAGGATATTTCCATATATTATGGAATTTAAGCAATTATTCAAACTCTGTAATCCGATAAAAATTTGGCTGTTATTAAGCGGGTTCATCAATAATATTCAGTAATGTATACAGGTAATATTTTTTCAACAAAAAACTGGTACACAACGCATTCTTACGAATTATCTTGTTTTTTATATAGGTATTTGTGAGGGAAAGGTCTTGAGTTTTGTACAAAAATAATCGTTTTAGCACATACGCTGTAGTATGGTTCAATGAATCAGGTTTCATTTCGATTTGCGCTGTAAGGGGGGGGGGGGGTGGTAAAAACTAGAAATAAACAACAGCTTGAACGCAATTAGTTTCCATCCATACTGTATCGGTTGGAGAGAGAGAGAGAGAGAGAATTGAAACGTTTGTTGTGATCATGGTGGGCAAAGGGTCGGTCGGGCTGGCGTAGTTAGATTCATTAAACATGCTAATCGGTGTGTTACATCAGTGACTATCATATATCTTTTACTCAATTAAAAAAAAAATATATATACAGGTCTGTAAACCAGCTGCATTTATTAAGAATGTCTGCAGAAAATACTCCATTTCATTACACCCGGACATCAAGGACAAGTTATAATTAAACGTTCGCAGTTTATTCCAAATAAACACGAATTCTCCAGCTCGCAGTTCAGAAGTCATTGTCAATCCACTGGCTAAAATCAAATCACATGCGCCGATTCATAAATTATTCAGGTCTTAATAGATTTAAAATCTTAATTATCATTATTTACTTATTGGTGTTTAAGGTCATATACTTATGCGCGATGGTTTATGATAACCGTGACAATTTTATGGGTAGACTCCGGAATATCCAAAGAGAACCACAGAGCAGCGATGAGTAACTGTCATCTCCCCAACGTTGTAAATCCACACTGTCACACAGGGTGGGTTAGATTGTTCGAAAATATGCGTATCGTCGACGTGCAGTGCACCTTAGTACACACCGTCATCGTGCCCCCACGGGGATAATCACGGTAAATTGCCTTGTCCAAGGACACAATGCGGGAGTTCGAATAGTGAACATAGCTTTGGTGCAGCTCTAGGTGGGTTATATTTTCCCAAATTTTGCACTTTTGGGTGGTTAATACAGAATCGCGTATCCTTTTAATATTTTATTTTTTTGATCGAGTAACAGCGTTTTTCAACTATTAAAATGAGGGGGGTGAATGTTCTGTTGATTTCCCCCCTCACAAAACATGTAAAACGAAGGGGGGCCTTGACCTGTTATTATAGAATTATAGTTTTTTTCATTTATTTATTTAACGACAGCTGGAGCAATCTGGAAAGAACCATCGTACAGAGGTAAACAACTGTCAAAGTTCTACACAGGGTTATCATTGGCTGAGGGTAGTACACCCTTGTACACACCGTTACCACCCATCCCCGCCCCACATGGGTAATTAGATAATGGTAGCTCTTTCATGCTTTTACTTAGATGGGTGGATTATTCTTCAGTAAATGTTCAAAAATAAACCATACAGGTTAGTAATAGCGCGGGTGTGATTTTTCTATGTTTAAACACAGTCGGTAGTGTTATCACCCATTTTTTTCATTTTTAAATGCACTGGTCCACAATTAACTGTTAAACACCTAAGGGCTGTTTTGATAACCGACATACACTATTTATTTATATTTATTTATTGGTGTTTAAGGTCACATATTTCTGCACCATGGCTAATCATGACCACGACAGTTTTACAGGTGGAGGAAGCCAGAGAGAGCCACCGATCAACGACAAGCAACTGGCAAAATTCTACACAGGGTTAGCATTGGTTGAAGACAGGTGCTCCATCGACGTGCAGTACGCCTTAGTGCACAGCGTCACCATGCCCCCCAAATAGGCAATGGGGTTGAAGTGTCTTGCTCAAGGACACAACCTACAGACACTCATGAATAAATCGATACACGTATTTCTGTCCAACTAATCCGCCATTTTGTTTTTTCGAGAAGTGTCTTGTGGAATAAATTATTTAACAAAAATTATTAATACATTTTATTAAATGAATATACGCAATTTATTAGGGGGCAATCTCATAGTAAATGAGAGGAGACTAATCAGGGTAATTTGATCACTCAAAATTGTGGGGAAGGGGTATCCGAGGCCTGACATGTTCATTACATTTAGAGAACTGGACTGGGGTTCCAGATACTTTAGCTGTTGTGAGGGATGGGGGAGGGAGAGAGAGGTTTCCAAAAAAATTTTTAGTATTGGATGACCTGGAGGAGGGGAGTTCATGAAAGTGTTAGGTACTGTCAGGGGATACAGGGGTGTGGAATAAAAAATGAATTATTTAACGAAAATTATTAATATATTATATTAAATGAATATACGCTATTTATTAGGGGGATTATGTCATAGCAATTAAGGTTATTAAACTTTTAAACCTATGACCGCACACTTGTCTCCTTCACCCCTCCTCATAACCTCATTTGACCCCCTTATTTGATGATGAGCGTCTCCACTGGTTAATCGAGGTGTGCATCTTTGCTACTTATGGCGCAATGACGGTTAAGTTGAGTCAGCTGAAACCCGCAAGTCGGGCAGTTAAATGTCGAGTTTTGACATTTCTCCATGTTTTTCTAATGTATCTTTCCTACTATAGGATTTCAGACTAAACGTCCACTGGAACATCTTGACATCACCTTCTGCACGATCTACACTGCTCTTTTGTTGGATTTGCTATTGAAACACAAAATTGACAGTTCAAAGCACCTTCTTGGTGGGTTTTCAGATGATCCGTTAATTCATCTCTTGAAAGTATTGGGGCATTAAGGACAGCAATGTGTAGCCTCTCCCCCGTGTACAGAAGTCTCATGGCGATTTCTCTTGTGATTTTTTTAGAACCAGTGAAAACGTAGAAATCGGACCATTAAAAAATCGATGAAATTTGAAAATTTGAATCTCAAAGTCTGGAAGAGGGTCGCGTGTTGACCGCTAATTTAATGAGATCTTTATTACACCAATAACTTTTTAACAATACGAATTAGTGATCAACATCTGTCACTCTCGTAGGAGTTCACGTTTGAAAAGAAAAAAAGTGATTTAATTACACCCAAACATGCAATGAAGTGTTTACCTTAGCATGTTCAGGTCAGGGTCAGTCGATAGCATTCATATATATGTCCCGTGTGTCAATATTATTTTTAAATATATTATTTTTAAATATATTATTTTTTTATCTAATAATATCTATCCCAAATTATGACTTTAAAAAAAAATAATATGTACTAATCGACGTAAACATTATTAATTAATTTATTAATATACTAATTATTATAATCAACCCTAATTTCACTCATTAATTACATTCATTATGCAACAGTCATTAATTAAAATTAATTAAGCAACAGTTATTAAAGTGATTAAAAAAATAATCATTAAGTGACGTCATGTTAATTACGTTACGTAACTTTTTAATTGAGATGACATCATCCATCCACTCCATCCACTCCAGCATCCACTCCACCAGAACGGGGTTGAAAACCACATTCGTTACTACTACCATTCACCAAAATTGCCGTTCAAAGTTAATTATTTTTGCATTTTTTTGCATCAAAAACATAGCTTATGACCCCCCCCTCCTCAATGGAATGAGCTCATTCAGCTCAATCCAGTGTGTGTGGGAGGGGGAGGGGGTTCATAGCTATGTTTTTGACGCAAAAATAAAAAGAAATTAGTTATTCAAAAGTGCTATCTCCTTTCCATGTAAAGTAAAGGGATAACATCATAATATGGCGAAAACGTCTATTATACCAGTGCATTAGGGCTGTATGGTATTTCGATAAACTGATATATACCAGTATTCAAACCAATATTGGTTGAATACCGGTGTAATTACAAAAATATCAGTTTATCGTCATTATTTATTTACCCACAATTTAATTGTCAAGATGCCTTGAGTTTTTTAACTTTAGCTCAGAATGAATAATATTATCGCTTTACCCGAGGAATCGTCCGCATGTGGCAACGCAATACAAATTCAGCAGTTAAAAACATAATTTTAAAAAATTTACGTAGCTTTGGTGCAGCTCTAGGTGGGTTATATTTTCCCAAATTTTGCACTTTTGGGTGGTTAATACAGAATCGCGTATCCTTTTACTATTTTATTTTTTTGATCGAGTAACAGCGTTTTTCAACTATTAAAATGAGGGGGGTGAATGTTCTGTTGATTTCCCCCCTCACAAAACATGTAAAACGAAGGGGGGCCTTGACCTGTTGTTATAGAATTATAGTTTTTTTTCATTTATTTATTTAACGACAGCTGGAGCAATCTGGAAAGAACCATCGTACAGAGGTAAACAACTGTCAAAGTTCTACACAGGGTTATCATTGGCTGAGGGTAGTACACCCTTGTACACACCGTTACCACCCATCCCCGCCCCACATGGGTAATTAGATAATGGTAGCTCTTTCATGCTTTTACTTAGATGGGTGGATTATTCTTCAGTAAATGTTCAAAAATAAACCATACGGGTTAGTAATAGCGCGGGTGTGATGTTTCTATGTTTAAACACAGTCGGTAGTGTTATCACCCATTTTTTTCATTTTTAAATGCACTGGTCCACAATTAACTGTTAAACACCTAAGGGCTGTTTTGATAACCGACATACACTATTTATTTATATTTATTTATTGGTGTTTAAGGTCACATATTTCTGCACCATGGCTAATCATGACCACGACAGTTTTACAGGTGGAGGAAGCCAGAGAGAGCCACCGATCAACGACAAGCAACTGGCAAAATTCTACACAGGGTTAGCATTGGTTGAAGACAGGTGCTCCATCGACGTGCAGTACGCCTTAGTGCACAGCGTCACCATGCCCCCAAATAGGCAATGGGGTTGAAGTGTCTTGCTCAAGGACACAACCTACAGACACTCATGAATAAATCGATAGACGTATTTCTGTCCAACTAATCCGCCATTTTGTTTTTTCGAGAAGTGTCTTGTGGAATAAATTATTTAACAAAAATTATTAATACATTATATTAAATGAATATACGCAATTTATTAGGGGGCAATCTCATAGTAAATGAGAGGAGACTAATCAGGGTAATTTGATCACTCAAAATTGTGGGGAAGGGGTATCCGAGGCCTGACATGTTCATTACATTTAGAGAACTGGACTGGGGTTCCAGATACTTTAGCTGTTGTGAGGGATGGGGGAGGGAGAGAGAGGTTTCCAAAAAAATTTTTAGTATTGGATGACCTGGAGGAGGGGAGTTCATGAAAGTTTTAGGTACTGTCAGGGGATACAGGGGTGTGGAATAAAAAATGAATTATTTAACGAAAATTATTAATATATTATATTAAATGAATATACGCTATTTATTAGGGGGATTATGTCATAGCAATTAAGGTTATTAAACTTTTAAACCTATGACCGCACACTTGTCTCCTTCACCCCTCCTCATAACCTCATTTGACCCCCTTATTTGATGATGAGCGTCTCCACTGGTTAATCGAGGTGTGCATCTTTGCTACTTATGGCGCAATGACGGTTAAGTTGAGTCAGCTGAAACCCGCAAGTCGCGCAGTTAAATGTCGAGTTTTGTCATTTCTCCATGTTTTTCTAATGTATCTTTCCTACTATAGGATTTCAGACTAAACGTCCACTGGAACATCTTGACATCACCTTCTGCACGATCTACACTGCTCTTTTGTTGGATTTGCTATTGAAACACAAAATTGACAGTTCAAAGCACCTTCTTGGTGGGTTTTCAGATGATCCGTTAATTCATCTCTTGAAAGTATTGGGGCATTAAGGACAGCAATGTGTAGCCTCTCCCCCGTGTACAGAAGTCTCATGGCGATTTATCTTGTGATTTTTTTAGAACCAGGGAAAACGTAGAAATCGGACCATTAAAAAATCGATGAAATTTGAAAATTTGAATCTCAAAGTCTGAAAGAGGGTCGCGTGTTGACCGCTAATTTAATGAGATCTTTATTACACCCATAACTTTTTAACAATACGAATTAGTGATCAACATCTGTCACTCTCGTAGGAGTTCACGTTTGAAAAGAAAAAAAGCGATTTAATTACACCCAAACATGCAATAAAGTGTTTACCTTAGCATGTTCAGGTCAGGGTCAGTCGATAGCATTCATATATATGTCCCGTGTGTCAATATTATTTTTAAATATATTATTTTTAAATATATTATTTTTTTATCTAATAATATCTATCCCAAATTATGACTTTAAAAAAAATAATATGTACTAATCGACGTAAACATTATTAATTAATTTATTAATATACTAATTATTATAATCAACCCTAATTTCACTCATTAATTACATTAATTATGCAACAGTCATTAATTAAAATTAATTAAGCAACAGTTATTAAAGTGATTAAAAAAAATAATCATTAAGTAACGTCATGTTAATTACGTTACGTAACTTTTTAATTAAGATGACATCATCCATCCACTCCATCCACTCCAGCATCCACTCCACCAGAACGGGGTTGAAAACCACATTCGTTACTACTACCATTCACCAAAATTGCCGTTCAAAGTTAATTATATTTGCATTTTTTTGCATCAAAAACATAGCTTATGACCCCCCCCCCCCTCAATGGAATGAGCTCATTCAGCTCAATCCAGTGTGTGTGGGAGGGGGGAGGGGGTTCATAGCTATGTTTTTGACGCAAAAATAAAAAGAAATTAGTTATTCAAAAGTTCTATCTCCTTTCCATGTAAAGTAAAGGGATAACATCATAATATGGCGAAAACGTCCATTATACCAGTGCATTAGGGCTGTATGGTATTTCGATAAACTGATATATACCGGTATTCAAACCAATATTGGTTGAATACCGGTGTAATTACAAAAATATCGGTTTATCGTCATTATTTATTTACCCACAATTTAATTGTCAAGATGCCTTGAGTTTTTTAACTTTAGCTCAGAATGAATAATATTATCGCTTTACCCGAGGAATCATCCGCATGTGGCAACGCAATACAAATTCAGCAGTTAAAAACATAATTTTAAAAAATTTCAACAAAACTATATCATATGACCCCCTCATTGGAACGAGCTGAATGAACTCGTTCCAATGAGGGGTCACATGATATTGTTTTGTAGATTGTTTTGGAAAAAAATGATTTAAAACAATTATTTTTTATATCGACTGCGTTGTATAAAGGTTTTTCAAACCGCACCATCAAGGCATGCTGATATCTTAAGTCTCGATTGTGGTACTTAAGTTCAGATATCTGATATTTTTCAATATCCCGATACACTGCAGTATTTTTTTGAATACCGATACTGGTATTCTGTTTTGAATATCGTGCAGTCCAATAGTGAATACAAGTGAAATATAGGTTTTCATAGTGTTTGATTGGTGATTAGGGAGAGGATTGGAATATAATTCCCTCTATCACAAGTACTTCACAAGGACTATGAGGGGAAACCGCGGTTTAATTAAATGTGTTAATAGGGTGAAATAGGATGTTACACGTGCATTTGGCATTTACCAGAGATTATAATGTGTTTCTCAGTTCTGGGGTGCTACACTTGCTCAATATGCATTTAACTGCATTATTTTTGGCAATAAATGGCCTTTATTGCTGACTGTGACAAAAATATAACTTTTCAAAAAATAAAACAGTATTAAATGAAGAAGACGCTCTTATGGACCTTATGAAACAGATAAAACAGTATTGTTCGGTCTGTGGTTCCCGAATGAGCATTTAAATGTGAAATACATGTAATATCCAAAGTATTCCCTCACAAAAATACCCCCTCCCCTAATGTTTTTTTTCAGGTGAACAGAAATTTGTCCCTACATAACTTCTGGTAAACAAAAATCCCCCTTAATTTGTTAGAAGTATATTCAAAGCCATACAAAAATGTCCAAAGTTTTTTATCAAACGAGGAAGAGCGCTTGTCACATCAATCAATGCTAACCTTGCTTGTGTGGAGTTAGTACCTTGGACAGTTGCTCACTGTTGCTCGGTGGTTCTCTCAGTGCACTCCAGCTTCCTCCACCCTCAAAACTGTCCGGCACGAGGTGACACTGGCTGTTGAAAGTGTCCTTAAACTCCAATAAATAAATAACTGTCTTGATAAAGAGTTATTGGTGCATGTTTTCTTGTAAATAGTGATGAGTGTTTATGTAATTTACAAATTAAATACATAAGTTTTTAAAATCCTCTTGGACTGCCTTTTAACCTTTTGGTGTAAAATATTGGGAGGGGGGCATTTTTGTACTGCACTTAAAATAATGTGGGAGATTGTGGTACTACCTTCAAAAAGTGTCGAGGGAGGGGGGGATGGGTATTTTTGCTTAGTGTGTAAAAATGATTGGGGGATTTTTTTGTAGGTGAAGGGTGGGGGGGGGGGGGGTTAACCTACATTCTAATCCTTCTAAACATACATTTTACCTCTTTCATTTGATAAAAGAGTCATTTCTGCATGAGATTTCAAGAATTCACTGCTCTCTTTGAAAACTACCCAATACCAAAATAAAACTAAAATCTGCATCAGCACACAATACTTGGGGGGAAAATCTGTCTCATTTAAACATACGGCAAGAGAAAGAGTGGTGCTCAACCCCCTCACCACCCCACACAAAACAAAACGAATGTCAATTTTGTTTTCTAAACTGGAGTGGCAGTTATATAAATCACCAATATCAATAGACAGTGTCATTGTATCCTAGCAAATGATGTCAACTTTTCTTCTACATATTGATGTGATAAAATATAACCCTGAATGTGTCCCTAAACCCCAGTATACACCCCCCCCCTTTGACCAAAACTATGATATAATTCATAAATTAATTGGTGTTGACACAAAACAAACCTCTTACGATATTAAATTTCCTATTTGTGATAGTTTTTAAATCTCATTCTGGCTTCTTAAGATATTTCACATTGTTTTTGATGAATATTTTGCAATTTTTGTAAAAAAAAAGAAACAAAAATCTCTCAGACGTCTTAAGGCACCTAGAGTCATTGGTATGTTTCTGACAAAACATTACACATTGATTTTTTCCAACGGTATGGAGAGTACAGCACCTGTGGTCTCATAGCTCTATTAAAATGCCCAAAACCATCAAATATTGATTTTACAGTGTGGTGCTTATGCTGTAAGTACCCATAAAGGCACTTTCACAACCTTGGATTTAACCTCTACATACACTCAAGACCCATTTTAATAAATACAGATTATCATGATAATGTGCATGTCCCGTGATTTGTATCAGATTCGAGGTTCTGTCCAGAATGGGATCACAACGAGCCGGCTTTGCCGGCGAGTTTTGATCCCATTCTGGACATCACCGAGAATCTGATGCAAATCACAGAACATGCACATTATCATGATAATTCATTTATCTAACAATTCTGTCACATAAACAGATTAAATATTAACCCTTTTACCCAACGTAGCGGAAAATAGGCCAATGCTATTCTCAAAAAAATCGCCTATTAATTTTCATTATTTTTTTCATTTTTTATCTCAAAAACATAGGTTATGACCCCTCGCTGGAATGAGCTCGTGGAGCTAGTTCCAACGAGTGGTCATAACCTATGCTTTTGAGACAAAAAAAAATAAAAAAAATTAGTTATTCAAGAATTTGTTTTTGCAAGTGTCGTCTGCTTTTCATCTTAGGTAAAGGGTTAAATTATTTTTAAACATTTTTGGGACATAATGTTCGGTCGACCACGAAAACGCACATAGAATGTATCTATGTGCCTGTTATGACAGCCCGTAGCGCTACCGGAAACGAGTCGTCTATATGATACGGAATCAGAATGAGTTGTCTATATGATACGGAATCGGAACACATTATGTGATACGTGCCGTTTCTCGTGGTTTTCAGGCCAAAATCTATATGATTGTTAGATAAAAAGGATAACATTGTGGAAAATACAATGTACATGTATGTTTTCCAGACAGGATGAATCAGATATTTGCTTCAAAAAGATAGTGCTATTTAATGTTTAATATATTTCTGTATGTATGTGTGTGTAAGGTGGGGCAGGTTACAGTGTGAAAAACAGTCAGAAGCCAGTTACTGAAAATGCATATGTTCAACCGGGCAAATGAAAAGCAAAGAAACGCTGTCTGTGATGGACGGTTCTTGGACAACTTGTACCCTGGACGATTCATACCACAATTGGGGGGGGGGGGGGGGGGTACGAATTGTCTTGACAATAAGGTACAGGTTGTCTCGAGTAAGTGTACTAAACTGTTCCATGTATTAACTATTTAAATGTTATTGACTCATGTTTTGGCTGAGGGAAATGAAAATGAAAATTCGACTGAGTGATAGTAATACAAACATAAACACATAGTAAAAGAAACACTATTTTTATTAATGAAGCCACAATAATTCTTTAAATTGATGAAGATTTAACAATAAATACTTTTATGACACCCCAAATAATAAGTTATAGAGTGTGCCGCCTTAATAATTTAATTTAATTAATTTAATTCTGAGCTCCCTCAATAGAGCATTTTCTTTTGCCGTTGTTTACGTTGAATCTTTTAAATGTCTACTTGCTATTTACTTTTAGTCATGCAATTTGATATTCTGTGTCTTTTTAAAATAATAGAAATGACATCGCTCTTTTATTCTTTCTCCACGTTTATAATTATCTCCCAATCCCTTCTTCATGTATATTTTTTCAGAGGGGGTTAATTAAGCAGGGTATGAATTTGCAGAAGAGAATACATATTGTCCAGAGTGGGTACAAACTGTCGGTTACTGTCCAGAGGAGGGGTACGAATCGTCCAGACAGAAGGTACAAATTGTCCTGGGAAAAGGCATGAATTGTCCAGACATCGGGGTACGAATCATCCAGCAAAAGGTACCAATTGCCTGAGGTACGAATCGTCCAGGGTATGAGTTGTCAAACTCCCTGATGGATGGACAGACAGAAATGCAGTCACACGTTTTGTAATAAATTCAATTTCAGTTTCCTTTTGAATGCTAAAACAAGCTAGAATTAGTAGAAATGAAATATTTTCTCTGGAATCAGTGTGCATATGTTATTTGGAGGTCGGTTCTGGGGAGGTTGGAATTAATAGGTTTTTTTGCCATTATTGGAGAAAAATACTAAATATCAGAATCCCCAACCACCAGATGTTGGTCAGATGAGGGCGACATTGACTAGTTTGAAGATGAATTCGGTTCAGTTCTGTTTGCAAAGCCTAAAGCATCCAGGAAACAAAACATTTCTACCAAAAGAAAACACAGAGGAAGTGTAATTTAAATCAATAAATGGAGTGCTGTGTGGTTCTGGTATTTAGAACATGTCGGATCACAAAATTGGCTGGCCGCTACACTGTAATTCTGAAAGTCTTAAACTGAAATTGTATTGTATCGCTGGTAAAAATAGTTCATAGACAGGAGACAGTGAACTTGTGAAGGAAAATTCTAGGAAATAAACGAATATCGCTGTTCGCGTGCGAGTCTGTTTCTGTAAAATTTTACTACAAGACTGCATGCCCGTTTTTTGAGAACAAAGATTTCCCCGGACGGTAGGTCAACATACCTTGAATTTATTCGAACTCCGGTAGTGCTAAGAAAATCGCGCTAAGTTCCCCACAAATGACATTCTAGCACTAAAAGTGGCAATAAATCACTTTTTTTGTTTCATTTTTTATTCGTTGTCAACACCTTGTAAAGCGAACGTTCTCAAATGAAACGGGGCTTTGAATCTGACGAAACCAGCAACGGACGGCATCGGCACTTCGAACTTTCAAACAATACCTAACTCGCCAACAACTACCCAACTTCGAAAGTCATTTCATTACTTAATTATTTCTCATAGTTTCCAGCATTCTGCGACAATATATTTTACATAATGTCCTTTGAAATGCAAAAAACAATTAAATATTCGTTACAATGACTCTGAATTTTCTGCTAGTGGGAGATCCACGCCGCCAGATGGCACCCCAAACGCTGATGCATGATGTATAGAAAAATTATAAAATAATGGATACGTACCTGGGTTACTTATGTGCGCACATTCAACTGCGTGGGTGTGCACTATAAATTTGGACCTGTTGCTGCATTAATGTACTAAGAGCCTTAGTAGTGCCACAAATTAGTTGAGACATTCTAGCACCAGGTGAAATAGTGTTAGTCAATAGAATATATCTCAGATTTTTGATTTTGTTTTTATTTGTGGAGTCTCCTAAACTACAGATTGCCTTTCTTGACATTCGCCAACATCAGGATATTTCCATATATTATGGAATTTAAGCAATTATTCAAACTCTGTAATCCGATAAAAATTTGGCTGTTATTAAGCGGGTACATTAATAATATTCAGTAATGTTGAGACATTCTAGAGCCAGACAAAATAGTGTTAGTCAATAGTAATGGTACAAGGCCTTAATGGTGCAAGACAGCACATTAAAGGTGAAAACAATACAGACTGATTGTCAGGCAGATGATGGTGACTATGGATAAGTGGTGGCTTTGAAGCTATGAAGTGGTCTACAAGCCATGTAGGAGCTAGGAACTGTACAGAAGCCATGTTGTATGTATCCTCAAGTACCGAAGTGAGTCACAGAGCAGTATGTGCAATCACTTTGTCGAGCGAATGCTGGATAGCTCACGAGATCCCCCAATTAGATCACACACAACATGAAAAGCACATTACATACCATATAAATTACATCCAGTACGTAACAGCTTTCACAAGAGGAATGATCAGAGACTAATTCTACCACAAACAGCTGTTTATCACTCAGGTACCCCCCATAATAACCAATCCTAGTGCCCAGCGAAGCTTCGAGATTCGATTCGATTTCGAAACTTAACGTGTTATTCGGTTCGATTCGAAATCGGCTGCCGACTCGATCCATCTCAAATCGTTCCCATAGGAATATCGCTTGGTATCAGTCATTTTCATCGTCACACAGAACGTATAGTTCGGATGGAAATCTTACGACCCCATCGGTCATCATCAAGACGCCACTGGGTCGATTCGATTTCGAATGATAAACGTTATTCGATTCAAGATTCAACTCGACTCGAAATTTTGTGATTTGCAGGGTTCTTACTCATCCCGGAATAAGAATAATACACACGGCCATTAAACGCACGAATTTTTCAGTGATTTTACTAACCTGCGAATCGCCTTAATTATATTCAACTTCCTTCACGTTCGCTATTTGAAAACATGGCGCAGTGTTGATGAGAATTTCACAGTGAATTACGATTATTTTCGGATGTTCGTTGGAACAAGATACTGCGAAAAAAGGGAAATTACACTCCGAAAACACAACAAATTCGAACGACTGGGCTGCAAATAGGTTAGAAGTGAATCGGGCGGCTGCTAAAATAAATACGTTATCGTGTACTTAATTGGTAGATATGGTGCCATATAAGCCTCAGCAAAAACAATATTGCCAATACTGTTTTTGTTGAGCCTCGTATGACCCCCTATCCGTCAACCAAGCACATCATAAAATATACTAGCCGTATCGGTAGAAGTCAGAACAGAAACATTCCAGCATTCTGAATTGTGGTACCAATGAAATTAATGTTTCGAAGTCAAATCACTGTTGAAGTCTATTTTACCGGATGGATGAATAATGCACATGAAATTCAAATACCCTTAGTGAGAGGCATACAGCTATCGTTCTGGTAAAATGATCTGTTTTTCTTCTTTGGATGTTTATGGTGGTAACTATCCTTCACATCCAAACAGTAAACTTCTAAGTTTTTGTAAACCCGATGACAGGCGCAGACAAAATCTTTATTGATCCGGACAGCAACTTAAATTTTATCCGTGACGTAGTCGTATAAAGATGACATTCCACATTTGACGTACTGTTAAACCTAGAAGTCCTGTCATGACATGTGCGCTTATCTAGGCTTAATTGCGCGTAGGAATTGCGTGCAATTGCCACATCGAATGGCATCCAAAGCACGGCAGATTCTCTTGGTTACTCAAAGCAAACACAGGCAATGCTTCTGCCAATGGACCTCCGGGTTCCCCGTAGGTCCATTGGCTGAAACATTGCTTGTGCACAGGCCTTATGTACATAATTTGATAGCCTTACCATGGTCCTAACGCGTAGATCGACGTGCTATTTGCGCGCATTTCATGACAGGACTTCTAGTCTTAACTGTACGTTAAGGATAAATCTTTCATTTATTACCTTTTAGAAGTCATTTGAGTTTGCTGTGCTAAACCACTATCACTAACATACGGAATGTTATTTTAGAATTGAATCATGACTGTTCGAAATCCACTTTATGATGAAACAAGTTGATCACGTACAAATTCCATAAATAGTCTCATTTAAAGACTGGGTCTGTATTTTGCAGAGAAAGTACTGGTTTTCAGCATCGTGAACAGGTTGTTGACTTCGAAGGCAGCTGATGCAATGTGTCAATGTGCGAATTACCCCGGGGAAATTAAAACTGAGGTGAAAAATACAAATCTTTGTTTACATAATAAAAAGAATCTCAAACTCGTCCCTCACCATACGTAAAATATGAACCTTGTTTACAGGATTGAGTAACTTCCATTTTTTCTTCACAAACCCTCGGCCAAAATCAAACTTTATGTATGAGACGAGGACTCATTATAGATTAAGAACTGGACCACATCAATAAAACTGTTACGTTCGTTTTTTCCGAAATGTTTTTTTTTTTCAGCCTTCGAGTATCTATTTATTTACTGGGGTTTAACGACATTTTTGACATCCAGAGTCACATCTTTTGAGTTACCCAGTGGAGGAAGCCGGGAAACCCAGAAGAAATCACCGAATAGCGGCCAACTACTGTCAAAATTCTGAACGTACAACCACACAAGCAGGGTTACCATTAACTGGTTGAATGATAGAAGCCACTATCAGGGCTTTCAAAAAAAATGAGGGTACCGGAGTAAAAGCTAACATTTTCCTTGCTTAAGATTCAGATTCATTCAAACGCAAACAACATTTTGTTTACAGTAATTTGTTTTATTACAAATTATTGAAGAGTGTCTGTAGGTACTCTTTAATATTTTTTAATAAAACTAATTTTGATGAACATATTCAGACCATCAAAAATAATGTACCCCTCAATCATTTACTTGAAGCCAGGTACACCATCGACGAGCAGAACACCAATTACACCATAGAACACTGCACCACTGTACCACTGTGCCACCACGTGGGCAATAGGTATTAAGTGCCTCGCCCCAGATCACAACTTAGTTACCGCTGGTCAGGAGAGAACCGTTGGCTTTTTGGCTTAAAGTCTGTTGCTCTAACCACTGGACCACCTCGTTACCTAACCCTATGAATATATATGGATCAAACGAAGCAAGAGCACTTCAATAGGCGATACATTTTATCAGTAGGTAAATTGTAACGTTTTTGAACGTGCAAATCATTCACTCTTCATATTCACGAAGAAGAAAAACAATTCAGGAAAATTCATTTGTAAATGTATTAATGACTTGGTCTCTGAAGCAAAGTCTATTTCTGCTAAATTATCATATTTGATATTTCTTGAAGAAAACAGAAAACAGATACTTCGCCTATGTTGGAGGAAACGATATTTTGGAGGAGGGCGTTTTCAGATGGCTGGATGGATCAACAATCAATCAAACCTTTTGGAGGAACGGCGGTCAGTAGAAACATTTTTCAAATGTCCATGTTAAATATAATACTGCCGACTTAAAATATTTAGTCTTATGTATGTTAAACAGTAATCACTTTTGTACTCTGATTTCCGATTCATTCAGTGTTGCATTTTCTCAACAGACTGCCGTTTTAAATGGAATGAACCTTATCTGCAGTAGAAGAAGCTATATTTTGACGGCAGTGTTGCTTGGTAATATCGAATCATGATGATTTATTAATCTTATACACACCAAGTACCTCACATGTGCTGCATGCGAGGCGACAAAGGGACAATACAATAGCCGTTTGATGCACACAGATAAATTTATATGACACCTGTTTGGAATGATGTGGTTACGAAAATAAATGGATAGAAAACATACTAAATCAAAACAATGATTACTCGACAATATAAGAGATGTCAAAATCTGTCATGATTCTCCAAATGCGCTTCTTCATGCCCCAACCCATAAAAAGGGTCAACTGAACGGTATCCTATCCATTGACGCGTGGCTTTTTCATAGTACTAGGTTGTGTGTTCATAAAATCGGGCATTCGATGTAACATGCTGAGACTCGAACTTTTATTATTGTATTATGCACGTGTACCGAGGTGTAAATAGACAACAATTCAGTGCTCGGATTCGAGTACGATTTTTATCCTCGAGTAGGGCGCGCGGAGGAGTATTTCACGAGGCATTAGCCCCTTCATCAGGTATTTTATCTATCCCAAAACAACCCGATTCCTAGGTTACTTTCAAAACGTGTCAAAAAAAAAAAATAGTCCGTCATCGCTGAGAATGGAATAGGATGCTGGGAGTGGAAAACCATTCTCGTCGAGTGTGAAAACGATTTGTTTTGGGAGATGAAAAACGAATGAAAATAAAATAAATAACTGGTATTTAACCGTTGTCGGGTTTATGCTCTGAGATTCATCATCACAGTGTTCTAGTCCCGTCATCAAGTATTTTATTCCCGTAGTCAATGACGGGGCTATTACCCTGAATAAAATGTTTCAACCTAACCAACCAACGCTCAAGAATTCAACATCCGCTATACTAAACTAAATTTAGTTTAAAGTTATAAGGTATGTCTGTTAACACTTAACACGCTGAGTATTTTCAATATATTTTCCATGAAATCTAGTCATGGATTCTACTACGAAGCAGCCAGGACTAGATTTGATGAACAATTGATCTGAAGTTAACTCAAGAAATCATTGGTGAGAAAATCTATTCAATTTACAGAGGGAAAATTACACCAAATTAACCCAAATTATTCTTATTTCAGTGGCAAATGGAATTCTGTCCTGGGCAGGAATATCCGCCAGCAGCATGGAAGGAGTCAAGAGAGGTGCAGGGACATTTTATCGAAATTTGTTTGTATAAAAACTCTACTACAGTACGTGGAGAGTGTATTATCACTAAATCACCCGCAGAGTGGAGATTCGACCCAAGCAATAATTGCAAATTTGTTGCAAAGCATAACCAGCAAAAGCAAAGTTTCAGCCAACGGACCTCCGGGTTAAACCCGGAGGTCCACTGGCTGAAACATTGCTTGTGTTTTTGTCGATATGTACACAATTTGAAAGTTATAGCTTGGGTGATATCTCCACTCCGCGGATGATTTAGTTACAATCCACTCTCCACGTACTGTAATACCAGATTCAGAGAAGACATTTGAAAACCTGGCAGTAATTGTAAAAATGACATGGATAGGTGGGCAACCTCTCAGCTTTCCCGTGAATCTAAATCTATCAGTTCATCTGAGGCCAATTAGTATCTAGATACAGCTTGATAATTGGTCCCTGTACCGTTGAACATGTTTTATTTGAATTTTGAATAATTAATTTAATTTAATATCGCAATTATCAGCGAGGACCTTATCAAACTTGAAATGTCGCATACAATAGACAATTTTTTAGCTATTATTACTGTCGCCTTCGTTAATCGACTGGAAGTAATAAGATGAGTGATATCTGTTTCTTTGTATGTCTCTCTGTATGTTGGTGCTATATCTCAGACAACCCTTAAGCCTCAGTTGTCAAACTCGGTACACCAGCTAACCAAAGATGTAATTGCCAGTACATACAAGTTCAAATGTGGTAATCTTTGTCATATTTCATGCCGTCTTCCGGTCTGTTTATACAAGATTCCTGATTGGTCAGTACCCATTGCATCTAGTGTGGTACAATTTACTCCAACGGGGTGTACGAAGTTCAACGGACTGTATGAGAATATCACGTGATCTCTAAACGGGTTGTACAGACATTCTATTGTAAACTTCGCAGATTTCCCTTTCAGCCATCGCCTCAAACATTTTCGCCAGAAATAATAAACATTCAGTCTCACAAACAAAACGAGAACAATATTGTTTCATGAGAATATCCCTAACACTTGAAATAAAACATGTGTACATACATACCCTCAACATCTGATTTTACTTTCGAGATGAGGGATTCTGTTGTGGTGTTTCTACACTACATATCGTTGCGGATTCGAAAAACATGCCATCTCTTCATATGAATTGTCTCTTCCATGAAACGTATTCAAGCACTTGTACAAGTTTGATATAATGTTCCCATTCTCCAAGACGCACAATGCACCACTCTATCGAATAAAATACAAATAATCAACTTGTGTCCGATAATAATAACGACGCGTCATCTCCCAATGTCCTTGAACTGAAGTCTCCGAAATGTTTGAGTTCAATCGAAGGGAAATAACTCCAAATCAAATAAAACTGTTTCGTCGGCTTGTCAAAATGTCTCTTAAACGCTTTGCTTATCATTCCGACGAAGGGATATTAATAAAAAGTTTACCGGTTGACATTTTCAAGTTGTTTTAGGTTTCAAATATTCCTTTCCGACGTTTTAGCGTTCTTGTTGAATAATAAAGAAATGTGTTTCTTTCAGTTTCTCATTCTTTTAATCAAGATTTTCGTCACTGGAATGACGTTTGTGAATTATTTAACCCTTTACCTAACGTAACGGCCAAAACCGGCCAGTGCTATTCTCAAAAATCGCCTATTAACTTTCATTATTTTTTTCCTTTTTTGTCTCAAAAACATAGGTTATGACCCCTCGTTGGAACGAGCTCGTCGAGCTCGTTCCAACGAGGGGTCATAACCTATGTTTTTGAGACAAAAAATGAAAAAAAATAGTTATTCAAGAATTATTTTTGCAAGTGTCGTCTGCTTTTCATGTTAGGTAAAGGGATGATAAAACAAAACTCTACACACCGAAGGGGTAGGGGAATAAATTCGTCACATGGTGTTTCAGCAGAGAGTAAGGTACTTTCAGCCTCAGGAAATATGATTCTCACAAGGGTAGTACAGTCCCGTACACCCTGCTGGAACACCGTGTAACTAATAATATTATACATCACGTGACTTCCTTTTCTTTGAATAGATCACTACTAATTCTCCTACTACTACCATTGTAGTGTCGTTTAGTCAGGCACGAAACTCACTGTACGGGAGGAGTACGTCAAAGATTTTTCTTTGAGCGGGCTCTGTTACGTTTATATTGTTATCACAAAATGCTCTGAATTTTTGGCGTGAAAACGTACAAAAAGGAAGAACAAAAAACAAAACAAACAAATCCCCACCGTCGATATGAAAGACTTCATGAAACTGTGAAACTGTGAAGCGGCAAGAAAACTTTCCGAGATATAATGTATCCTCGGTTGGCTATTTGAAAGATAGATTTGCTTTTTCGCTTTACTTAACAAATCAGCCAGTTATGTTTTTTGAAGGGTATTGGATACAATATAAGGATTAGTGCATATCGTGTCGTTGACTACGCAAGTATAAAGGCCAGGGAGGTGATGTAGCTCCCTCCGCATCGCGGCGGGAACTGCACCACCTCACTCCGGACTATGTGGGCGTAGTAAGCACGGCAGTGGTGTTTAAACAGCATTGCAGCGTATGCTAGTGTAGGTGAACAGTTGTGAGATTCACATCTCAATGTGACCCCTATTATACTTTTATATCTCAATATTGCAAGGCGTATCCACATATATTAATAAACACGCACTATATACAACTGTTTATTTTACAGAACCAAATGATTACAAGAACGGAGAGGACTGTGTAGCATTTGGATATTCAGAGACGATCCAGACAGATAGTGAAAAATTGGTGGATTTCCCGTGCTGTGCACCTTTCAGAGTGAATTACGTGCTATGTGAACATGGTAATAATATAGAGGATACCTACTGTTTTTGAGTGAGTATCGGAATTATCTCATGAGTGGCTGCAAAGGAATATTAGTTTTCACGAGCGGCTGAAAGCCGCGAGTGAAAAATTATATTCCTTTGCAGTCACTCAAAAACAGTAAGTATTATTTTTATTATATGCGTTGCGTTGTTTTTGTTGCGATTATGTAACAGGGTTGAAAATACTCTGGAACTCTGTTTCCAACCAAGTATTTTTATTCCGGTTCTTTCATAATCAACTCTAAAATATCAACAATAAAATATTTCAATCACACTGCCATAACGCATACAGAATCACATTTCCTCTCATTCTCATGTTACATGACGCGATTCTCATACGCTCAGATACACGCACTGACGTATTCATAGATATGTAAACAGTTGCACAGATTTACTAGTAACTTGCACCCCTAACACGTGCCCGTCAGTGTGAATTTAAAACTGTGGTAATTACAAATGGCTCACGTTAAATTAAGTGTCACATAAACAACGACTGACCAAACTGTTTACCGTCAAACCTATACCAATAGTTAGTTTGCATGAGTCACGGCCAAGTCGAGCTCCAAGAGCTCGCCTTGGCAGTGTCTCATACAAAATCATTTCTTCAGCGACACTTGCGGGACGAAGCAAGCAAAACATCTACCTGTCGTCAAAACTACACGTACACCAATAATTAGTTTGCATGAGTCACGGCCACGTCGGGCTCCAAGAGCTCGCCTTTGCAGTGTCTCATACAAAATCATTTCTTCAGCGACATGAAGGGGTAAAGCAAGCAAAACATCTGCCTGCCGTCAAAACTAAAATTATATTGAACAGAAATACAACAATTAAAAAGACCACAATATATGAAGCGCGTAGAGCTTGTTCTGGCCGAACTTTATGTGAGATCGCACTGCGGACAGAACGTCAACAAGATATGTTCGCGAAACGTCGGTTATGACTTATTGAAACGAGCTGTGCGCTGCTCTGCCATGTCAAACAAAAGTTTGACTTGACAAAGCATCGCACAACATACTTTACAAAAAAGTAATAAACACGTTAGCAATATCTAATGTTCATTAAATAATTAATAACTAAATAATGCATTACCTGATCTATGGGATCAAAGCTTTCCAAGTTCAAATTGAAATATCTCCAATTTCCCAAGGTGACTAAAGTCATGTCGTGCTGTCTGTTCGACCAAGAATGAATAAGTGATTTATTGCGCCGGTCAACGAAAACTAATCACGCGATTATTTATACAACTTACTGAGCTGTTGCGTGGATATTGCCTTCAAGTCATGGTGCATTGAGTGAACAGTCCTGATGAGTTATCACAGACACATAACAGAACTTCAGTTAAAATTACAACCGAAGCATTAACCCATTACTATTTACAACTCTCTTACAATTAAAATGTGGTGTTTTCATTGCAATCAAAAACCCGAGGTGGAGAAAATGATGACAATGTCAACAAAAATCAGCTGACGTAGCTGACCCATTTACTTATTGGCCCCGATTTCAAAATCAAACTACCACACAACAAAATAGTTCCACATAAATCCCCTTTGAAAATGGCTATATTGTCAGTTACGCACACAAAATCAATGAACGCGTGTGAAAGTGGTTTATGACATTCCCCCAAAAACAATGGTTGGCACATCTATTCAAAAGTAATAACAAAAGTTCACTGCGCAGATGCACACAAACATGACACAGTTCACAAGATGTTCAATGAAGGACGAAGGGGGATTTTTCAAATGTTCAAATTGTTTTAGCATATTTGTCAATCACTGTCACTGTCACTATCGATGAGTCGGATTTTCTTGTGCTTCCTTTTTGGACTATTCGCAACACTAACTTTGTTACTTTGAGACGAGCTAAAATACACATTTAGCGGTGCATTGAACTTGTTCCCACTAAAAATGTGTGTTGCCATGTCGGTACTACAACGAGAATCGATGGTGGAACTGGTGACGTTAACACAAGTTGTTTCGGTTGCAAAGAATGACGAAGAGCCACATGGAGATTTACGTGCAAAAGTAGATGATTGATTTTGTTGAGATTTCTTTCTCACAAGTGTTGGTTGGTTTTGGCCGTTACGTTAGGTAAAGGGTTAAAATGTATACTAATATTAGTACTACAATACATCATTACATGTATGTTGGGCTATACCATTCAACAATAAACAAAACTTTTATATTACCGGTATCCCTAATGTTGATGTTTTGATTAATCACTGATTATTAACCCATTACCTAACACTAGTTGTAGACGAAAAAAAACCAAACAACTTTTCTTCCAAACCATAGCTTATGACTCCTCATTGGAATGAGCCCAATCAGCTTGTTCCAATGAGGGGTAATAAGCTATGGTTTGGCAGAGAAAGATGAAAAAAATAGCATGTTAATTTTTTTATGCAGGCGGTTTTGGCCTATTTGTTTATGTAGAGAGTAACTGAAAAAACACTAGGTATCTAGGTGGGGGGGGGGGGGGGGGAGGGGTGGGCACCAAACATTTGCAAGACGTGACGTGGGGGTGGGTGGATCTCTTGAGTGCACCAAAAATGTGCATTTCCAACTTGTGCATTTTTTGAATTTTTTAAAAATATATCAATTTGTCAGCGAATATATGTCATCAATTGTGTTTCAGACCGTAAAGATGATGTTGTACATCACACTCTTAACATAAATACAACATCAGGAGGCTTTATATGTGAGAATATTGGGCTTAATCTGGGAAAATGTCACACGTTAGTAGGGGGTGGGTGTCTTGTTCGAAATGTAGAAAATGTGCAGACAATATTTTGGGAAAATTCTCTCTGATGCACTAAATTCAACCCAAGTTATTTATTTATTAATTTATTTATTTATTTATTTATTGGTGTTTAACGACACTTTAACAACCAGGGTCATATCGTGTCGGTGACAGGTTTACAGGAGGAGGAAGCCAAAGTACCCGGGGAGAACCACCGAGCAACGACGAGCAGCTGTCAGCTCTTCAACATCATAACCCATGACTGTACCACACACTGCACAGCGGTACGCGTACTACACTGCACAGACAGGGTTAGATTGGCTGAAAACGGCACACAGCGTCATTGTGCCCCCACGTGGGCAATTAGGGTATGTTTATTTTGGATTTTAATGGGAGAGTGGGGGGTGGGTGTCTGAGAACGGTAGTAGAAAATTTGCACGTAGTAGGTGGGTATATGTAAAAAGGAGCCGAATAAAAAATAGGACGTCACGTCTTGCAAATTTTTAGTGCCCCCCCCCCCCCCCCCCTCCGAGGTATCCTCTATATTTTCTTTTATTATATGCTATCACATTAAATTTGATGAAATATGAATAAGAGAAAAAGTGTACTGTATCCCACTGGTGAAAGATACAAGAATTTATCTTCACTATAGATCACATGGGGGTCAATTAAGCATTTTTTGCTCCAAAATGCTTCTTGAACGATTTAGAGTGATTTTATACTGAAATTTTTCTTTACCACTATGATAAAAAACAAAAAAAAACCTCCTATGACCACACCCCACCGCTACTTGGGGTTGGAGTGTGGATATAGGGGTAAGTTTTTGTTATATGCTTTTTTAAAAGATAGCGAGAAATTTTTAACCGATATTTTTCTATATCTATCGTCACGATAGATATAAGGGAATATCCCTCTGTAGACCAATCGAATCATGCCAGAAAATTAGAATGCAATTATTCCGCCGACGAACGTACTTTTTAAAAGATAGCGACAAATTTTTGTCTGCATAAAATCATTCTACATGTAAACCCTTCAAAATGCATTTTGCAGCACAACCTCCCATGCCCATGTGAACAATGACTTATAATAAAAAGGAAATCTACACTTTTGGAATGAATACTGAAATATTTCATTCATGAATATGAAAAAATACATATTTCCACTCGTGGCTTTGCAGCTCGTGGACATATAGAAGATACCTATTCTCCACTTCGCAGTAATGATTGCATAAAAAAGACCACCTTCCACCTGTTTTAATCGTATTAAAAACAACGCATCGCGTATAATAAAACAAATACATGTATCTTCTTTTTTTCAGTGTGTATCGGAAAGCCACAAGTGAAAACGTAGATTCCCTTGCAGCCACGAATGAGATAATCCTGGTATCCACTCAAAAACATTCGTGGCTGCAAAAGAATTTCAGTCGCGCTCGTGAAAACTAAAATTCCTTTACAGTCACTCATGAACCTATTTCGATACTCACTCAAATACAGAAGGTTAAGAAAAATCATATCCCACAAGTGAAAGATATAACACGACTAACGATTTATCTTCGATATAGGCCACATGGTGGTCAATTAGGTATTTTTTAAATTTTTGGCTCCAAAATGCATTTTGTATGATTAAGAGTGATTTAATGAGGAAATCTTTCTTCGCCGCTATGAAAAAAAAGCCTATGATCACACCCCACCGCTACTTGGAGTGGGTGTGTGGTCATAGGGGTAATTTTTTGTCTGCATAAAATCACTCTATAAATGCATTTTGGAGCATAAACCCCCACCCCCATGGATGTGAACAATGACATGATAAAAAAAAATATACACTTTTTGAATGGATACCGAAATATTTCATCGTGAACGTGGCATTGCCACTCATGAAAATATAGAGGGTACCTATTTTCTCCACTTCGGAGTTTTGATTACATGAGAAGACCACCTTTCGACTTTTAAGTGCGATAAAAACAACGCAACACATATAATAAAAAGAATACCTACTGTTTTTTGGAGTGAGAATCAGAAATATCTCATTTGTGGCCGAAAAGGAATTTAGGTGTTCACTCGCGACTTTCAGCCGCTCGTGAAAACTAATATTCCCTTCCAGCCACTCATGAGATAATTCTGATACTCACTCAAAAACAGTAGGTATTCTAATTATTTTTATTTTGTGTGTTGCGTTGTTTTTATCGCGATTAAAAGGCGAAAGGTTAAGGAGGTGTTTTCGTGCATTCAAAACTCCGAAGTGGGAAAATGATCACAGTGTCAACAGAAAACAGCTGGTGCAGATGACCGATTTGGCCCCCGGCCGATTTAAAAAAAAAATATATATATTTTCACTCGTGGCTTTTGCCACTCGTGAAAATAAATTATTTTTCATCCTCCAATCCTCACTCATGAAATAATTTTGGTATCTATTCAAAAAGTGTAGATATCCCCTATACATGTATATTTGTCACACAATTATCTCATTAGTGGCTGAAATGGAATTTAACTTTTCACTCGTGGCTTCCAACCGCTTGTGAAAATTCTATACTCATTCCAGCAACTCATTTTATATTTTCTGCTATGCAAACAGAAAACCTACGGATCTTCGCTTAATTTGGGACAAAATGTGTGGACAATCCACCTGCCCAGGTGATTTAATCATAATCCACTATCCATGTACATATATAGGGCCTACTGTGCTTACAAGTTACATGTATTTCTTTTTACAAACTACCACTTGGGCATTTCAATACCACCAGGCCTGTGATCATCTCCTCACTTTCAGCACTCCCTTTGAAAATATTGGCTGCCTAATGTATTCTGCATGACCCAATGTTGGCTGCCTAATGTATTCTGCATGACCCAATGTTGGCTGCCTAATGTATTCTGCATGACCCAATGTTGGCTGCCTAATGTATTCTGCATGACCCAATGTTGGCTGCCTAATGTATTCTGCATGACCCAATGTTGGCTGCGTAATGTATTCTGCATGACCCAATGTTGGCTGCCTAATGTATTCTGCATGGCCCAATGTTGGCTGCCTAATGTATTCTGCATGACCCAATGTTGGCTGCCTAATGTATTCTGCATGACCCAATGTTGGCTGCCTAATGTATTCTGCATGACCCAATGTTGGCTGCCTAATGTATTCTGCATGACCCAATGTTGGCTGCCTAATGTATTCTGCATGACCCAATGTTGGCTGCCTAATGTATTCTGCATGACCCAATGTTGGCTGCCTAATGTATTCTGCATGACCCAATGTTGGCTGCCTAATGTATTCTGCATGACCCAATGTTGGCTGCCTAATGTATTCTGCATGACCCAATGTTGGCTGCCTAATGTATTCTGCATGACCCAATGTTGGCTGCCTAATGTATTCTGCATGACCCAATGTTGGCTGCCTAATGTATTCTGCATGACCCAATGTTGGCTGCCTAATGTATTCTGCATGACCCAATGTTGGCTGCGTAATGTATTCTGCATGGCCCAATGTTGGCTGCCTAATGTATTCTGCATGACCCAATGTTGGCTGCCTAATGTATTCTGCATGACCCAATGTTGGCTGCCTAATGTATTCTGCATGACCCAATGTTGGCTGCCTAATGTATTCTGCATGACCCAATGTTGGCTGCCTAATGTATTCTGCATGGCCCAATGTTGACTGCCTAATGTATTCTGCATGACCCAATGTTGGCTGCCTAATGTATTCTGCATGACCCAATGTTGGCTGCCTGATGTATTCTGCATGACCCAGTGTTGGCTGCCTAATGTATTCTGCATGACCCAATGTTGGCTGCCTAATGTATTCTGCATGACCCAATGTTGGCTGCCTAATGTATTCTGCATGACCCAATGTTGGCTGCCTAATGTATTCTGCATGACCCAATGTTGGCTGCCTAATGTATTCTGCATGACCCAATGTTGGCTGCCTAATGTATTCTGCATGACCCAATGTTGGCTGCCTAATGTATTCTGCATGACCCAATGTTGGCTGCGTAATGTATTCTGCATGGCCCAATGTTGGCTGTCTAATGTATTCTGCATGACCCAATGTTGGCTGCCTAATGTATTCTGCATGACCCAATGTTGGCTGCCTAATGTATTCTGCATGACCCAATGTTGGCTGCCTAATGTATTCTGCATGACCCAATGTTGGCTGCCTAATGTATTCTGCATGGCCCAATGTTGGCTGCCTAATGTATTCTGCATGACCCAATGTTGGCTGCGTAATGTATTCTGCATGACCCAATGTTGGCTGCCTAATGTATTCTGCATGACCCAATGTTGGCTGCCTAATGTATTCTGCATGACCCAATGTTGGCTGCCTAATGTATTCTGCATGACCCAGTGTTGGCTGCGTAATGTATTCTGCATGGCCCAATGTTGGCTGCCTAATGTATTCTGCATGACCCAATGTTGGCTGCCTAATGTATTCTGCATGACCCAATGTTGGCTGCCTAATGTATTCTGCATGGCCCAATGTTGGCTGCCTAATGTATTCTGCATGACCCAATGTTGGCTGCGTAATGTATTCTGCATGACCCAATGTTGGCTGCCTAATGTATTCTGCATGACCCAATGTTGGCTGCCTAATGTATTCTGCATGACCCAATGTTGGCTGCGTAATGTATTCAGCTCAATGTGTTTCAATCATCATCTTCTATTATAACATAAGGTTGAACAAGTTGTTTTTTATATTTATGCAGGATTTGGAATATTTTTCTTGACTTTCATTAATGTCAACAATGAACACGATCCTTTTCATTGTGGCATTTATCTCCACTCACTGTTTGTATTGTATTCTGTGGTTTCTTTTGAGGTTTTCGTTGCGAAAATTTGAGATGACTCGTCAATTTTGGGTTCCGTTGCCGCTGGCTCTCCCAATCCCATGTTAAAATGTCTTTGTCAGCTGCTAATAAAAATTCAGCGGCCCGTAATTCGGCCGTGTTGTCCTTTAAAAACTTCCTCTCCCATTAAATTAAAGTTCCCAAATTGGTCCATTGTTTTATATTTTTACAGAAAATCGATACGCGATGTGATGTCAAATTTGTTGAGCAACTTTCGCCACAAACATGCAGACGTGCAGAAAATCGATACGCGACGTGATGTTAGGGGAATAACTCTGCTGCGTGTGTTGGACATATACAAAGTACGTTCTTCGGCGGAGTAATTTCGTTCTAATTTTCTTGCGTGATTCGATTGATCTACAGAGGAATATTCCCTTATATCTATCGTGACGATAGATATAGATACATATCGGTTAAAATTTCTCGCTATCTTTTAAAAAAGCATATAATAAATATTTATATTTTTATATATTTATACTTATAGTATATTTATTTCTAATTATTACGACTCAAAAAGTTGGTTAAAATTCATTCATCTATTTGTATCATTATTCACTCATGTCATAGCTATTTATTTCAATCTCGGCATAATGTAAATTTGTCATAATTTTAATCTTGTTAAAAGAGAGTGATGTGTTCAACACTACAGGAATGTTTATCGCCACAGTATGGCCTTAGACTGTTGCGTTAAACGCAAATAAATAAATAAATATTTCGACTTTCTTTCTCGCAGAAAAAAAACAAACCTCTCAGCACGAATAGTATTAGTCGAGGAAATTGTGGCGGAGAGATTTTGACACAGGCATTGATGATTCATTTCATCCATGTATTATAATGTGGTGTAACCGAATCAGCTGGCTATCCATGTATTATAATGTGGTATAACTGAATCAGCTGGCTATCCATGTATTATAAAGTGGTGTAACCGAATCAGCTGGCTATCCATGTATTATAATGTGGTATAACCAAATCAGCTGGCTATCCATGTATTGTAATGTATATAACCGAATCAGCTGGCAATCTATATATTATTATGTGGTATAACCGAATCAGCTGGCTATCTATGTATTGTAATGTGGTATAGCCGAATCAGCTGGCTACCATGTATTATAATGCGGTATAACCGAATCAGCTGGCGATGTATGTATTATAATGTGGTATAACCGAATCAGCTGGCTATCTATGTATTATAATGTGGTATAACCGAATCAGCTGGCTATGTATGTATTATAATGTGGTATAACCGAATCAGCTGGCTACCATGTATTATAATATGGTATACCCGAATCAGCTGGCTACCCATGTATTATAATGTGGTATAACCGAATCAGCTGGCTATCTATGTATTATAATGTGGTATAACCAAATCAGCTGGCTATCCATGTATTATAATGTGGTGTAACCGAATCAGCTGGCCATCCATGTATTATAATGTGGTATAACCGAATCAGCTGGCTATCTATGTATTATAATGTGCTATAACCGAATCAACTGGCTATCTATGTATTGTAATGTGGTATAACCGAATCAGCTGACTATCCATGTATTATAATGTGGTATAACCGAATCAGCTGGCCATCCATGTATTATAATGTGGTATAACTGAATCAGCTGGCTATCCATGTATTATAATGTGGTGTAACCGAATCAGCTGGCTATCTATGTATTATAATGTGGTATAACCGAATCAGCTGGCTATCCATGTATTATAATGTGGTATAACCGAATCAGCTGGCTATCTATGTATTATAATGTGGTATAACCGAATCAGCTGGCTATCCATGTATTATAGTGTGGTATAACTGAATCAGCTGGCCGAACACTTTTAGTTGCGAGGGATACATATCTATTTATCGCTAGGGCCCTGCGAAGTTTCGAGATTCGATTCGTTTTCGAAACTTGTATTGATTTTCGGTTCGATTCGAAATTGGCTGCCCGAATCTTATTTCATAGGAATGTAGCTTGGAATCAGTCACCTTTATCGTCTCACAAAACGTATAGTTCAGATGGAAATCTTACATAAATAATGTTAAAATAAAAGACGGAGTGTAACTCCCGCTACATTAACATAAATAACATCTTTACTCTTGTTAATTCCAATAGCACTAGTCCCTACCACTCGTCTCCCGAGTTCCAATGTGTTCTATGTTCCAGTGCTGTTAAATTTAAGTGTAAGGTGTCCATGCAATGACGACGATGATCTATAATCCTAAGAGGATATAATTCCTTCTCCATCATCAAAACATGGCTTCAACAACAAAGGTGTGCGTTGATTATGTAGTTGGATTATTTTTTTGGTCGGGAAAAGCGTCAGCACAGTCGGAACAAATCATGTTTTTAATACGCAAACCCCTATCAGTCATCTTCAAAACGCCACAGATTCGATTCGATGTTCCATTCAATTTCGAGTAATAGACGTGATTCGATTCGAGATTCGATTCGAATAAAGTAGAAAGTGTGTTATTCGCAGCAAATTCGTCCTTCAAAAAAAAAAATAGAGTTGTATCTAAAATGTAATCTTAAACACCTTCTACGGAGCCAGAAATTCAACGTCCATCCATTCTGAGATGATTTATATTGACAAAAACAACTTTTGGCGATCCGCTAGCTTGTCATGGTTATCACTGATGAAAAGACATTGGTTGTCCCTGGGATGCCAAATGTTGCTTCCTCCTCGCACCCCCTTTTCCCAAACATCCAGAAACGAACTAATGCTAGCCCGTACTTATTTCTTTCCAATTTCTCTTATCAGTACACTAACACTTCTTTGTATTACCGAATAACCATTCTCCTTCATTCTCCAATTCATTTCCTCAGTATACATCTGATATTTTGGAAATTCTAAGAGCAGGTAATCCAGGGTCTCCGCTATACCCAAAGTACACATTTAGTACGCCTTGTCACCGTATTTTCAGCCTTCATATAACATAGTTTCATCACCTCTATCATCTCCTTGATCCTCACCCACTCAAGCTACCCCGTACTGAATTGCTCAACCCTTTTATCAATTAACATGCATCATTCTACAGAATATCCAAACTCTTTACAACCTTTTCGTTTTGTGGTATCATTTCTGTACCATATTCTATATTTGGTACATTCATCATCTTCTAAATGGTTCTACTACAATAGCCCCATCTCCCGCGATGTTTATATTGACCTCCAAATCTTCGTAATTATCTGTCTGTCCACACTTAGCAGTTTGACGTTAGATAAATCCCTTCTCACCACCTTAGAGTAGTCTCCACCTTTCGTCCCACGGGGAGAACCTTGCGGTTGTTTTCATTCAGTTCGATCCTCCATTTGTTCTAATATGTCCCCACAATTGTCAACATTTTCTCTAGTTCCTCTTTGTTTTTTATACTTATACCGTAGCATCTCAGTAAAAATAACTCAGGGATCGTCAGCCCCCCTCCCCCACCACCTCCACACACACATACCAACTAGTATCTCCTCAACACTGTGTAGGAGTTCAACTCCTAAATCCTTGATGTGCAATGGAAATATTGTAACATGTATCCGTAGTGTACCAGAAGTGTGCATTTCTAGTAAACCAAAGCGGTTGAATATCTCGCTGGACACACAGCTGTAGGTCTATAGTATAAAAAAACTCCGGAAAGCTAGCGGGTCCTTCAGTATATGAGTATAACTAGATGGTTGAAATTGTAAGCAACGATCGAGTAGAAAATCCATACACCATGTTATAAAGGTAATCCTTACCCTGCATACTGTACCACGACATTATAAGTTATTATGATGAATGCACGGTAAAATGGTTTGAGGTTTGCGGGTTGGAGCTTATGTTCAGTCGCACACCTCAGACCATTCTCCCGCCGTATATATTAACAATAACAAGTTTTGAAAATACACATCTCGTTTACCAAACAATATAACTGGACAATAATCTTTCAATCAGATAAAGTTGGATGTCACTCCATCTCAGTTCAAATCAGTTATCACCCAATCGTTACTTTTTTGGGACATTAAATATTCTTTCAACGATATTATCTCAAAAGCCCGGCCGAACGGTTTTACAGTGTTTGCGCATAAATTGATCAAACTATCATACTGAGAGGGGACTGGTCTAGTGGCACATTTGGGCTCTCGTCACTTAGTCAATCGGATAAAAGGGCGAAAGGGTCGTGTTCTCATTGCAGGGCTGGAGTAATATAATAAGTAATAAGTAATATAGTATAATATGTTACAATTTTGAAAGTAATATGAAGTAATAAGTAATAACGATGTTTTTATAACAAGTAATAGTAATATAATAGTCTGAAAAATAACTGTGTAATATTTATTACTTTTATATTACTTTTTTATTACAATTGAGATATGTGTTTTGAAAAAATCATTAAATAAAATTATAATATATTTAAACATGATATAAACACAACTAATTTATGTTTTCACGGATAGTCTGTTGTGTATATACAGCATTATGTGAGTGGTTTCAATCCAGTCTTATAAACAGTACTTTGAATTTACAGATAGATGAATTGTTGGAATCCTCTCATCAAATCCAACAAATGATGTCAGTAAGACTGGCAAAGGAATACATTGTTTTCTTATTTGTATGACTTTCACACCTGTTTTTATTTTTAATCCTATTGTGATCTCCAACCATCTGCTTTAATAGGTGTGACATGCCTGCTGACCGATTAAACAATGGACCAAAGTTACATGAGGAGAGTGTTCTCATTGCAGGGCTGGAGTAATATAATTAAGGAATAGTGAATGGCTTGGAGTTGACTACGCCCATATAAGGCCCAGTGGGGTGGTGTAGTTCCCGTCGCGAAGCGGAGGGAACTACACCACCTCACTGGGCACTATATGGGCGTAGTCAACGACAAGACATGCACTAATCCTTATATTATATCGAACACCCATCAAGAAAAACATCTGTCCGATTTGTTAATCTTTTTCCAAGGTAGCAGCCCTACCAACCAGCGTTATATAGAAAAAATACCATGTAGTTTTTAAAAAACATTTTCTTCTTCCAAAACACGTCTAACTTGGATTACTGATATGAGCAGAAGACAGATTTTGAATCGGTCGGCAAAGATAAACAAAACATTTCCCCCAAACGGAACTGTGTATTCTAGAATCGCGCAACTCGCGAATGAAAACTAAAATTTTCGAAATTTGACAACGCAGTTTGATAATTTCCACACATTTGTCACACATATACATTACCGAATGGGTCAGCACGGGATACAAACTCCGAAGATTCAATTGAATTCCATTATTTATTCGTTTACTGCCCAAAATATAGAATTAAATAGCGAAATAATATGAGCAGCGAAACAAACGATTTTTCATATCCGGAAGCGTTCTCATGAAAGTTGGACCCAGGTATGGATCATTCTCTTCGAAACGAGATATGGATCATCTTCTCAAGGATTAAAATGAACGCCTCGAAAAATGTGACTTCAACAATGGAAAAGTGATACCTTTTTCCACAAAGATTTCTTTCCGGATCGTTTTGTGGATGCTGTGCCTCTGTGAATCGATTTTTAAATTTAGCCTGATTAGTTTTATTCGCCCAGTATGAAAAGAAAACTGATATAGTAGTGTGCTAAAAATAGAAAACGTGTAGTGCCTGGGTGTAGTGCCTGGTCAGTTCTGTGGATGCAAACTACACGAAATAGGGTATCATCATTCAGCCAATCAGACTGCAAAGAAGTCACGTGAGATATAATATTAAGAAATATGTAATGTAAAGAGGATATGGAATGAGTGTTTTTCTCATATAATATTTATGAAACGAGTCTAAGAATTTTCCGTTTGGGCGAGCCTCATTTCATATTCTATTTATCACATGACACTCACACACGCACAAATTAGCCACTTGGTATGACTTTTTAACCCATTACCTAACTTGAGTTGCTGACAGTACTTGGAAAAAACATCCTCGTATAACTAAAAAGTTTCATTTTTTTGCTTCCAAAACATAGGTTATGACCCATCGTTGGAACGAGCGCGACACGCTAGTTCCATTGAGGGGTCATAACTCATGTTTTGGAAGCAAAAAGTGAAAATATAAAAAAAAAAATGAATGGCGTTTTTCTTGTATTGCGCGAGACAGCTTTTGCTGTTACGTTAGGTAAAATATTAATGCAATATAACCCACCCTAAATAGGACATAACGTAAATTCTCCCTACAGAAAATATGCAAATGTAATCCAGTTGTATTTTGTTTAGACAATCAAATTGTCCAGTTTTGAAATTGGCCAATGAAAGTTCCTAAGTCTAATTATGCAAATTATGAAAATGTGGCCCAGTTGTATTTTGTTCAGCCAATCAAATTGTCTAGTTTTGAAATTGACCAATGAAATTGACGGAAGGCTTTATTTATCACTGATTAATATGAAAACAAAATATCAAATGTTTAAGTAATAAGTAATAGAGATTGTTTTTACTTTCAAGTAATATTAATATAATATAATAGTCTGAAAAATAACTGAGTAATATCTCATACTTTTATATTACTTTTTTATTACATTTGAGATATGTGTTTTGAGTAAATCATTAAATAAAATTATAATATATTTAAAACATGATATAAATACAACTAATTTGTGTTTTCACGGTACAGCATTATATGAGTGGTTTCAATCCAATCTTACAAACAGTACTATTGTAAAATGATAATAGCAGTAACCTTACTTCAAATATAGTAATGTTATTTCACTTATCTGTTATTAACGAGGTTATTGATGATAGCTGAATATCACTTGGACTTTGAAGTCGTCTAGCTACTATTTCTCGAGAAACGTCTGCGTTTTTGCTTCAATTCTGAAGTTCTGCAATCTTTAATGGCTGAGATCTGGCGAGATCTTGTAAATCATCCAATCAGATGGATTCGGCCAACATCGGTTCTTCTCGCCCGACAAGACAACGGCAATGCAAGTCGGGCGTAATCTTAATACTCAATTTCACAACAGTACTTTGAATTTACAGATATATCTATTGTTGGAATCCTCTCATCATATTCAACAAATGGTGTAAGTAGGACTGAAAAAAGGAATAAATTGTTTTCTTATTTGTATGTTCTCTCCAATCAACTGCTTTAATAGGTGTGCCATGCATGCTGACCTATTAAGCAATGGACAAAATTTGCATGAGGAGATTAACAACATTGTAACACAAAATACCAATGTGATTAGTACAGTGTCAACTGAAAAAAGTTGTAGCATAAATGTGAATTATTGTACATAAATTATATCTGTGTCGAGAAAGGCAGTCCCTGGTATCATTTTTGTAAGACTTATATTGCCCTTCAAGCACTGATCCCAGGAATTGGTTTTTATCAGACAAATATTAATTAATGTAACAAAATGGTATAATTTGCATGTATTTCTATCGATGCTGTACTTTCACACAGATGCATGTCTTGGCTGATCTGTTAAGTGAATGGCGGAGAGAAGCCCCAAGAAGAAAAGACCTAAGGAGAAAAGCCCTGACTATCTTGATTACCTAGGAGAAAAGACCTGAGCTATTTTCACAGAACGTAGAGAAAAACCCTAAATGGTGAATATCTGTGGAAAAGCCCTTGTGACCTGATGAAAAACAATTTTGGATATTTTAATGTTTTTATTTGAACTTCCATGAGAATTGGTACATGACTGCAACTACTTCATATTGTTTTATAACAATTACAATGATTGAATGCGAATGCAGTGTCAACACCTTGTAAAACTTGTGATACCGTCTTTTTACCACATGCACGATCTACACATAAATCTATGAGCGTCTCTTGAGGCATTTATGTGCATTTGTTAACTCATTTAGCTTTCTGTAAGAGTTCGAAATGGATTTTTGCTTCGTCTTCCTTTAGATGTGTCAGTGACCTCCAAAAGGATGGGTGCCTGTGTCCAACAGTAGAATCAAATGCATTGTTCCAACCCTCACAGAAATTATTTGTCCTGTCTGAATTGTCTTATGTTGGTTCATGCATATTCAACAAGTTTGTCGGGAAACGTGGTGATATTCCTCTAATGTGCATACATACAGCATTTTCAGAATTCTGTGTATGCCGAGTGATTGTGCCCAATTGTCCATTTCCATAAGTGTTTTCAAAATAATTAAGCAGTGGATGGCTGTCATCCACTGCGATTTCCCTTTTAAAAGTAACCCATTCCCTCCAGAATGTTTTGAACTGGTAGGAAGGCAGGTCCATCCAGCATACCACACAAATGTTTGATGTTATCATCAGTTTTATATAATTTTGTTAATCCCTGCTCCTGTACTTTTCGCCACACTCTTTGTGTTAAATGATAAAAAAACATCCTTTACATGGAATTTATGCCTTTAAAAATACAGAAATTATATTAAAATTAATTTAGGGTTTTTCTCTGTTCAAAATATATAAATTAATTAAAAATGCATATTTTATATTTCTCATAACCTGCAAAAATGGTTCAGGGCTTTTCTCCGCAGAAGTTTAGAGCTTTTCTCTTTAGGACATTTCTCCCTAGGGCTTTTCTCCACCAGTGCTTTTCTCTATCCACCATGTTGAAGAGTTGGGAAATCAGTGTGGAAGACAGTACCGTAACAGTATTGGGAGAAAAGATAATGCAAAGCAGATGTTGTTGTTTATATTCTTGGCATCTGTTTCATGTTTACCATACATCGTAGGCTACAGTTAAAACTAGAAGTCATGTCATGAAATGCGCACAAATAGGACGTTGATATGCGCGTTAATGTGCGCGCTATGACCCAATTAAAACTATCATATTCTGTACATATGGCCTGTGCACAGGCAATGTTTCAGCCAATGGACCTCCGGGTAACCCGAAGGTCCATTGGCAGAAACATTGCATGTGCTTGCTATGAGTAACCAGGAGAACCTGCCGTGCTTTGGATGACATTCGATGTGGCAATTGTGCGCAATTCCAACGCGCAATTAAGCCTAGATAAGCGCACTATTCGTGACAGGACTTCTAGTTTTAACTGTATGTGTGAACGGGTATTTTGTTTCATCATCTAAGCATTTAAATTAAGCAAAAATGAGACGTACAGTCAATATTATTTCATAGGTAGCCGACAAATGCATATAATGTTTGGGTATTGGAGAACGTGGTCCGCTCCATATCCCAAACTTAACTCACGAACTTACAATTCTAGTTTTGAGTACATTAAATTTATTACTCCACAATACTAACGAAATACTCTGTATACCAATGCTTATTGTTCTTACCGGGGTCAAACAACCCACCCCGTCTCTTCCAGCATTCACCTAGCACAAAATGCCATGGAAAGCAGACGAATGGGAGCGCGGTGGCTAATTGGTTATGGAACTGGACTGCAAACCGAGAGGTCTACGGTCCGATCCACGCCATGAGTGACTGCGATGCGTCCTTGCTCAAGGCACTTAATCCCAATTTCCAACGTTGGGGGTACGGTGGCGCTGCGTACTAAGGCACTTGTCTTCAGCCAAACCCTGCTTGTGTGGAAGTAATATGTTGGGGAGTCTGGCAAGTACTCATCGTTGCTCGGTCGTTCTCTCCGGGTACTCCACCTGTGTAAAACTGTTCTACACGCGGTGACCCTGGCTGTCGAAAGTGTCGTTAAATCCCAATAATTGAATTAAATTAAATTAGCAAAGGGATGTAGCCACGTGTCGCGCCGGGTGTCAGACCGACAATGGGGCCAGTCTTATAGGTAGAAGACTGGCACAAAGTGTAGTTCAGATCACATGATTCACTTCTGATAATGTGCTTGTAACGCCTCGTAAATGGTGATAATATATCTTTGTGAATATTAGTGACAGGTAAGTCTGATCTCTACAGAATATTCAGAATAATTTCTAATGAGAGAGTCGTCGAGAGGGTGGAGCAGCCGGAATAGTTACTTTGGGTCCGGGGGAATTTGGGGCCTGTGCTTAGCGTTTCCTTCACTCCGAGACACAACTGCAAACGCCGAAGCCATAGTCAGTGTGCCTTCCATGTTAATACTCTTATATTCCAAAATGTATAGTGTGTCCTAGACGGGGCTGAATATTTAGCATTTTTAAGAAACTGTTGTTATGGGATTCGGAGACATGTCTGCAATACATGTCGCCCAACCAGAATGCCACACATTGTCAATGCATGTTCCAAAGAGCCAACATCGAGGTGACCAAAATCACATGAAAACATGATATGAATACCTAAAAAGACCTGCAAAAATATATTTTTCTGTATTTTCAGACACCTTCTTGAACATCAGTGACGAAGTGTTCCATACTAAATGTTTCCCTGGTATGTAATGTTATATTATATTCAAGTACTTTTATCAGTTATATCTTTAAATGAAAACATTTCTATTATTTTCATCAATCCCATAAATGGTGATATTAAATTGTGTACACTTCGTAAACCTTTTCAATTTAAAATGGGATTGAGAGGGCGTATACCTCTTTTTGTAGAATTGTTTTTAATGGATTGTCAATTTCAAGTTCGTGTTGGATGTACATTATGATCTCCACGAGCAGGAATTGTGGGTTCCTCAGTGTAGTATTTTATCTGTTATCCATTTTTCTGTGAAAATTAATAGCATTACATTATATGTTGATAACTTTAATTTGCTGTGGTAGTAAAAACATGAATTCTATCGAGTGTAAACTTCAGTTGTGTTTAAACAGATTTCAGAAACGGGCTACAGAAAACGGTTTCAAGTTTTCTAAGACTAAAACGAATTGTGTTCATGTCTACAAGGGCCGGGGGCACCACCTTGATCCGGAATTGAAAATAGATGGCAGCCCCATTAAAATTGTTAAAGAAGTGAAATTCTTAGGTTTATTGTTTGGCAATACACTGAATTTCACTTCTGACATAAAACAACTCAAGGTTAAATTAAAAAGGGCAATTACCTTACTGACGGTCGATGGTAGGACTGCTTGGGGTGCTCAGCAGAAAACGTTACTCAATCTGTATAGATCACTCGTTAGATGAAATTTAGAATACGGTTGTGTGTTTTACGCTTTTTCGAGAAAGTCATACCACAAAAAGACGTGATGCAACTCATAATAGCGGTATTAGAATTAGCCTGGGTACTTTTAGAACATCGCCGAAAGATTCAATGCTTGTTGAAGCAGAGGAGCCTTTTCGTGAGAAGCGCAGAATTAAACTGTCACTCCAATTTGTGTCCAAACTCTTGGCTAATCCTTCAATCTCTGCTTATATTTGTGTCTCGGACCCTCAAAATGTTGAATTGTTCACAGAAACCAGAAACACATATTCCTCTTTGGCATCTTAGAAAACCTACTGTTATTTTGGACCATGTTTTTTCCAAAAATCTCCAAGACAAATTCTTTACAATTTAATCAAAAATATGCTGAAATAAAGTCCAAGTATAGGGCATATAACATGATTTCTACAGATGCATCTAAAGATGGTGCCAAAGTATCATTAGAAGTTGTTATTAGTGATGATATCATCTCATTCAGAATACCAAACGCAAGTTCTCTTTTCACGGCTGAAGTTAAACCTTTACAACTAGCGCAGGAACACATCGACCAGGTCACGATCCGGTCGAAATTATCTGCCCGCTTGTCTGATCAACGTACTGTGTACAGACAGCGATGCTTAGTGATTGCAGAGTATTGAACTTGGAAATACAGCATCGATTTTCAGTAACAGTGCTACTTCATTTCCCGTGGATCAGGCAACATTCGATTCACTGAAGCATTTACTAAACCAATGACAAAGTCAAACTAAGTTTGAGAAAAAGAGTAATACCCGCGAAGAGAGAACGGAGAGCCTTCAAGAGTCACTCTGAATAAGTCTCTTCCACTTTCAGTTCATATCAGATATTCACCTGGGAGTTGGTTGCGAGAACTAATCACTTCGCCACTGGTTCTCTCAGTTGTGTGGCGAGAAAAAAGTCATTTCTTATCTTACGTCTTCCCCGTAAATCTATGTGTATTACTTATTTAGCCTTCTGAATCCATAATCAAGTTTCGTACGGACAAATGTATATGTCAGATAAAGGGCGGCGATTCAATGTATAGGTAAACCTGTAAACAGGGGCATGATAAAGGTATGAACCAAGGAGTGTTACGAAATTGTGTCTTTTGGTGAGAGATTTTCTTAAAACATAGAATACTTTCTTGAAAAGATGAATATTTAACTTGGTAAAATCCATTTATTTGAATATTATGTTACATTAACATCAAACTATATATTATGTCGATAAGATATTTCATAACACTTCTTTTCAGAAATTACAAGCAAAACTGATGAAAACTTAATTTGATATAGTACATCATCATAATCCAAGCAAAAAAAACTATTAATAAAAACAAACAAATATGGTACTATAAAACATCCAATTAGAAGCAAAGTGATGAAAATTAAATAGAAAAATCTACATTATGCGGGCCGCATTCACCACATAGAACATTCTCGAAGAGAATTAATGTTAAAATTAAACGGAGGATGGCAAATTTGATGGTATCTTTTCGAAAAAAAGTGGTCAACCCGACACTCCCATTGGGAAAGATCTCACAGGCCAAAGATCAGACGTCAAATAGGTTTTCTGTTCGACTATTTTTGGGACCCCCGAACCTAATCCTCACGGTCATAAAAACTCAGAATTCGTGTTAAAATGGGCCAATACCCCCGCTCCAGAATACGCCGAATGGCGCGTCACGTTAGAACATATCAATAATCTTATGGAATGAACTCCAAGATTAGACTACTGTGTTATTTCCAGGCGCCAAGTTGGCGGTTATAGACTGAAAGATAAGAAATGTTTATAGGAACAAAAAAAATTATTGAAATTCTAGAGACAAAGTTCATTGTTTCATTCTGTATTCAGACTCTTCCACCACCACACCCATTGAAAAACAACAACGAAGACATCTCGTACAACACCCGATACATTAAACACATCTACAGAGGCTGCAAATGGGCCCACAAACACTAGAGACATACCTGCCCACTCTCCACCGAATCAACCAGCAGGACGCCTACGCCTAAAGAGAATAGTTTAAGTCAATCAAAGAAACTACATCTTCTGAGATAGGTTCTTTAGAGAATACGGTGGGACCAACGATGAGGTGGATCGTTTTACGCACTCGACTTTTCGCCCACACTCTTTTGTCTTTGTGATATTTAGAAGCAAACTGAAATATCTGATAGCACAACAGAGTTGTTGTTCAAGTGACGTCACTAAAATATCTTTTGTCCTCTGAGGATACCCTAATCCTTGCTTTTGAACAAACATTTCTTCGATTTGCTATGGGTGACAATTTTCGCCCTTGAAACAGATTTACGGGAAAGGTAGCCCCTTTAATTCCCGAACGCTGTCCATAAATATAACGGGTATGTGAAGTTCATTTAAATATTGAAATTTTAGAGATGTTATCGAATTTGTATCATGGATGTGTGTATCATTTCACAACTTGAAGGCATTTTCCTGTAGAATTGTATAAAAATACAGACTTTGGCTTTTCACCATTGTTTTCCCAATCCGTTTGAATGTTTTACTCCTATCCTCTGTTGAAACCCATTTAAAAATTAAAAAGGCGTAGTTGCAATATTTTGATGTTCTGGATTCTTTTCTGCTCATTATATCAACATTTTGCGCATCGTGACAAAAAAGACCCTTTCCTTTCCATTATCATAAAAGACTAGGGGGTAAGATTTGCATTTTTTTCCAGGGAAGACTTGCAAATTTCTGGAAAAACAAATTTGCTAAACAAAGAGACAAAGTTGACCCTTCTTAGCGGGAGAACTACAGTTAAAACTAGAAGTCCTGTCATGAACTGTGCGCTTCTCTAGACTTAATTGCGCGTAGGAATTGCGCGCAATTGCCATATCAAATGGCATCCAAAGGACGGCAGGTTCTCCTGGTTACTCATAGCAAGCACAGTCAATGTTTCTGCCAATGGACCTCCGGGTTACCTGGGGGTCCATTGCCTGAAACATTGCTTCTGCACAGGCCATGTGTACATAACTTGATAGCCTTACTATGGTCATAACGCGTAGCTTAACGTGCTGATCGACGTACTACACGCAGATCGACGTGCTATTTGTGCGCATTTCATGACAGGACTTCTAGTTTTAACTGTGCCGGTAGATATTCTTAAGGACGGATTATATATTTGATTTTTTCAGTCAATTTAGAAACTGAATCAGACATTTTACAAATTGACTAAAAATGTTCACTCAATTTGTAAATGGACTGACTGATATTATCAACAATTTACAAATTGACCGAGTGAATCAGGCACTAAAAATCACTTAGTTTACAAATTGACTGAAATTAAAGCAGATTTCTTGACACGTTGACCAGTTCATACGTTTATTGCTATACACAACAACCGTCGTATACTGGTCTCTTTCCACGGGTGGGCAATATTTCTACAGCGGCAAGGTTATTAGATTCCAAAAAAAAACTAATTGCCACATAGTTATGACGTCACTATTTTCTTTCACTCTTTTGGCGCGGATTACCTCGAGAAACAGAATTCTCAACGCGTAATAAGCGTTCCAGGGATCTCATAGAGGGTTTGTTTTTTTCAGAATTGGATAATGATTTGTTTTATATATATTTTATATATATACATATATTGCCGTACATTTTAGTAGGATTTTGTGGGGCCATTCTCTACTGATTTCTGTACTTTTGCAGTCACAATAACACAGTAGGATCTACATTATTATAGACGATGTGATATAGTCATGTCAAAGCGCAATGGTGTCAACTGCAACGCAGATGCGTTGCAGTTGGCACCTTATTGCTTCCCAGTGACAATATAGCTGACTGTTCTGGGAGAGAATAAAAATCGTGCACGAAACATAGGAATTCGCTGATGTTTGATTGATAGCACTTGGAGATGGACACACACAGTTGTCTAAAATGCCGACTATAGTTGCCTACCGCGGATTGGCGTGCTATCGACTCTAGCTGCCTGCCGCACCAAAAGTGTTAAAATAAGTGACATATTTCGACGTGTTGATAAGAGCATATGCTGTATTCAGCAAATATGACTACAAGCTCTGCAACACCTTTGCGATGAAGGATATCTTTCGTGAACAATTTTAATAAGACATATTTCGACGAGTTGATAAGAGCATATGCTGTTTTCAACAAATATGACTACAAGCTCTGCAACACCTGTGCGATGAAGGATATCTTTCGTGAACAATTTTAATAAGACAAAGACATGTGAACAAAGATGGATGACTACAAACAAATCAGCACTGTACAAGTTAACAAGATTAAGTACAAGTGCTGCATCTCAGAGGTTTCAAAATATGCCGATCACCTTCATATTATCTTTGAATCTAAATTATTTGATCTGTGTGAATTTCCTTGTTACAATTTCTGGGAGAGTGCCAAGTGGCACTCTCCCATAAATTGTAATAAGACAAAGACATGTGAACAAAGTTGGATGACTACGAGTAATTCAGCACTCTACAAGTTAACAAGATTAAGTACAAGTGCTGCATCTCAGAGGTTTCAAAATATGCCGATCACCTTCATATTATCTGTGAATCTAAATTATTTGATCTGTGTGAATTTTCCTTGTTATAATTTCTGGGAGAGTGCCAAGTGGCACTCTCCCATAAATTGTAATAAAGACAAAGACATGTAAACAAAGTTGGATGACTACGAATAATTCAGCACTCTACAAGTTAACAAGATTACTCTCTCTCTCTCTCTCTCTCTCGTTTGTATTTGTATGCTGTGAAATAAAGATTGGATTGAATTGAATTGAATTGATTCGCAAATATCACCTGTGAATGTATTGAGTTATTCAAATCCAGCTGGGTTGAGTGGCAGCAAAAACCATGAATGTGTTACAAACACGGGTGTTGTCGCTAAACCCATTCTTTCAAAACGTTATGCATCCAGGGAGCAAGTTGACCTTACTGACTTGTCGCATAGTTATGACGTCACCCCTTTGTTTTAAAGAAGTGATGCACTTCGAAGAGTTGACAAGAGCATATGTTGTATTCAACAAATGTCCCCCTCCACCAAACCTCTGCAACACCTGTGCGATGACGGATGTCTTTCGTGAACAAAGGCAATGAATTGGAACAGTGTCAACTCTGATATAAACAAAAACACATGAGAACATTTCAGTGATTTGTTTTAAAGTACAGTTAGAACTTGAAGTCCTGTAACGAAATGCGCACAGATAGGTAACCAGGTAACCCGGATGATCCTTGGCAGAAACATTGCCTTTGTTTGCTATGAGCAACCAGGAGAACCTGCCATGCTTTGGATATCACCCGATATGGCAACCGCGAGCAATTCCTACGCGCAATTAAGCCTAGATAAGCCCACAGTTCGTGACAGGACTTCTAGTTCTAACTGTATCTGAATCCATTCGCGCACTATCCTTAACTTCCTCGCCTGGTGATATTATACAACGTTTCACACATAAAATAAAACCATAAAGTACGATAAAATGACATTTTCCGAATGATGATAGCAAGATTTTGCTGACTCAACCCCACCAACCCCCCCCCCCCCTCCCACACACACAAAAAACAACTAAATGGTAGAAGTGAATAAGGATAAAATGTCAAATTCAGTTGAATTAATCGAAACCTAATCTTGAGTCTTTTGCAGATTGTGCGTCTTTTGTTTGTCTGAGAAAATTACTCTGTGACAAGTCGTTTACACCATATCAACTCGTGATAGTAAACATACAATCGCTCGGGCAAGTTCACTTGGGCAAAGCCACCTTTAACACCCTCGCGATTGTTTATTCAATATCACTTACTTTCTATGATGTAACATCTGCTGAGAGAAATGAAGGTAAAAAACATAGTTATTGACGCGCCGGGTACAACCTGGTGCTTCATTAATTAAAATTTTGCTGATGATGATTTGTATTACCTGGTAAACGTATGCATGTACATCACTAGTCCACGGCGACTGTACTGTTATAACTGAAGTTGTGACATTAACAATGACAATATTATGAAGAACAATTTTTATTTAATGCTCAGGCATCAATTCACGCTGAAAAATTAAGTCATATTCCCCTGTCGGTCGGCAAAACGAAATATCAAAATGATATTTAGAAATCGATATTTCATCGTAGGTTCGGATGACGAATCACATGTACTTTAAACGAGTCAGCACATCAGTAATGAATTCCACAGTCCCAAATACAAACGAATTCGAATAATTGATAGTGACAGTGACTAAATCAATTCATTAAATCAGCGGTTTCAAAGTTTGACTTTCTCATTCACCTTCCAGCGAAAAGCCGAAATCACTTTCAAATTTCTTCAGTTCAACTTCACACGTCTTCAGTGCATTGAGTTCAAAAAAAATAAAATGACGTGTCTTGTTATTGAAAATAAGAAAGTGTTTTTTTTTGTTATTGTTCTATTTCTTCGAAACACATTGCGATTATTTCAATTCGCCAGCCTTGGTAAATCGTAAAGTTAGGGGAGAAATAAGACGGGACTACTTTTTGTGCGGATATTCACACATTCCAATGGTTGGAGTTTGGTTGTTGTAATTTTTGTATGGACGCCGGTTCGGCACATAAATTTTGCGCCTTAATGGCAAATAAAGGCCACAAATTGGAGAGTTTGTAGTCGTAGAGCATTAAATAAAAAGAAAATTCACGAAAATTTGATGAATACCGAAAATATCTCGTGAGTGGCTACAAAGAAATATGAGGATCTTCACGAGCGACGCATAGAAAGTTTTCTGAAATTCATCAAATTTTCGTGAATATCCTCTATGTAGTTTTCATTTGCACATGTACATGTAAGACTGAAATGACACAGACACCGACTATTGCATTTTACTCCAGTTTTAAAACATTTACATATGTTTGTTTTACACTGTTGCCATTATCAACACAAAGCCTTTTCCACCACAAATTGATTGCTGTTGGACTACCCAGCGCAGCCCCACCTCTTTTGCTTATGCCATTCCATTACCTGCGGATAGTTAGTGGGTGAACAGTGCAAACTACTTCTTGCTGAAGGAATCTTTCAAAATTCCAGCAGAAACTGATATTTTATACATGTGTTTTTCATTTCTATCAACAATGACGCCCCTGATATTACAAAGGTCGCCTTTTCCACGACCACCTAATGAAATTAGTACTGTCACTTTCCACTTTCTCTCTTGGATTTGCAACAGTGTTAATAATTCTTCTGCGCCTCACCTTGCACTCGGCTTGCTTAAGCTTACCACCTGTTGCCCTTTGCGTTGCTGAATAATATTAAAGTTTAAATATTGAAGTTGTTGTTCACAGTTGTCTGAAGGGTTGTCACTTTTATCTGAATCACGTTCATTGTTTGTTTTTCATGTTGTTTTCCTATTGTTTCCTGAAAATGAATATGGTGCATTTAAATCATCATCACTGTGCATTTTCCAAGAATCTGCGTTGTTAATGAAGTGGACCGTAGACCTACTTTGGTATCATTTCCAAACAAAAAATTATTGGGAGATTGTTTTTTACCAGAACGGTAACTACAGTTTTTTCTGAAATGAACAAAACGAAGTCTCTTGGTCACTCATTTGTTTTATTTTCATGCAGCGAAGATACAAGCATGTCTTTTATGCCACAATTGAAACGTTCAGCAAGTGCCTCACTCTGTGGGTGTCTTGACTTTCCATGTACCATTAAAAGATCGGTCAAAAGCAGTTTCAGTTCTAAAATAATAGAAGCTGTAAATTTACTACCATTGTGAATTTGTGGAATCTGAGGTGCTCCTAGTAAAAGAAATATGTCCATCAACAATATGTGCAGCTCGTTTTGCGGTAAAGGGGCGTAAAAATTTGCTCCCTAGATGCATAACTGTTTGAAAGAATGGGTTTAGCAACAACACCATTTGACTATAAAACTTTTACGTTTTTTTTCTGCCACTCAACCCAGCTGGATTTGAATAACTCAGTACATTCATAGGCGATGTGGGCGTATCTTGTTAACTGGTAGAATGCTGAATTATTTTTATCCATCCAACTTTGTTCCCATGTCTTTGCCTTGTTACGATTTATGGGAGAGTGTCAATTGGCAATCTCTCATAAATTGTAACAGAGGAAATTCATACAGAATTATTAAAAAAAAGTGGACCGTAGAATACTTGAGCATAATTCCCAAACAAGGCTTTATAGGGAGATTGTTGTGTTGTTCGGTAGAATATTCCAATCCCTTTTTATTCTCTGGTAGACCGATTTCTGTTTATCTTCTGTTCGACATGAGGTACTTGTAACCCCTATACGTTTATAATGCGGGGAAGTAGATTCAGTTGGACGAGATCACTCTCCGCGTTTATATGTACTAAGCCGCTGTACGTTTATAATGCAGGGAAGTAGATTCAGTTGGACGAGATCACTCTCCGCGTTTATATGTACTAAGCCGCTGTACGTTTATAATGCAGGGAAGTAGATTCAGTTGGACGAGATCACTCTCCGTGTTTATATGTACTAAGCCGCTGTACGTTTATAATGCGGGGAAGTAGATTCAGTTGGACGAGATCACTCTCCGCGTTTATATGTACTAAGCCGCTGTACGTTTATAATGCAGGGAAGTAGATTCAGTTGGACGAGATCACTCTCCGCGTTTATATGTACTAAACCCCTATACGTTTATAATGCGGAGAAGTAGATTCAGTTGGACAAGATCACTTTCCGCGTTTATATGTACTAAGCCGCTGTACGTTTATAATGCGGGGAAGTAGATTCAGTTGGACGAGATCACTCTCCACGTTTATATGTACTAAGCCGCTGTACGTTTATAATGCGGGGAAGTAGATTCAGTTGGACAAGATCACTCTCCGCATTTATATGTACTAAGCCGCTGTACGTTTATAATGTGGGGAAGTAGATTCAGTTGGACGAGATCACTCTCCGCGTTTATATGTACTAAGCCGCTGTATGTTTATAATGCGGGGAAGTAGATTCAGTTGGACGAGATCACTCTCCGCGTTTATATGTACTAAGCCGCTGTACGGTTATAATGCGGGGAAGTAGATTCAGTTGGACGAGATCACTCTCCGCATTTATATGTACTGAGCCGCTGTACGTTTATAATACGGGGAAGTAGATTCAGTTGGACGAGATCACTCTCCGCGTTTATATGTACTAAGCCGCTGTAGTTTATAATGCGGGGAAGTAGATTCAGTTGGACGAGATCACTCTCTGTGTTTATATGTACTAAGCTGCTGTACGTTTATAATGCGGGGAAGTAGATTCAGTTGGACGAGATCACTCTCTGTGTTTATATGTACTAAGCCGCTGTACGTTTATAATGTGGAGAAGTAGATTCAGTTGGACGAGATCACTCTCCGTGTTTATATGTACTAAGCCGCTGTACGTTTATAATGCGGGGAAGTAGATTCAGTTGGACGAGATCACTCTCCGCGTTTATATGTACTAAGCCGCTGTACGTTTATAATGCGGGGAAGTAGATTCAGTTGGACGAGATCACTCCGCGTTTATATGTACTAAGCCGTTGTACGTTTATAATGCGGGGAAGTAGATTCAGTTGGACGAGATCACTCTCCGCGTTTATATGTACTAAGCCGCTGTACGTTTATAATGCAGGGAAGTAAATTCAGTTGGACGAGATCACTCTCCACGTTTATATGTACTAGGCCGCTGTACGTTTATAATGCGGGGAAGTAGATTCAGTTGGACGAGATCACTCTCCGCGTTTATATGTACTAAGCCACTGTACGTTTATAATGCGGGGAAGTAGATTCAGTTGGACGAGATCAATCTCCGTGTTTATATGTACTAAGCCGCTGTACGTTTATAATGTGGGGAAGTAGATTCAGTTGGACGAGATCACTCTCCGTGTTTATATGTACTAAGCCGCTGTACGTTTATAATGCGGGGTAGTACATTCAGTTGGACAAAGTTACTCTCCGTGTTTATATGTACTAAGCCGCTGTACGTTTTTGTACATCATCGTGAGACTAGATATTCTCTTTCAGCCTTCGAGAGATTCCAAAGTAAAATCTTCAGCAAAGGAACTGGCAAATGAAGTGTTGTGATATATGTTGGTCACTTATCTCGCTGCTCTTCTTTGGACCATTTCAAGTTTGTGTTTCTTGTTATGTCGGTGGCTGTCCCAAACTGCACACGCATATTCTATGTTGGTCGAACTAAAGGATTTGGGTTTCTTTCAATTTGATGACAGTAGTAGGAGATGTGGAGATCGTGCCGGATCTCATGTGACGTCATACTTACGTGACCTGGTGGCACCATGTTGTATTGTCGTGGTAACCCGCGTGAGCGATCATCTTGTGACGTCATCTCCATTGTGATGCGTGGTGTTGGTGCGCACGCGCAGCGCGTGTTGTTAAGGTGGTACGTGTTTCTGTCGTCCATTGTGTATACTGGAGGCCGCCATCTTGGTTTCTATGGTAGCAGATGGTTGCAATGTGACTCAATGGCTTACAACAAGACAAGGGTATGTTCGAAGGATATTTTCGATTGAATCGAAGTATTACGAATTACCACAAACAACCCGACATATCCTCCAAATCACCAAACACGACTTCATTTACTACGGATTCCCAATTTTATCGGCTTAGCACGTAGTGCTCTTGTATAGAGGGGCACAGGGGGGGGGGGGGGGGGGTGAGTTCGATGAATAGGAGTAATTTTCTGGCGTGGATTTTCCCACAGAATCCTCGTTTAATTCGTACAATTACCACAAACAGCCCAACAAGTTGTAAAATAGTAGTAATTTTCTGGCTTGGCTTTTTCTCCAGTAGCCTCGTTTAATTCGTAGAATTACCACAAACAGCCCGACGAGTTCTACAAGTTCGAATTATTTCAGGATTTTCTGCTTCTATCTATATATACAATAGTTTTTAGTCTACCTGACCATGTTACTTTGTCCTGGAGTATACTCCAGTAGCGTAGACGAGTCTATCAACTGGAATAGTTTTGCTTATTTTTACTGTATTTAGCTTTTTGGTCTGTTCTTGTTAGTTCTGACCCTATTCCGAGTACTCTTGTTGTTCCATTTATCAAGATCACCCAAACAGTTCACTTTACTGGCGATAACTAACCAATCAGATTGCTTGAATTCTCATAATCTGTATACAGAGTTATCTCCCTTGTGTATATCAAAAGCCTATATCATTCCCAAAGCCAATAAGCTATAGAGCAGTTACCGATAAGTCATTGCGCAAACGACTCGAAGCCCATCGAGCAAATGAGCTTTAGAGTAATTGCTCGATCGAGTGACTCGACATATTGCTCGAACGACTCGAAGTCTACCGAGCAAATGAGCTATCGAGCATTTGCTTGAACGAGTGACTCGACATACTGCTCGTCGACTCATTTCAGTATTTGAAGATACATATGGCCTGGTATTGTGTTATTTGAGGATACCTATCGAAGATACCTCTTGGAGAGTCCTTTTTAGTCGTATGAGGACATGAGGGCTATTTCAAAAGCTCTCAATGAGGCTTCATTTACTATCCCTCATAGCCTAATTTCCTTTGCTTCCATGAGGGCCATGTAATTAATTTACTATCCATCTTAGCTTCATTTCAGTGTTTGACGATACCTATGGCCTGGTATTGTATTATTTGAGGATACCTATCAAGGATACCTTTTGGAGAATCCCTTCTTAGTCGTATGAGGCCATGAGAGCTGTGTGAAAAGCCCTCAGTGAGGCCTCATTTACTATCCCTCATAGCCGCATTTCTTTTGAGGTTATGGGGGCCATGAAAAAATCCCTCTCTCGGGCAATTTAGTATCCCTATTAGCCTCATCTCGGTATTTAACAGCCATATTCCCAGGCACCCCAATTTCGACACCCCTTTTTGGAAAACGTCTGGCCTTCGGCACCCTTTTTTAGTCGTATGAAGCCATGAGGGCTATGTGAAAAACTCTCAATGAGGCTCGGTTCTTTTTAGGGCATGAGAGCCATGAAAAAATCCCTCAATGAAGCCTCATTCACTGTCCCTCTTAGCCTCACTTCGGTATTTCAGAATACCAATGGCCTGGTATTGTATTATTTGGGGATACCTATCGAGGATACGTTTTGGAGAATCCCTTTTCTGTCGTATGAGGCCATGAGGGCTATGAGAAAAGCCCTCAATGAGATCTAATGTAGTCTTACCAACGGATTTCATCTTATCTCCAAAGATCCAAGCCAACTACTTGTCTATGGTCTATCTTTCCTATCATTAGCTTCTATAGCAGTCTTGTAACATTACTATTGGCTATACTATCATCCATTAATATTGACTTGTAACACTACTTCCTAGCTATACCTATCTCAGCCTCGACTATAACATCGATCAAGTTTGAATCCGATTGCTTCATTCCCCCTGTATACATATACACGGGCTATATAAGGCATTCCGCGAATGAGATTCTTATCCTAATGCGTAAAATTTGAATTCCGTGATTTGACATCCACGATTACCGCTTATTTTCTGTCAAACAGAAAAAAATTGAATCCACTAATTTTTCTTGCCTCTGATGACTTAGTCATTTAATTTCTGTGTTAGTATACCATGGATGACTTTGTCAAATGCTTCGGAGAAGTGCGTTATTAAACATTCGGTTTGTTTCTCTTTATCCAAAAGTTTAGGTGATGCAATTAACAAACTCAATTGGATGCATTTTGAACGATAAACGTTTCCGAAATACATGAAGCAGCTGATAGAGAATGTTGTGTGAGTCGGCATGATTCATTATGTGAAGTGTTACTAGGTGATATATGAACTTACAACAAATACATGTTAAGAACACGAGACAATAGTTCACTACTTAACCATTCAGCTAACATGAAAAGCAGACGAAACGTGCAAAAAAAATTCTTGAATAACTAATTTTTTAAATTTTTTGTCTCAAAAACAAAGGTTCTGGCCTCTCGTTGGAACGAGCTCGACGAGCTCGTTCCAACGAGGGGTCATAACCTATGTTTTTGAGACAAAAAATGAAAAAATAATGAAAATTAATTGGCGATTTTTGAGAATATCGCTGACCGGTTTTGGCCGTTACGCTGGGTAAAGGGTTAAAACCATTTACACTTCTTGAAGATCTTAGATTTTCTCTTTTCTATATATCTTGTAGGTCACCTGTTTCTTAAGGTTGTCTGAAAATGGATATGAAGATAGCTGCAAATCTAAAGTAATGTTCTTGAAGTGCTCTTCTTGTTGGCAGCTGCTCGTCGTTGCTCGGTGGTTCTCTCCGAGTATTCCGGCTTCCTCCACCCGTAAAACTGTTACGGTCATGATTAGCCATTCGTGTATAAGTATTTGACCTTAAACACCAATAAAGAAATATAATGCTCTTCTTCTAATGACCTCTGTGTCGGCAGCCTTGTGTGGGTTTAGCTTTGAAAGAAGATTTGCTGCTCAACTCTCTGTGATTTGTAGGTCCAGTACTTCGGAGTAGGTGATGTTAGGCATAGTACAGAGCTCTTTCAGTTCAGCTTCTGTTAAATCTGTTTTAGTGAGAGCAGATTGTAGTTACTTGTTGATGATGTTCGCTGCACCTGCCGGTTTGGGGAGCAATTGTTCTTCTCTTCGAAGTGGTGGTATATCATTTTCGTCTGATCTTTTGCGTTTCACGAATGTATACCTGGTTGCATGCCTGTTGTTAATTTCACAAAATAAACTTGACCTTGGGAAGTAAGACAGTAACAACAGGTGGTATAGCACTGGTTAGTTTTTCCATATACTGCTAACCACTTTTAGAAGTAAAACAACTGTTAAGAAATGCAAATGTCTATCGCATCCTGCGATCGTTTTTCAAAAAAATAAAAAATGCTGGAAGTGCTGATATTATACTTAAGAGACCTTAGCATTGATACAACCAACCAATTTGTAAGCCGGCGGCGTATCACGACACCACTGGTTGACAGATTGGTTGGTTTTATCAATGCTTAGGTCTCTAAAATTTATATATGAGTACTTACAGCGTCTTTTCTGACGCAGAATTGGCGGGTCCATTTTTCAATATACGCATTTTAAAAATAGACCCACCAAAACAAGGGAATAACGCCGCTTTGCGATTTAAATGTTACTGCAATCTTGTAAAAATGAACGGTCGATACAGTGTAACATAAAGAAAAAATGTTTTTGATGTGAAGTCTAATGATGTAAGGCTAATAAAAATCGCATTGTTAACAGATAGGTTCCACAATGTGTACAGTCAATAGAAATAACTAAATGCATTCAGCTCTCTCACTCGGGGTGTAACCGCCGGTCACGGTCAACTTCTCGAATCACAATGTCCAACGCTTTTAGCTTTGAGGCCTGCCCTTCCAATTTAAGTCTGTGTGTTACCAAGTTGGACCTTGCTGTTTATCACCCATATTTTCGGTTCATTTAATCAATCTCAATGATTATATCACAGTACAGTGACGTATTACACATGCTTTTAATTTTTAATGTGTTTTTGCGAATGTCTTAAATATGACGTTTAAAGTAATAATAGAAAGACAATCAACTTTTTCCCCCTCAACACCGTAATGAATAAGTCCTATGCATTAGTTACGACTGTGTTTCCAAGGTCGGCCATGCATGTGGTCTACTTGTACATTTTTTCTACTCCATGTCCTAATTATCAACTTAATATCACAGTGACAATTTCCTTCCCACGCTAAACAACACCCTATTTATATTACTCCTTTAGTTATTACGAGTAAATGTCTTTTTTTTGTATTATTGAAATACAAAGATTAAAAATGTACCTTCCACAACTTCATAACAAAATCGATAGATGTTGCTATGGAAAACGTCGACGTGTGATAGGACAAGACAATAAGTAAAACATCACCCCCGAAGAATAAGGGATACCCGATGTTTACAGGTGGAACACTAGGGTCCCATACAAACACATCTACATGAAAGAACGTCACTCTAATCCATAGTGTATGGTAATAGGCATACAGTAGTGTGAGGGCCCTCTGTACAATAGGCAGGCAATGGCCTCAAACACCAATATAATCGAAAGGCAATAGTGTCACAACCCATAACATAGGCGGATAATGATTTCAAATCCTTAACAATGGAAAGACAATAGTGTCACAACCCATACAATATGCGGACAGTGGTGTCAGAAGGCCCATATAATCGAAAGACAATAATGTCACAGCCCACACAATATTCAGGCAATGGCGCCAATGACTCATATAATCGAAAGACAAAAATGTCACAACCTACACAATATGCGGACAATTGTGCCAAAGGCCCTTATATTCTAAAGCCAATAGGCAGATGCCAGGTGTCCCCCGAACGATGGTGCCAAAGACACATACAAATCTCAAACAATAGACAAATAAGAGGCGAACAATGGGCAGTGCCAACGAACAATAGAAAATGGCCGGTATGGTACTTGAATCAAAAGTCTCGTCATTTCTACAATTATTCTGTTCTGGCCTTTGTAAATTTCGGACATTTTCGTCTTCCTATTCAACCACGAACTCTGCATTTTTAAAGTCTTGTGTTCGGCAATCTCTGTGGGATTTAACGCTTTTCAATCCATTTTTGCGACATATACGCAGATCACCCCCCCCCCCCCCCCCGTACCCCAACCCCGCACCCCCCCCCCCCCCCCCATGATTTCTTGGATAACAGCTTGCATTTGCAACGCACGAACTTCAAGCGTTGGTCTGATGATACATCCTGAACAGTTATAATAAGAACATGTTCCGAGTCACACGTGTAGGACGCAGTGTCAACGTGACCGCGGATGCCAATGATTTACTCATGCCACTATTGCACCATCGGAAACTCAATATGGTCGATGTGTATATCGAGTCAGAGACTCAGAGGTCAAGCAAAGGTTATCTTGCAATATGAATAATCGGCCATCTGGTGCAAAAGGCGGGTGAGGTATACATAGCAAACATTTTCTTTCTCCATGTCTGGGGAGAGTGCGACATCATTTCAGCAACAAACACAAGGAACAATCTGCCAGCTCATAAAAATACAGGATGGATTTAACAGGGATTTTAGAGACATCATATCTCATGCACAATGCCGACGTTTCCCAAGAAGACGTAGGTGTTGCCAGAAGACTCATTTAATTATGTATGGCGGCAAGAGTCGAGACAAATCTCTCAAATGATTCTTGTATATTCAAGAATGGGGAAAGGATCCCGTGGCTAGGAACTTGTTCAAATCATAACAGATCGGGATGCATGAACAGAAGAACATTTAAGTTTGCACACTGCGGATAAATGCGGACACACAGGAACCCCTATGTGAATAACGTGTGCATGTCGCAAGAATGGATTGGAATGTGTTATGACTGACAGAAGCTGTCGTGGAGAAAACTACAGAATTGGGAACGAGTTCGTATTTGAAAGGGCATGAGAAAATGTTTGCGAAAGTCACTACGGCTAAAAGAGAACAACTGTCTTGGGTCCCCCTTGCCCTAATGGGCATCTTGGTAAGCAAGATACAGAATTACCTCAACATGCCTCTCGCAGGATTGGGTGGTTCGATAACATCTCAATTCTTTTCCGCTATACTCCTAATGACCGTATATTTGTAGTTCGTATCGCATATGATGACATATAAATATTTTGGATGCCATCTTCAGTTCTGAAGTATCCGCAAAGCGAATTTTAGTAGTTTTTGTGCATGTTGTTTGGGGGATATTGCAGGAGAGAATGGCATCAAAACAAGTTTGATAACAATTTTACAAGCTCTAAACCTCAAACGACCACACCACAGCTCCGATGTTCAAGGTTGCTCCCACGACAACACTATTATCACACAATAATACATCCAGTCAGAAACACATTGAATAAAACTGGGTAAATAATTTCAAATCATTATGAAAGTTACCGCATACGGCTATCATTAACAGTTTAAAACAATTACCCAAGATAATTAACACTGAGATAACTCCATCGAAAGACCGCAAAAAAACCCATCTAATTGTCAATGAATGTGCTTCACGATCACCCAAGACATGGTACACTTCGACCGTCCACTAAAAAGATTATGTGTGGTGTCCGAAGTCGACAAGGCATCATTTCAACTCGATCCTTGTTTCCAATATTGGGGCAGAAAGGACGCAGCTTAAGTGTTTCGCTTGACACACCCCTCCCCCTTCCCAGCCTGCTGTACACATCTGCTGAATTGCATGACAAGTGATCTGAAGGTATAGAAATAGACATAAATGTTTGGGAGGGTCTGTTTTGCCCTTTGTGGGTTACAGTTTTCTTCTTGGTGTCAAGACATTACCAAAGTTAAGGCAATCGGAAGAAGGCGACATCATATTGGTCTGAACATGAATTGGTGACCCGTACGGAAGCCTCTTGGGAAAACCGGAATATGATTTTCGGGGTAAATGAAAAAAAAAGACTCATGTTAGTATCAAATACTACATCTTTTTCGTTTTTTATTTTTGCATTTAATTTTATACCGTTGCTTTCTTCACACAGTTTGTTGCCGTGATAACCTGGAGACCAGGAACATGCGTGTGTGATAGTTTTTGTTGATAATATGCAGTTACTTCACATTCTTTAAAAATGCTTTCCTGAACAAGAATACATTTTTCAACCTATGACCTAAGCTTCCCTCTCATCCTCTAGTACAATTCAATGGCCTCACCAGAGACTCATGAGGGGATAGTAACACTGATACAGAACACACCGAAGGTGGAGTACGGGGGCTGGGGGTGGGTGCTGGAATTGTTTTTTCTATTTCACGAGTGCCGAGGGCGCGCAAGATATACAGGAAAAGCAACATCAACAAGGTAGCGGATTCCTGTCGCTCGTACTCTACCAGCGTTGTGTTCTGGATAAATACCACAGAGAACCCGAACTAAGTGAATGAAGTTTAGACATTTCAAGAAACATTTCAACTTAGTTTTGTTTACTTTTTGGCGTACCACTGTTTTATATCGAAGCGTTTCGTTCACTTCATAACGTCAATCAAAGCGATATGACCAATCAGATGCTTTCTTACATAACATTCTTACTCATAGACCGGACTCCATGCGTAGTATTTCTAGAATATATCTCACTATATTGCATTTAGTAACGTTGAACATAAACAGCAATCATGGTGTAAAGTTGAACAAAATCTCTCGAGATGTTTGGAGAAAATACCTGACTCTGAAATGAAATAAAGTTTGTGAAAAGGCTAAACATGTCGATTGTTACCATAAAAAATTCCACACCGCATCATCGCAAATCAGTCTTCTAACTTGAATAACGAAATTGAAACAAAATACATTTGAAGTGGTATTGGGTACTGTTACCACTAGGAGTGTTATTTTCAATTCAATTTCATTCATCGGAGTGGTAAGAATGATATCATATCTTGGTGAAGAAATAATCACGGGTCAATTGGAAACACCCACAGAATGTTCTCACAGGCCGTTCGTGATACATCCGTCTGATGTTAAGGAATTTCGAGTTTCGATTATATTTTTGGGACCACGAAACACTAACCTTCACCAAAAATGTAAGTGTGAATAAAAACTGCGCAAATGCCCTTCCAAACACCCATGCTCAACAATAGTTTCTGATATCGTGGCGCGTAACAATGCATAATCAAATTAATAGAGGACACCCCTGCATTCCGCAGCGTTATATTTAGACTCATACATGGCTTTGATACGTAGACTCGTAAATCGAAAGTGTACCTTGAAAAGATATTGAAAGCCTAAAAATGTATGCTCACGGTTTACAATCTGTTTTCAGGCTCTCCAACCACAACAAAAACTACACATATAATGAAAACGTCTGGTGGAACAACCGACAATACATTAAACACATATAATGAGACTCAAGCCGAGCTCACCACAGACAAGACTGCTGACACTCGATCGGAATCAGGCAGCGGGGCAACTGTGTTGGGTGGAAGTGAATTTACATCAACCGGCAAAAAAACAGCCGACAAGTCTACAGTTGACGGTATTGAAGGTAGCACCGACAGGACGGCAGGTGTTATGAAGTCGACTGTCATGACAAGTGAATATAGGTTGCCATCTACTTCCGACAGTCATCCAATCGTTAGGAGACCAAAATTTCTGCCAATCTATTCACCACCGCGATGTATCTCGATAAAGAAAAACACTACGAGTATTGACACCATACGTAAAGATCTCAGCATTGTTAAAACCAGTTTGTCATCCTACAAACGAACTAAGATTTCGGCTTCTGACAACAGAGTCTCCAGTTGGGTAATTGGAAATGTTGGAATCACATTGGTTGTTGGTGTTGTTCTACTGTTTTTAGCTTTGGACTTCAATCGACTTCGGGCGGATATCAAGAGAGCATGGAATAGACAACAAATTGAAATGAGATTATGATATTCAAAAAAGCTTCTTTCAAAGCACTTTATTTTCTTGCTCAATGAGTTTAAATTTGTATTTTTCTGCTTTAAGTAAACAACATACTTTTACAAAAATGGTATTTTTGTAGGAACGTCATGAAACATCACTTCGATTAGGAACACAGATTCTACCAAACAGTTTTAATTAAGGTGCTATATATGTAATGTGAAAGTAACATGAAAATAGGTGACATATTATTTTCGATGTCGTCAAAATATCTAAACAAAATCTTATAATTTTTCATTTTTGGTGTTCAGATCTGCAAAACATTGTTTACAAATACGAATGGACAGTAAAAGGTGACAAATTATTATTTTGTTTAGATTTCATAGATATCGTAAACCTATCACTTATTTTCAAGCTAACTTTCCATTCCCTATATTGTACCTTAACTGTGTATCATAGAAATAATTATACAACTTTCTTCTCTCGCCTAATCTGAATATCGCACTTTTGTTCTAAGTACAACCCTAAACCACTTGGGTTAAAAATCTACCCAAATCAACCGGATTGACTGCATATGAAGCCTGCCGGGTTCATATTCACTCAACACACTTTATTTGGGTTAAGCTTTAACCCAACTTATTTCAGAGTGCATCACAATGCGATTCTATCTAAATTTGTTTGGTGTCTAGCAGGGCGTCACCTGCAGTAATACAGTGATCGATGATCTTCCTGTTAACATTGAAAGGTATACTTTGATTCAAGTTTGATTAATAATTTGTTCATTTATCACTTAGTTTTTTATACACGCATGCCACTTAATAAAGAGGGCAGGGACTGTCTAACAACTACTTTCCGAGATCAATCTAATTATAACTATATGTATAAGAGAGTAGTTCTCTTGAAGTTGCCCGCAATACGAATTCAGATCTGTATCACTGTATGTTTTCGACGTTTGGGTGTTTGTTTTAATTTAATGCAACCAAGACGTGTAATATAACGAATACCTGTCGTTTGTGAGTAGATACCACAATTATCGCGTCAATGGCTGCGAGGAAAGTTGAGATTTCTCTTGCGGCTAATTTTCCTTGTCATTCATCAGATAATTCAGATACCTTCTTTTTAGCATTATGTATTCTCGTAATCTTCACTTTTCGTGTAAGAAATCCCTTATGCTTCTCGGAAACAATAAATGATTCGATCTCGTCATCTTCGTTTCGTTCCATGATAAATCTTTGATTTCCATTTTTTTAATTTATTTAATTATTTTTTTTTATATTTTGGACTTAGTTTTCTTATATTTTGAACTTAGTTTTTGTTTAAATTTTGGACTTAGGTGATTTTTTATTTAAATTACCTTTTTAAATCCCAATCCATTTAATTTCTTGGCGAGTTCTTGTGTTTACACGACAACACGGAATCTTTCACCTTCGATAAAATCTTCTCCGATCTCGAAGCCAGTTTCGCTCGTTTAGATGGCGTTGTCAATATATAAATTAAATCTGCAGTTTCTTTTCGGTTTCTGTCGCGATCTTGTTGCTAGCTTCCACCACGGATTTTTTCACCGACGTCTATCGAGATTGTTTTTCTGACCTTCACAACCGTCAAAACCTTCTGTCTCACCACATCGGTGGTGAAGAAACGCAAAAGGAGTCGACGCATCATAGAATCTATCATGCCAGATCTCCCGTAGACGTAAGATCTTTTAAATCCCATATTCTTTATGACTAATATATTTTTTTTTTATTTTAATTTAATTTTTTTTTTATTCCTGTTTACTATTTTTTTGAACAAATCATTCATGGCGGTTTTTTATCTAACAATCATATATATTTTGGCTTGAAAACCACGAGTCACGGTACGTATCACATAATGTGTTCCGATTCCGTATCATATAGACGACTCATTCTGATTCCGTATCATTTAGACGACTCGTTTCCGGGAATGCAACGGGCTATCATAACAGGCGCATGAATACATTCTATGTGCGTTTCAGTGATCCACTCAGCTGATCGCTTACAAAACAAAACAAAATTCCTTACAATTAGCGACAGAACTATTAATAGCCATTGCCCCCCCCCCCCCCCCCCACACACACACACAATAAATAGAAATTGAACAATTAAATATTACACACTTGTAAATTCAAGAGTATCATCATAGGAAGTGACACTGAGAGTGAATAATTTTCAACGCAACTTTGAAAATTTCCGGTGACCGCGTCAATCGTTGTTTGGTAAAGTGCACAACAATATTGTTCCATAAAATATGGGATTTTACCTGCGTCGCCAGCGGCAGAGAAGGTCTAGTAACCGCTCGACTCCGTCCGTCAGTCCGTCCGCCAATCCGTCCATCCGAAACACTTTTTCCGTCAAGCTTTTCTTGGCTTCTATGAAAGGGAATGATTTTATATTTGGTCTGCTGCTTTATAATGATGAGATGTATCGTGTAAGCAATTTTTAGATCTGCCTTGCAGCCACTTCCTGTTTTCCGATACTTTGAAATTTTACTGTACCCAGTGAACATTGAAATTTTTCATCAAACTTTTCTCGGCTTCTATGCAAGGGATTGATTTTATATTTCATCTGGAGACTGATAATGATAAGTTGTATCGTGTATGCAATTTTCAGATCTGCCGTGCAGCCACTTCCTGTTTGCCGATTCAATTGCATGCAGCGACGCAGGTCCAGACCCGGTATTGGTCTTGGCTTGTTTAAAAACTTCTTCTGGCCCAAAGCTGTATTAATAATTTAAGATTTAATCTGATTATGTGACAGAGTTGTTAGATAAACGAATTATCATGATAATGTGCATGTCCTGTGATTTGCGTCAGATTCTCGGTGGTGTCCAGAATGGGATCTCAACTCGCCGGTAAAGCTCGTTGAGATCTCATTCTGGACACCACCTTGAATTTGATACAAATCACAGGACATGTACATTATCATGATAATCTGTATGTATCATTCCAGATCCACCGTAGACATAAGATCTTTTAAATACCATATTCTTTATGACTAACATTTTCTTTCATTTTAATTTAATTTATTTTTTTTTCTATTTCTATTTACTATTTTTGTAAACAATTCACTCCTGACAGTTTATATACCAGTTTTTCTTCAGATTATTGTGTCTTAACAATTCGTCGCATATACTTACTAACTTGATTCTCACTCCCGTATTGCCTGATGTTCTACTGGTCATCAAAAGCTCCAGTCTCTCTACTAGCTCGTTAGGATTGTAGTCTTACCATCCACAGTCATTCTCCTCCGTAGGACCAATCTGATGAATGCTTGTTTGTTCTTCTCATACCAGTTTCATATCTTGTTTCCATTTATAACTTTTTCTCGATTTCGGTCTCTTAGACTTCCGATCGTTATTCCTTTTCATGGCATCCACGTGAATCAAGATATCGCCGGAAGTGTTGAGATCCTCGACCGTAATCATCGGGATTCGGTCTCGCCAACGCGAGCAGATACAGCAGTCCCCGAGTACCTTGGAACACGTGATCATAATCCACAATCAAGTTATCGCCTTCTATTTCCACTTGTTTATTTCTTATGAAGAGATTTCCTTTGGATTAATTTTGATTACAGTACATCCAGTCGGCGTGAGAGGGAAACGTGTTATATGTATCCACGTAAGATTTACTCAGATCTCCCGGTACGGAACTGAACGTCAAATCCGTATCGTTCTCGATTCGATCTATGTCGAGAGCACTCAATAGTGGTGATGCATAATGAGGACTGTAATCGTACCGAGGAAGACGAAATGATGCGGGATATGATGGTGTATCATAAGGGCTGTAAGAAGGAGTCCTGCTTTCTCAAATGAGTTTCATTTCTTTGACGATCTCCGTTTTCGTCTATTTCTCAATTTCTTTCACGGTTTTGAATAACTTCCTTGTTTTGAGTTGCAGTGCTATATCTCCCATACGTCTCAACAGATCGCTCTCTTGAATATTTCTCTTCGTTTCGAGAAATCGTGGAATCGTCCGCTGTCTCTTCTTGCGATTACATTTTTCTTTTGTTTTCTTTTTTTTTCAATTGAAAAAAGTTTCAGTTAATTAATTTGAAGTTTTTTAAACCTTTTTTTCCTTCTTATTTTATTATATCGGAATATTTTCATTGAAACAAAAATTACTTCGGTCAGCACTTTTTTCTGGCACACCCCGAAATAAATGACAATTTTTGTTACCGCTACCTTTGCGATATTTTTAGCCGCAGACGATTTTATTGCATTGGAAATTGGAAAAAATCAACCTCGTGGAAACAAATCGATGTTGCAAAGAAATACAGAATTTTTACAAAGACACCCATGCTCGAAATTCATCACGAATCGCAGCGATTTACCCTCAGAATTCAAGTGCTTTTTCTAAGAGTTCTTTGTTTTTGACAGAGCACAGAGAACGCATGAAAACGACCTTCATTTTAATACCCGAAATTAACAGCAACATCTCGGCATTTTATGTATTTTACTGAGAGGTCATTTTTGTTTTATTTTCCTCAGTTTTTTGGCATATCAAAGTCAAGGCATTTTAGTGTACTTTATTGCTATGAAAAACACTTAACATGACGACTAATTTCGAGCACACTAATTCGGACACAGTTATGCGGTGTACTCGAACTCTTATTTGATACGTACTAACAGTTTGGTCTTTGATGCCTTCAACATGGTAAAATTTCATGAACATCAGAATGTGGGTAACGTCGACGTCAATAACGTCACCCGAAAATTCGACATCTTTACGGCTGAGAATTTCCCAGATCGGTATCAGATTTTTGCATATGTTTTTTGTTGAATATAATATGATAAATTCAAAATTTGAAAGGAGGAGGCTGGCTATAGGAGTTGATATTAAAATTGGAGTAAAAAGTTGAATGTGACGTCATTATTCATGAAGGGCGGAGATGAAAAATCAAATTCCAGAAAGCTCAATAGGAAATAGTCGTTTAAAAGTGTGCCAAATGTGGTGACTGTGCAGCTTTAGAAATATGGCCTTTGGAAGGTGAAGGAAAAACGATCGAAAAAGGCTAATGGTCGTTATAGGTCAATCCAGCTTCATTAACCCTTCAAACCCTGGTGGTATCTTCCATGTCAGTTCAATGACAGTAACTGGAAGAGTCCACATTCATTGTTTCGGACAAGACCAATTAATATTTTTAACGTGCAGCCTTGGGGATGCACGTTGAAATTATTAATTGTTTGACCCCACACATTTACTCAGCAGCCATCCTACTTGGCGAAATTATGACATATCATGTATCTGGACCTGAAAGGCGGCCTCTCGAGGTCAAAGGGTTAAATGACTTGAACAAAATTCAGTAACTCTGTAAGTCCACCATACATTGTGATCTCCAAGTAATCGAGTAACCGAATCAAATACTGTACAGTCGCCGTGGGCGGACACTTTTCCACATGTCCACAGTGGTTGTCGAAAACCGTGGGCAAATTACTATTCAGCTGCCCACAGAAATTTCGGTGGGCAGAGATTTTTCTAGACCGTGGGCATACTACCTACTTGCCCACACAATTAATAACTAACACGGCAATTCCCGTGGAGTCCACATGATCTGAGTTTTTATTACACTACTATAATATTTATGTTACGTATTTTTTTACACGACAGCAATAAGAAAAAAAATCTATCAACCTCGGAACGAGGTCAAAATATTAGACTAGTTTCTGTTCTTCCCTGTCATGACAAATTCCCGGGATAATCCAACTGACGAAAATGCAGAAACTAAAAAGCTTGTGGACCATGTGATATTTATCTACTCATCTGTTTGCCATTTGTTAACCCTTTACCTAACGCTAGGAGTAAACGACACTTGTGAAAAAAATGCTTGTGTGACTAAATATTTTCATTTTTTGCTTCCAAAACATAGGTTACGACCCCTCAGTGGAACGAGCGTGACGCGCTTGTTCGAATGAGGGGTCATAACCTATGTTTTGGAAGCAAAAAATGAAATTATAAAATAGTTTGAATGGCGATTTTCGTGTATAGCGCTGGTCGGTTTTAGCCGTTACGTTAGGAAAAGGGTTAAATATAAAAGGAGGGATATTTCCACGAATTATGAATTAATCGTCACCAAATTAGGCCTCTCCAGTTCCCCCTCACGGCGTCATTTTTATCTTCCGCTTCCGCAAAGTTCCCGTTCGTTTTCGCGACAGCTGCCGGCTGTCTTCGAAATTCGAATCAAGAGTTGAGAATATAATTTCAGAAAAACAAAACATGTTTTATCTTGGGATTTGTATCAGTATTTTTAAATTAATAAAACCTTTAATTTTCATTCACTTTTACTTCAATTCAGGTAAAAGTTGCAATAGACTTTGGCTTTGCTCATATATTTACAACAATATCATTAATTAGTTTACAAACATGGACAGGTGGTAGTCTAAGACAATGAACAGCAGAGGGATGTTTTGATAATATTTTTGAATTTCTAAACACAATGAGCTGTGCTTACAATTATATTTGCTAATTGTTTTGCAAACATTGACTGTACTAAAGGGTAATTTAAACAGATAAGAGGCAATTTTCCTTAAATAAAATTTTAAATGTTCAAATTTCTATGTGTCACAAAAAAGTTACTTCCCTTTTAGAGAGAGAGAGAGAGAGACAACAAGGTCATGTTATATATTTTCCTTAAATAAAATTTTAAATGTTCAAATTTCAATGTGTCACAAAAAAGTTACTTCCCTTTTAGAGAGAGAGAGAGAAGAGAGAAAGCGAGAGAGTGTGAGAGAGAGAGAAGAGAGAGAGAAGAGATAAGAGAGAGAGAGCAGAGAGAGAGAGACAACAGGGTCATGTTATATATTTTCCTTGAATAAAATTTTAAATGTTCAAATTTCAATGTGTGACAAAAAAAGTCACTTCCCTTTTAGAGAGAGAGAGAGAGAGAGAGCGAGAGAGAGAAGAGAGAAAGAGAGAGAGAGTGAGAGAGAGAGAGAAGAGAGAAAAGAGAGAGAGAGAGAAAACCCAACAGGGTCATGTCAAATGGATATGTGCTAATTGTCAGTACTTGTATACTGACCTGTTTATTATTATTTTTTTCATTTTTATTCGTGTTGTTTTTCCTTTTGTAACTGCTAGTCTGTGCTTTAAAAATAAATAATGGATGTAGTTACGATTTTTTTTGTTTCTTAGACCCTGTTAACTCCTAGTGGCAACCACTGAGAACAAATATATCCATTTAGACAACAATAAACAAATTCAAGAATAACTAAAGATTTTCATTTTTTGTCTCAAAAACAGCTTATGACCCCTTACTGGGAGGAGCTTAATGAGCTCGTTCCAATGAGGGGCCATAAGCTATGTTTTTGAGACCTAAATTGAAAATCTTTGGTTATTCTAGAATTTGTTTATTAACCAAAGAAAATTGATAAAATAGTAAAAAAAAATTCAAATAGGGCTTTTCTCCACCCCTTGAAAAAATGGACCAGGGCTTTTCTCCTTTGTTGCAAAAATGACCAGGACTTTTCTCCTTAGGGCTTTTCTCCATCAGGGCTTTTCTCCGTTATTCCTACTACCCCAAGCATTGGTTACTGGGTCATAATCCACCAGTAAAGTAGGGCTTGTTTACCACAATGAACAAGCACTGCTTCACCTTCCGGGATCCCCACGGACGGGAGTTGGTCCATCACAGGTGGGGGAAGCACCTCTCGAGTATTCGCTTACCAATACCTGATGTTGGTTTTTAACTCTACTCCCGTCGATATTAATAAAAGTGAGCCCCAGTGGTCTGCGTTGAAAGGGCAAGACATGGTGAGTATCTGTGACAATAAAGGTTTTCAAAGAGACGAACAGTGGCGCGGCGTCAGACAAGATAGATCCATTAGTCTCGTGAACACAAATCGTTTGAAGTGTTTAATCCTTTCAAACGCTGCTGTATATAGTATACACATGCCACTAACTTCCGTAAAACTACTTCAGAAGGATTATAGCAGGTCATAAATCATAAATGATTGCCGATCAACATAAGTCAATCAAGTTAATTAATTTAATCATTGATGAATAACAAACAATCCTGCAGAAAAATAATAACAACCAAGAGAATAAAAGTGTCGTCAATAGTGAATAATTCCGAAGTACTTTATCGATAGGGTCAGGTTAAAAAAAGGTGAACGGAAAAGCCCTGATGGAGAAAAGCCCTGGTGGAGAAAAGCCCTAGGGAGAAAATCCCTGAACTTGCACCTGAGGAGGAAAGTCCTGGTCCATTTTTGCACGGAGTGGAGAAAAGCCCTGATTCAATTTTTTGCATATTTTTTTTTGTTATTTTGTTATTCATTGTTTTCATATGAAATCAAATATTTTATTCTTTTTTTTCTTTTTTTTTCTTTACTGTTTTGCATGTGGCCCCTTATTGGGGGGAGCTTGATGAGCTCGTTCCAATGAGGGGTCATAAGCTATGTTTTTGAGACCTAAATTGAAAATATTTAGTTATTCTAGAATTTGTTTTTTAACCAAAGGAAATTGATAAAATAGTAAAAAAAAATCAACCAGGGCTTTTCTCCACCCTTTGAAAAAATGGACCAAGGCTTTTCTCCTTTGTTGCAAAAATGACCAGGGCCTTTCTCCTTAGGGCGTTTTTCCACCAGGGCTTTTCTCCGTCATTCTAAAAAAATGAAACTAAAAAATGCGACTTTCATTTTGCACTTTTTAGTGAATAATTCCGAAATGATTTATCGATAGGGCCAGTTTAAAAAAAAAACGATATCAATTTGACAATGCATTTTTATTGTACGCTGAACTATCAGAATTACTCCGAAATTATCCAATGAAAAGTGTGACTTTCATATTGCACTTTTTAGTGAATAATTCCAAAGTAATTTATCGATAGGGTCAGGTTAAAAAAACGAAATTAATTTGAAGAAGCATTTTTATAGTAAGCGGAACTCTCAGAATTACTCCGAAATTATCCACTAAAAAGTGCAACTTTCATTTTAGTGAATAATTCCGAAGTAATTTATCGATAGGGTCAGGTTAAAAAAAACGAAATTAATTTGGCGATGCATTTTTATTGGTACGAAATTAATATGTGCCTACTTTTTTCTGCTTTCGTGTGTTGGTGGGAGTCTTAGTCTCATTTGTTCTTTTTTCTTCACTTAACCCTTTACCCAACGTAACGACTTGCTCTCGTATTCTTCATGTACATCAAGTTTTTTTGCAATCTTAAACGCTTGTTTTTTGTCCAGTTGGATCTATAGTGCTACGTATGTTATGTTTTTGCGAAAATAAATTCCACTTGTGATTTTGATGACTTGTTCACAGGTCTCTTTTTTAAGCCCAGGTTGTAGGAATAAACGAGTTCATTAAAACCGGGTAGAACAGTTTCAACTACGAGTTGTCTGGTGTCAGGATACTGGATGTCCAGAACAGTGGAACGCTTCAATCGAACAAATGTACCTGTATGCCACACAAAGTGCATGGAGGTGCAATTTTACTAATTTGCCCGAATAATTTCTTAAATTATTATCAGAACCCGAAAAAGGTTCCAGGCCAAGGGGTGATGTCATGATTAGCCTCTTTCTGCATAAATAAATGGCATTAAACACAAATAAATAAATAAAAAAATGAGCCTGAGTACTGGGCGCTAATTTGTCCGGGCTGATGTTCCTTTGTCAAAATATTTCCAAGCCGAAAATTCTAGAAGCCGAATGACGAGCTTAGAGTTGTCAACGAAAGCGAACGAATTGTTCAACAGTCGATCGAAAATCAGATTCGGTTTAACAGAATAAATAATTGCATATCAGCGATATTCCCAGGTGCACTCTTTTATTTTCAACTATTTTTTCGTTTTGTACTCATCTTTTTCAAAGCACTCGTTCGCAATCGACATGGGTTTGTCACTGTATGTCTTATTTTCACAGTGTGGGTTGTGCTATTTACCTTTTAGATTGAGAAAATGTGACGTAATTTTGACAAGTTATCAATTTTTTTCCTTTTTCTAAATACAAAAATGACCATATATCCGTGCTTGCAAATTGAAATGATAAAGAAATAAATATTTTTGAACAGAGTCCTATTCTATCAAGACGTGCTAAAGATTACTCCCAGTTACATTTCTGTGGTTAGACGTGTTTCGGATTAATTATGTAGACACTGCCGTCCGGCATTATCATCGTTCAGTAATCTTTTCCACAGAAGTCCACAGGCTTTTACCCACAGAACTACATGCCCACAGAAGTCCACAGAAATTGGTATCAAACTGATTTCTGTGGAAAACCAGTGGGCGCCCACAGTGGACATGTGGAAAAGTGCCCTCCCACGGCGATTGTACTGTATATACATAAAAGGGCGATGCAACCGGTGGAGTAGGTGGGGTATATACCACACTTTCTATCCGTAATCAAACATTTCGATATGGCGCCTTAGTTTGATTAAATTTGCGGTTCGGTGAGTCGGGTTAGGTTAAAATGAATTACTTACTAACCTACCGGTGAAGTCCTATCCACAACACTGTAACGTCTGCAGAAAAAAACAAACAACAACGCTGGCCTAGATAATCCGTTTTTGGAGGTGCGTGGAAAAAAAGTAACAGCAAAAAAAGAAACGGAAAAAAGTAACAATTTTTGCTAGGAAAAAAAGTAACAGGAAAAAAAGAAACACTTTTATATTTATTTTTCAATATAATTCACCAAGTAAGAACAATGACAAACATATACTAAAGAACAATGACAAACAGTAAGTTAGAATTGTCTACACACATTTACATTAAGCACAAATTATCACATAGCACATATTATTACTATTCTTACATGTTTTTATTAAGTGTAATGTTCTGGCCGACTCCAGTGAGAAAATTAGAGATGGAAAGGCTGCCATCTCTGTACTGTTTGCACAGAAAACGAGTCTCTGTTGAAGGGCCTCCATTCCCTTTTTTCTTGCTTTTGGCAACACTCCCATGGCAGATTGTTACTTTGTGGTGCGTGTCAGACTTTGGTCTTTCTGAAACCACTGGATTGTCTTCCAAACCGATGGATGTTGCTGGCCAACTAGGTTATAAAATTTGTTATTCCAGCCTTCACAAACGTTATTAGTCCTAGACTAGTGTTGTAGCTTGATGAACATTCCAAGTTGCTGGAGGGTAGGCCGGTGGAGTCAATCTGAGACTAAGGAGCTGCAGGGAACCAGAAGCTGCTTGTGGGCGTTGTCTGTATTTGCCAATCACATAGCTCTCATCAAAGTAGCTGAGTAACTCTTTAGCCTCTTCAGGGACAATGTCCTTAAGATGGTTCATTCCATCTCTCACGTCTTCTATGGGCAGAAAAGCTGGGCCATCAAGTTTGCCACAGAACAATCTGAAGTCCTCATTTTCACGATAAGTCTGAACCAAGCCAAGACTCTGAACCTTTCTCCAAGTACTTTGTGTTAAGTGATAAAAACAATCTTTACTCTGTACTTGTCTACCAAACACAGCATTTACAGCACGCAGCACAGCATCTTCAAAATCCGTAACAACAATCTCAACATTCAAATCTGAATTTAACTCAACCAACTTATCTACAATGGCTTGAAACAATATCTCATAAGAAGTACGTGTTTTTCTCTGCAAGATGGCATATACACAAGACATGAAAGTGTCATGGAACTTGACACTAACAACATAAATTTGTTGAAACAATGGAGGAGACATAACAAAGTTTCCATCCATGAATACAGTTGTAGCATTACTCAGTTCATTTAGTTCATCTCTAGTAGCAAAAGCAATCACACGTTCACTGGCTTCTGGACCATTGTCAAATAGCAGGAATGACTCAGCACCATCAGCTGTTTTGGAAAAATCTTCTGGTATTGTCAGCTCGCTGAGAGTCTTTGGTGCGGGTGGAGTTCTCCTATGGTACCTGAGACTGCGCTTGGTGTTTTCGAGTTCTGGCAGCATCATCTTCACCTGGTCATCGGCACTGCTTACAGCATTAGCAACGATCTGAGCAGGCTTATCTAAAGAACTGGAAGCTTGTTGTCTCATGGAGTTTCTCAATTTTGTGTATGAAACTGCTGCTTCTTCAGGAGGATGGTTGTGTGGCTTCTGTAGAACTGGACTTTCCATGTCTATAGTTGTGCTTAGGCTGGCACGGCAGTCTGACTTTGCACGCTTGCTACATTTCCACCATATCTTATTCTTCCTTTTGCTAGCAACAGTGTACATGTGTCCGTCAAGACAGACCTTCTTTCCTCTCTTGTTGCTTTCTATTACTTCCATACTGAAACTGAACATGTGATGAACATGATGATAGGTTTTAGCGCGCCGAAGGCGCGCAGGGACGATATGGGATTTACAAATCCCTTGCGACCCGGTTAGCCTTATTTTATTTCACTTGGATCTTGGATCACACAGGCCTAGCTTTCCTATTGCCTCAAATGGGGTCTGAGGGGGTATGCACGTGGTTAGAATTCCCGGCAGTTTGCATTGCAGTGATAGATTGTCAAAGACCAAACCCTCGACGCCATTAAGACTATTAGAGAGTGGGCTCTATTCGGTTCCAGCTTGGCGATGGTAGAGGTTTGAGTCCCACCATGGTGGCGAGCCAGAATATAATGTTGTGCGATGTGATGAACATGAAGAATGAATGGTTTTAGCGCGCCGAAGGCGCGCAGGGACGATGTGGGATTTACAAATCCCTTGCGACCCGGTTAACCTTATTTTTTTTCCTTGGATCACACAGGCCTAGCTTTCCTATTGCCCAAAATGGAGTCTGAGGGGGTTATGCACGCGGTTAGAATACCCGGCAGTTTAAGCTGGAGTGTTAGATGGTCAATACTCAATCCCCCAACGCCTTTAAAACTATTAGAGAGCGAGCTCTGTTCGGTTCCAGTTCGGCGATGGTAGAGGTTTGAGTCCCACCATGGTGGCGAGCCAGAATGTAATGTTGTGCGATGGCAAGTTTAAGGGAAGAAGAGAAAAGAAAACCAAACAGCAACGCCGGTTTGGTAGCGGCCCCGGTATATGACCATAGCGGTTACAAAAAAGAAGTGGAGAAAGCTCCAACAGTTTAGTTTTAAGAAACCGGGAGTCATCCATCAAGCCTTCTGGGAGATAGGATGCCGTATGTGATTTTGAGGTATCTGGTTATCCTTCGGGAATCCCAAATGACCTCCTCCACCCCACCCCACCCCCCCCCCCAAAAAAAAAAAAAAAAAAATCACTGACACACACCCTCAAGCCCTTAAAAGGGCTGTTAAATCTTTATTCAAAAGTTTATTTATATCAAATGTACACTCGTTCCCAGCCAGACAAGCTTGTTTCAATCCTTGCCCAGCGTTTGGTGGTTTCTTGTATATGTTGCAGAAAGGTAGGTTGCACCAATTCCTCCTACGCTTTGTCTACCATTTCCATGCGTCTTCTTGATAAGAGTGTTGCAAGAAAATTTGAGAATGTTCAGTTAGAAAAATAAAAGGTAGAGAGAAAGATAGGTATCCGCTATTGTATATTGTGCCTGCTGTGTGATTGTTGCTATGGATGGGGTAAGGGGTGTGTTTCTTCGGAGTCCACTCCCAACACGCAGAGTTGCGAGGCAATCCTCACAGACTCAATCCTAAAGACCTCAATGAGTAGCGAGGCAATCCTCACTGACTCCACGCAGTTTAATTCTATTGAGTAATTTTAATTTACTGTGGATTATTTTGTTTTTCTGTTTAGGGTTCGGTGTTCGTTCAGCTTCACCATTGATTCACTATCCTGGAGTATGTGGAGGGTTTTGTTATATAGATCTTATTAAATGCGTTTCAATCGCGCTTCAGCAGAGTTGCGAGGCAGTCCTCACAGACTCTATCCTAAAGTTCCCAATGAGTAGCGAGGCAATCCTCACTGACTCCACGCGATTTAGTTATATTGTATAATTTTTATTTTATTTTATTTTATTATTTTATTTTTTTTTTTTTTTTTTTTTTATTTTCTGGAAACTTATTTTGTTTTTCTGTTAAGGGATCGGTGTTCGTTCAACTCAACCATTAATTCACTATCTTGGAGTCTGTTGAGGGTTTTGGTTTGTAGGTCTTTTAATCGCGTATCAATAGTTTCTATTTTTGCTAGCTCGTGAAGTTCCTTTATCGGTGTCCATTTCGGTTTGCATAGTGCCACTCGCAGGGCATAATTTTGAACCCTCTGTAGCTTCTGAATGTTGGTTTTGCTTAGGTCGCTTGTTATTATGGCACCGTATTCTAGTACCGGGCGTATAAATGTTTTGTAGAGCTTGAGAAGCACATCTTTGTTTGCTCCCCAATTTCTACCTCTGATCATCTTCAGAAAATTGATACGTTTAGTAGCTCTAACCGTAATGGAGTTTACGTGACTGTTTAGACTGAGATTGCTATCTAGGATAAATCCCAAAAATTTGGCCTCTTTGTTTGCTTCTAGTTTGTGGTGATGAACATAAACCTAACCTGCCCCTTTATATATTAAATTGGGTGAAGCCAAACTTGGTGAGCTTATCAAGATGTTATTCCAACTGATACTATTCAACAAAGAAATATGAGATAAACCAGTTCATTTGTTTTTATAATTTAACTGATTAAAGGTGAAAAGTACAAAAGACAGTTAATTTTGATTGATCCAGAAATCAAGATCAGTCACCTTGAGATGAACATATTGATTTGTTTTCATAAGTAAACTGATCAAAGGTGAAACATACAATAAACAGATACACTTATTATTAAATATTAATTATTAATATTAAACAAGTGTTTCTTTTTTTCCTGTTACATTTTTTCTTCTGAGACTCTTTTTCCTGTTTTTTTTTTCCTGTTACTTTTTTTCCTACATTCGTTTTTGGATGGCCCAAGCAATGGGATGAGGTGTATCATGACTGATACACCCTTGTGACAGCACAGTCAATACAATTCCACCACAGAGCTTCGATTTTTCAAGTATTCCTACGAATGAACCACAAGTTTACATTCCCCGCTATCGTTCGTTTTTTCGCGGTAATATGTGTTTCACAACCAAGGAGGAATCTCATCCGGTGTTCCCATGAAAGGCGTAGCTAAGAGGAGGCTGTGCCATTCTCAAATTTTCGCTGCCCCCCCCCCCCCTCCACAAATTATACAATGCCCCAATGCAACTTTCACACAATATAGCGTCCCCAAATAGTCTCCAATATAGCGGCTACATATGCTACAAATGCCCCAGATTCGCTCTTATAGCACTAAATTTTGCAAACTCTTCGCGGGGGTGGGGAGAGGGATGGGGAGTTAGGCCTAACTGGAATCATCCTCCCGCGTCCCTTCAGGGAACTGGGGGAAGGGGTAACGACCGGATATTCCAAGTTAAACTAAGGTTGGCACCCGATACCATCCACACACGGCCTTTCAAATATCCCCCCCCCCCCTCCTAAAAAAAAAACTGGCTAGGGCACCCCCTTTTATAGAGTCCTGGCTACGCTCTATGCTTTTGTTGGTTTCAGCAAGGTACAAGCGAAGAATACCGTATCACGTTTCTATTTGTGATGAAACTCCCCAGAATATATAAACTTCGAATTTACACAGCAGAATTTCACCCACTAATCCCGGGCCTCAAGTGGTCAATTTTCCCGTGCAAAGTGAGTTCAAATTATTTCTGACTCGTATTATCGCTGCAATCGTGTGTGCAATGTTTAAAAGTGAAAATGCACTAGGTTGGGGAATGAAAATCAAATTTTATCGCGAAGATATCTTGGACATTTACCATGCGGCATGCGGTGACGTCATAGCAATGTGGCAACTGTTTACCTCGTCACGAAGTATTACAGTGTTGACAAAACGGTTACTATGAAACACTCTGTTCTGAAATGGAGTCTAACAGGTCGCAGTTTTCTGCGAATGTGAGAAATAATTTTCGTCTTATTGAAACTGAAACCCTGACGTACCTGATCCTTGTCCACAACGATGCGTACCACGTCAGATTCCGGTATATGGCGAACGTGTACTATGTGTCAGTCTACACTATACTTCGTAACAAAACATGACAAAATGTTAGGGAACTTGCTGGCAGTGCAGTGTAGAACGACCTGTTGCATTCTTTATTCATACGAACACATATGCGATAAATGTAGACACATTTACATGTAAACACCATAAATCAGCATAAATCAACACATACTAAATAAATAACTCATTGATTTCTAGTTTTAGCGGCATACAGTATTGCTACATGTAATTCTGACCTTTCCCGCACTAAAACCAGAGATAAAAACTATTTGGAAGAAAAAACTCTGGAAAGCGTAGAAAGTATTAATTATGGTTCCCGTGTGATTTCAAAGTACGTGTATAAATTAAATTAAATTAAGAGGTTGATATACACAAAACTCCATAAAAATGACTAAAACTGCTTTAGCGCCAACCTCTCACCTTTGGCAGAATGAATAAGCTTTAAATTTTTGAAATCTCATTCAACTTTGCACTGCTGCGGAGCTAATATAGCTTCTCTCAACTGTGCATACCAGAATGAAATCACAACATTCTGAAGAAAGATTAGAAAAAAACATTTTCCGAAATTTAAAAAAAGGGTCTAAACTATACGGCGGCGCAAGCTGGAATGATTATTATAAGTTTGTCTTCACCAGACAATATCACGTGACTACACCCAAGCCAACCATTGGCTTTACTTTACACAAATCTCCACCCACTGTTACGCCCCGAAACGTACAGACAATATTTTCCCGCTAATTCTCCGAAACCGCGGGAAAATTATAAGTCTACACTATACTTCGTAACAAAACATGACAAAACGGAACTAGCTGGCCGTGCAGTATAGAATAACAAAGAACGGGTAGTTGTGTGTATATTGCATATTATGTAATATTATAATCCTAACTGTTTAGACACATTAAGCCTCTGAGAAAGGTCTTCCTCAATGTATCTATCCTTACTACTATCAGTACACCATCGGCCATGACGCTTCCAACACCGATCGCTGACATTCAAATTGGCTGCGGCCGTGGCTCCCCTGGACCTAAGAGAGTGTAAGCTGAGATTTGCATCACCACCGACTAATTTCAATTTGCCCACAAGCCTTTCTCTAACTGTTTGTGTAACTTAAATTTTTGTTTTGGCGTCTAAATTTAGTTTTGCCCTGTGACTTGTACACTGCCCCGAAAAGAAAATTACCTTTGTCTTCATCAGAGTCAAACAAACCTATGTATCTGATAAACAAAGTGTTATGAGCATTTCAGGTCTTTACGTTTGGTTGGTTTGAAAACAGTCCTTTTTGCCGATTCTTGTAAGATTGTAATAAAAGAATTGTTTGTTGGATCGGCATAGCTATAAAGTTCATGCATCCACTTAATGGAATATTTAGCACTGTTTATAATATCATAAGATGAACCAGTGTCCAAGACATGTGTCAAATACAAGGCAACATGTATAGGTTGAGCCGGTAAAGATGGAAAACCTCGATGTGAAGAAAACTGTTCCCATTTTTTATAAGTGTGAGAATAAGTCTTTACCGTTGAATCACTCCTGGAGTTGATTAAATGTTGACTCATATTCTGGATGAGCTGAGTAGTTTCTGCTGTCTGTGGTGTGTTTGCCTTAATTGCCTCATCAGTAATTCGATCGACCAGATTCAAACCTGAAATAAATAATATTACTTAGTACCAGTTTTAAAATTGCAATTTCAATGCGACCATGTCAAAATTCAACTTGGTGTTCGCGAACACTCCGTTCTTACCTCGTCCTGGGTATACAACGTTTTCCCTGGGAAGAACAACCGTATCTTTGACAAAACATGCATTTTGGTCGGTTTTAACTTTAAGCAAAGTCCAGAATGGTGCAGATTTCCACAGCGGAATAACCAAAGTACCAGACGATCTTTCTGCTTTACTTTTGAGAATAACTTTAGAACTAATGCTTGGGGGAGGAACTAGCCAGTTGTTTTCCCCCGCCCAATTTTGTTTAAAGGCGTCTACGCCTTCTGTGCCATTGCACCAGAACCGCAAATTGAAACGTTCGCACTTCGCGTTATAATGTGACGCGAATCTGTCCACTGTATGCGGACCCCATACAGCATTGATGCTTTGGAAAATCCAATATTGAATTCCCCAGTCATCGCAATCTTTGTGCCGGCTTAGCTGGTCTGCAGCTGTATTTTCGTGTTGCGGAATCCATTTAGGGAACAAATTTATAGTTTGCTCTTCGCAAACATCGTAAATTGATAAGCAATGTTTTGTAAAACAGGTTTTTACTACCGGTCCTTAGAATTTTGACTACGTTTTGATTGTCAATTGACCATTCAAACGATTTACCTTCTATGTTTGTATCAATTACGAAATCGTTTAACACTCTATGCACAGCTTCTAGCTCCCGCCACGTCGAGCTCAGTAGGCTTTCACCAGGAGCCCAACTCCCGAAACAGAAACTGTCTGCATTGTAATCACCTTCCACACTGCACCCAATATGGTTTAAAATGAATTCGCACGGATTGCAATCGCCACCATCGCGTATCGAAGCGTTGTTCCACACGTGCTTCAAATAATCAACTGTACCTAAGGCCCCACCAAGCCTATGTGACGTAGTCTGACCAGGAGCCCAACTCCCGATACTACTTTTTTGTAATTTAAATCCGTTTGCTTCGGATCTGCTACAGGAACCCAATTCCCGCGAGTGCCTGAACCTACCTGATTTTCAGATCCTGCTTTTACCTTAAGAAAGCCTCCGTAGCCTGTACTAGAAGCGTCCATCCAGGGGCTAAATGAATGAGCTACATTAGCTGATGAATCTTTCATATTCACGCCCAAATCGTTCAACATTTTTGCGTTTTCATTCCAAAATTGTATTTAGTTAAAGGCGCCATCACTTATCAATACCGGCGCCTCCCAACTTGCCCTAGCCTTAAGGCAGTAAGATATTGCCCTAGAAAACAAACGAACTTTATCACCAAATACAAGCTGTGAGGAAATAATTTTTCCCTCCATACCAGCTAAAGTACGGGCCTTAACCAATTCCGTCCCGCGGTTTTTCGCATTCAAAAGGACTTCAGTACTTTTTACAAGACTGTTTACTCTTTCATGGGTAAGTTTAATTTTCCCGTTCAATGTGTTCCACTCCAACCCGAGCCAGGTTACTATTTGCTTTGGTGTCCAGTCGCATTTGTCGTGAGCCAAAATAAAACCCAACTTTCTAAAGCTTGTCTCACCTTTGAGGCAGTAGTCGTCGATCTGTCGAAATCAGAGTCGCCCCCAAGGCCATCGTCTAGAAACATAATAATTTTTGTTAGGTTGTCTCTCCAAAATTTGATTACCTCCCTTAGTACTTTTGAGAATATGTACCCGCTTGTAGATAATCCGAATGGAAGTACGCGGAAAGCGTAAAACGATTTCTCACTACCGTCGCCCCATGCAAAAGATAAATAGGAGATATCTTCCGAAACAATCGAGATATAGTGATAGGTGGATTTCAAGTCAAATATAAACAAGAAATCGCCCCCATCTATTTATTTATTTATATATCGATGTTTAAGGTCACATATTTATGCACAATGGCTAATCATGACCGTGGCAGTTTTACGGGTGGAGGAAGCCGCAGTACCCGGAGTGAACCACCGAGCAACGACGAGCAGCTGCCAGCTCCCCAACATCGTAACTCCGCACTGCAGCACAGGCAGGGTTAGATTGGTTGAAGACAAGCGTTCTGTTGACGTGCAGGACGCCTTAGTACTCGGCGTCATCGTGCCCCCACGCGGGCAATGGAGATGAAGTGTCTTGCCCAAGGACACAACGCGGTTGCCGCAGGTGGGATTCGAACCGAGGACCTCTCGGCTTGCAGCCTGCACCTCTACCTACTGAGCCACCGCGCTCCCATTGCCCCCATCAAACATTTGTCTGGCAACCGAGGCGTCCTCATATTTAAATTTAAACTTGAAAAGATGTGCATTAATATGCCTACAATCTAACACCAATCTTGGTTTGCCCTTTTTGTTGAAGGCGATTGTTAAAGGGTTAACTACTAAAGGTGTGTGCTCAAGTTTTACAACACAGTTAAGGCCAATCACTTTTTGAATTTCCTTTGTGACGAAATCTTTGTTTTCTAGTGCTGACTTGTTATTATTCAAGCACACGTGTGACAGCATTGTTTTGAACGGTAACCTATATCCGTGTTTTATCACATCCAAAATGTGTTCATTTACCGTTAGTTCTTTCCATTGATCAAATCTGTCTCTCAAACGATCTGCCGGTGAAGGTTCCCGGCATGGCATTTGCCTAACGGTAACTGAGTCTCTGTCTTGCAACAGATTGTTTGTCAGGTGCGTGACGAGACGGGGTGAATTGTTCTCGTTGGAATTCCTATGTTATTTAACTTTAACCCTTTCACTAACAATCTCACTGACGCTATCTGAACTAACATTACAATTATCAATACTTATTTTATTTGCGTTTTCCTTGATTACTGCTCTGCATTCTGATCTATAATGCCCTTGAACACCACATGCGAAACACTTCCGGGTCGAAATCTTTGTGGCGTTTGAGGCTGTGTTATGGTTGAAACAGGTGGAATGGATGAAATAGTAGATTCTGGTTTGAATCAAGTTTCGTGCCGTTTTTTGTTATGCTGTATCTTGACTTTCCTGGATGCTCTGCCCATGGCTCGGAATATCTTCTTTTCGTCATCCGAATCATCGGCAAGAGGATTAGCCACGTATTCCTCGACGACTCTCCAACCATGTTCGGGCGAATCCGCTAACTTGATCAGTTTTTGTCTTTGTTTTAATAGGTCCATACCTCCTGTTACTTTTAAATGAGCGCACTGTAAGTCTTCTGTAGATGCTGATAGCTTTTCTAACAGAGAACTTGCAGACGATAATTTGGTCATAACTTTAGAGTTGAAGCGAAATTGCTCCTCACAACTTTTCTTTTGAAATTTGTAATTATCAGACAAAGAGTCTGTCCGTGTGATCTGTTGTTCAGCTTATTCATTTTGTGTGTCGCTTGTCCGTTCTTCAAAACTACCGTCCTTATTTTCCAATAGTTGTGTCATTTGTTCTAATAATTTATTTTGAGACGCGTTAACCGCCTTGGAGACTTCGTGTTTATTTGAGTCGAACAATCCTCCATTTTCAAAAAGGGGTCTAAACTATATGGCGGCGCAAGATAGAATGATTATTATAAGTTTGTCTCCACCAGACAATATCATGTGACTACACCCAAGCCAATCGTTGGCTTTACTTTACACAAATCTCCACCCACTGTTACGTCTCGAAACGTACTGACAATATTTTCCCGCTAATTCTCCGAAACCGCGGGAAAATTATAATACAATACTTTCGATTTGACCAGAGGAAGTTATTTTTGTTCATAAAAATATTCGCCCGCTTGTTATCGCAAAAGCTGAAATATTTTTCGATGAATATGTCTAATCATGGAAATTACTCTGTTAACCCTTTACCCAACGCAGACGATATAAAAATTTGTTATTTTAAATATAATTTTTTACATTTTTCAAAAGATTTCAACAAAACCTTATCATGTGACCCCTCGTTGGAACGAGCTCGACGAGCTCGTTCCAACGAGGGGTCACATGACATGGTTTTGTTGAAATCTTTTGAAAAATAATATTTTTTCAACTACAGAATTTGCATATTACGCGGGCGGATGCGGCCGATTCATTGGGTAAAGGGTTAAACGTTATTACCGGCTGGAAAACAGATGGGATAACCAGACAGGTGTCTTGTTTTTGGACATTGTTTCGTGTAGTGTAACCTAATTTTGACCAGTCATTGAGATATTATTTCTCTGTCGTCATCCGATTTATTATAAATATTCATGTTATACACCACAAGTGTCTGTATCTAAAACAGAAATGCAAGTTAATTCAAGATGTGTTGAAAACATTACGTTTGAAATACAAACTTAGCTCTTAGATTTCCTTTACCGCCTTGAGGGCATATCTCACACGAATTGTTATTGGTAATTAGACGGTTCTTCGATTCCACAGTATTTTGTCATTTTATGTAGAAATGAGTCGTGCTATACACCAAAAGTGTCCATAATAAAAGAATAATGCAAGTTAAGTGTGGAAAGGTTGATATTATTACTTGCATATATCTATTAATCAAATGCCTAACATTAATTCTAAATAGAAAGGTTGATATTATTACTTGCATATATCTATTAATCAAATGCCTAACATTAATTCTAAATAGAAAGGTTGATATTATTACTTGCATATATCTATTAATCAAATGCCTAACATTAATTCTAAATAGAAAGGTTGATATTATTACTTGCATATATCTATTAATCAAATGCCTAACATTAATTCTAAATAGAAAGGTTGATATTATTACTTGCATATATCTATTAATCAAATGCCTAACATTAATTCTAAATAGAAAGGTTGATATAATTACTTGCATATATCTATTAATCAAATGCCTAACATTAATTCTAAATAGAAAGGTTGATATTATTACTTGCATATATCTATTAATCAAATGTCTAACATTAATTCTAAATAGAAAGGTTGATATTATTACTTGCATATATCTATTAATCAAATGCCTAACATTAATTCTAAATAGAAAGGTTGATATTATTACTTGCATATATCTATTAATCAAATGCCTAACATTAATTCTAAATAGAAAGGTTGATATTATTACTTGCATATATCTATTAATCAAATGCCTAACATTAATTCTAAATAGAAAGGTTGATATTATTACTTGCATATATCTATTAATCAAATGCCTAACATTAATTCTAAATAGAAAGGTTGATATTATTACTTGCATATATCTATTAATCAAATGCCTAACATTAATTCTAAATAGAAAGGTTGATATTATTACTTGCATATATCTATTAATCAAATGCCTAACATTAATTCTAAATAGAAAGGTTGATATTATTACTTGCATATATCTATTAATCAAATGCCTAACATTAATTCTAAATAGAAAGGTTGATATTATTACTTGCATATATCTATTAATCAAATGCCTAACATTAATTCTAAATAGAAAGGTTGATATTATTACTTGCATATATCTATTAATCAAATGCCTAACATTAATTCTAAATAGAAAGGTTGATATTATTACTTGCGTATATCTATTAATCAAATGCCTAACATTAATTCTAAATAGAAAGGTTGATATTATTACTTGCATATATCTATTAATCAAATGCCTAACATTAATTCTAAATAGAAAGGTTGATATTATTACTTGCATATATCTATTAATCAAATGCCTAACATTAATTCTAAATAGAAAGGTTGATATTATTACTTGCATATATCTATTAATCAAATGCCTAACATTAATTCTAAATAGAAAGGTTGATATTATTACTTGCATATATCTATTAATCAAATGCCTAACATTAATTCTAAATAGAAAGGTTGATATTATTACTTGCATATATCTATTAATCAAATGCCTAACATTAATTCTAAATAGAAAGGTTGATATTATTACTTGCATATATCTATTAATCAAATGCCTAACATTAATTCTAAATAGAAAGGTTGATATTATTACTTGCATATATCTATTAATCAAATGCCTAACATTAATTCTAAATAAATTGCAAAATACAGTAAAAGATCAGTAAGGTTTGAAATAAGTGGTGGGACAAGGACAAAGACTGGCACCAAACTTACTTTGACCTTCACTCTTTGAAATCTAGAGGACATTTTGACCGATGCAATATTCTTCTCAATTTTAGAATCTGAGGTTAAAAAACACTGGTAATTCGGTATTAACTTAAATTCCATTGCGAATTAACAAGTCATTTCCTCATTTAGTTGTCATCATATGTCAATTTACAATGTGTAAAGCAATATGTTGAAAATGGCCTGCAACAAACTAAAAGCACCTGTACCAACTACGGTTTATTGCCATTTCATCAATTCCCATTTCATCAACTGCCTCTAAAATTATATTTTCCCATTTCATCAATTCCCACTTCATCAACAGAATGAAAATATGTTTTAAGAGACAAATCAATTTAGAAACAAATTAGTTTAGAATGCCTATTCTCAAGTAATTTGTCTCTTTTGAGTAACAAATTAGTTTAGAATGCCACTAGGTATTCTAAACTAATTTGTTACTCAAAAGAGACAAATTAATTTAGAAAGCCAACAGGCATTCTGAAGTAATAGTGAGTATGTTACTAGAGTATTGTGCTTTAAATGTTACCTTCTGATAGATATTTAAATGTTATATGTTACTTTTCCCCACTTATTATGTGTAGTAATCCAGTTGCTCTGAATAAAATATTTAAAGTGTGTTAGAGAGATAAAATTACATCTCTGTCTGCATGCCTATCTGGTGTTAATATGCATTAAAGTTTAAATAAGAAACTCTGTTCTCTTTGTGCCACTATCCAAACATTCGTCTGTCAAGTGTCTGGAAAGTGGTTATACAATAAATCCTCAAAATATTGATTTTTCATCAACTGGCTAATTGTATAAAACACATCTGAAAAAAAAATGTGTTGATGAAGTGGGAATTGATGAAATGGGAAAATATAATTTTAGAGGCAGTTGATGAAATGGGAATTGATGAAATGGGAAGACACCCCAACTACCTGGGGCAGGACATTTTGATCTGCACTGGAAGAAAAAAAATCGAGCCTCGATTATTAGTTTTTTCAAATACATAACTGATTTACTTTTAGAAAGTATTTTAAATATTCATCCATACATACCTGTCATTTTAAATACGTTCTGTGGTTGGGTTACAGGACAAGATGGGATGAGGTTAAGGGGCTGGGTGTTAATAGTAAATCGAAGGGAAATGTTAATTACTCACATACAAATTCGAACTCTTGTAACTGGTAAGAGAGTGAAGGATGCACATGCAACAGAAAGACAAAAAAGTGTTATCCCCAGTGGCCCTACCGACTCCAATTTGTTCGGCACTTTCTTCAATAAGTCTCAAATGAATGAATACATGAATGATTGAACTGTTCACTCAACAAATATGACACGTTACATCATTCAGTAATAAATACAAAGTGATATTGCTGTTGCGTTTATAGCATTTTTAATAGGACAGAATATTATTAAATAAAATATTAATATCAACAGTATAGTGGTAAAAAAATAAATTGTTGAAGGGATGCTGGAAGTGTAAACTTATATGGAAAATCCCCTGGGGATTATATTTAAATTGTTTTACAGCACACTTATTTGTCCCGGTTTTATCTTTTATCCCTTTAAATGAGGAGTAGTATCGCATCAATTTATGTCAGATATAGGGAAAAGGATACTGGAAAAAGGAAATTTTTACATATATACATATATGTTGATCGTTTTCTTATTATTTCTTAATTCTTATGAGAATGTGTTTTTTATATCGGTATACTGTATTGAATAAATTTTATTGTCTTGACTTTGTTGATTTCTTGTTTTCTTTAAAACGTGACATTGTGCGTATAACATTTCCACTTTGCACAATTTTTGAACACATAAATTTTGTTGCAATGTCTTAGTTCGTGTTGTAATGAATTTCATCATCCATACCTTAACTCCTGCAATACTAGTGCAGAGTAATTTTTTATTTGTACTGTTTTTATAAGTCTGCTGCAAACCGAGAGGTTCTCGGTTCAAATCCCACCTGTGGCAACTGCATTGTGTCCTTGAACAAGACACTTCACCCCATGGCCCACATGGGGGCACGGTGGTGTTGTGTACTAAGGCGCACTGTACGTCGTTGGTACACTTGTCGTTAACCAATCGTCGTGTGAGAACCATAAGGTTCTATCTTCCTCTGGAAGATAGAACCTTATGGTTCTCACACGATGCAATGCTAACCCAGCTTGTGTGGAGTTAGTATGTTGGGGAGCCTGGCAGTTGCTTGATGGTCCTCTCCGGGTACTCAGAATTTCTCCACCCGTAAAACTGTCTGACAAGAGGGGACCCTGACTGTCGAAGGTGTCGATAAACCCCAATAAATAAATATTTTATAAGTTTTCTGTGATTTATCATGGGACAAAATGTACCCTACAGATCATCCCGCTTAGGATAAATAATCCTGGGGCTAATGGGTTTTGGAAAAAGTCGTCGCAGAAGGATTGGTTGGACAAGTAAAATAATATAAATCAGTCACTTACTCACAAAGCTTCTTCTGTAATACATTATAGATGGGCAGCCCTTGGCTGGAATTCACCAATATATTGTAACAAAACAAACTGCATGAACAGATGAAGCTGCGACAAAAGAGCTAACTCAAAAACTATAACAATTGTTACAATTATTGCCATATTGGTGATCCAAAAACACCTCTTGTCACATTTAAAATATGTCTAAAAAAGAGTTATTAGACAGATAATTTTATACTACAAAGTAAATTATGAGAAAACCTCCACACTCAAAAGGCATGTGTCATTGAGGAATGCCCAAGTGAATCGCTTATTTCCATGTAAGTGTGTTTCAGTAACTTGAGTGAGGGCATATCGGACTCAAGTTGTTACCGATAATTAGCCTTTCGTTCACGCAAGATTATTTTGTCATCACCCCGTGAAAATGATTCGTGTTTTGCACCAAACGCTTCTGCAATACAAACAGAGTGGAGGTGAAGTAGAGAATATCCGGAGGAAAAAAGTGGTCTTTGCGGACGACAATTTTCCCATTTTTGCTTTGCCGGCCGGAGTCCAGCGTTTTGACGATTGCTTCGACTCGAGACATTTTGTTTCAAAGCTTTTATTCATCTTTCGTGTAAGTTGTTTTCTATTGGAACCATGTAACCACCTATAGCATTGCCACGCAGTGGTACACAACAATTGGGTGGCAATATTGAGGAAACAGTCGTTTTATGTATATTTTGAATACTGATCTTTCCGCTATTGTGTGTGCATTAAGAGCACACAAAAAGCAATCTGCGTTTCTAACCTGTAGTACTCCCGCGCCATCTGTCGGTAATTTGTAATCACGATGCTTCCTATTTGTGTGTGTTTGAAATTAGCGAATAAGCTGACACATGGCCGCCTCTCGATAATTTACATCCCCGACAATGACTTTTCACACCAAAAACAGCATTCAACACAGTTAGCATAAGAATGTTATTGGCCATGTAGATAAAACAAAAGTGCTAACAAAAGTCGGTATAACTGGAATAAAAATAGTTGTCTGGTTATTTCTACCACGCCCACCCCACCCCGTTGGGGAAATCTGCCAAATTCGTTGAGGAGATAAAATTATGCAAACACCATAAAAATAGAGTTAATACTCTCGAAGACCCGATAAACGTACACAATAGGAATTACCCGATTGGCATTCGATCACTGTGGCATAGGCAGAGGTAATTACAGTGGGAGAGTTCCGTATTAGTCCGACACGAGAAACGTTCTACGCAATCATTGTTCGCCACACATCTAGTCTCTGTTGTGAGTTATGTCGAACTTATTAAATTTGTACTTGTGGAACTCAAAACCTAAATAGGTGTCATGGCGAATCACCAGATTAACCCTTTACCTAACATGAAAAGCAGACGACACTTGAAAACACAATTCTGGAATAACTATTTTTTTTTCATTTTTTGTCTCAAAGACATAGGTTATGACCCCTCATTGGAACGAGCTCGACGAGCTCGTTCCAATGAGGGTCATAACCTATGTTTCTGAGACAAAAAAATGAAAAAAATAATGAAAATTAAAATTGGCGATTTTTGAGAATAGCGCTGGCCGGTTTTGGCCGTTACGTTAGGTAAAGGGTTAAAACAGAAATTTCTCACATCGGGCTGAACCATGGTCGTCTCGGACGATACGCGCACTCTCTAACCCCCCCCCCCCCCCCCCCCCCCATTGTCGGGAGATCATAGCGCTGCGCCGGGGAAGTCCTGGCGACACCCCTGCCACACACACACACACATGCAAAGAAATTCAAAATTGAAAATGGTTTGTACCTTTCGAAATGTGTTACATGCTGTGAATGTTTCACATGAAGACTTTATCATACTGATGTTTCCAGAGGATGTGCATTATAAAGTGTTCGACTTCCATCTCACTTCCTGTTTGCTTCCACGCGACACGATGCTATATTAATATTCAATATATTGAGTTGCAGACGTGCAACATCAGTGGCGTTTTTACGATAAATCTGATGAAAAGGATTGCACAAATGTTCACCACTCTTTGTCAAGACTTCTGCTTGGGAGAAGGCAGATAATCATGGGCGCACTTTTCTTCACTGTTCGTGCATACTTCTTTTCACAGCTTATAACTCCTATCTTCTTAGTATCAGGTAATTATTTTTTAGTGTTAACTGTATTAGTAGTATTGTATGTAATGTACAGTACGTGGAGAGTGGATTGTAACTAAATCACCCGTGGAGTGGAGTTATTACCCAAGCTATAACCTTTAAATTTTGAACATATCGAGAAAAACACAAGCAATGTTTCAGCCAATGGACCTCCGGGTTTAACCCGGAGGTCCACTGGCTGAAACTTTGCTTGTGCTGGTTATGCTTTGCAAGATATTTTCAATTATTGCTTGTGTGGAATCTCCACTCTGCGGGTGATTTGGTGATAATACACTCTCCACGTACTGTATTATTTTTAGTTTTTATTATTTTATTTTTAAAAACCGAAAAACAATAAAAAAAATTCCTTGTAGTAAAATAGCTTTCTATTCCACGTGTGTACTGTTATTTTCATCGTTTTGTAGTATTTTCGTTTAACGTTTTGACGAGTGTTTCTCTTATACGAAATGACATTGCAGGTTTCAACATGTCTGATACAAGTTAGCGGGGCAATTATCGCGCTTGATTCTTCTTTTACTAGCCAAGCACGCGTGCGTGTTCACTATGCCAACGAAATTCTTTACCCCTCGCTCTGCGTTGTTTATATTTCGAAGCTGTAAATTTAAACTCATATCTCGTATTAAACTACTGTTTCTTAAATGGAATATTGGATTCTCTTCTAGAATTAAATGCAGATGTGTCTTTCAGCTGCAGTCAACTGAAAAACCCAAACAAAACATGATCCCCAATAACGCGAGGTGAACGGGTCCTAATTGTTTGTAAGTTCACACTGTTTGTGAGTCCCTCACAAACACCTCACAAAACAATGAGGACCCATTCACAAATGATTCCTCACATCCTCAACGAGAGATCAATGATCACTAAACGAGTGATCAATGATTCAACACAACCCCTCACAAACAGTGAGGAGTGCCTCACAATGCCTCACAAACAATGAGGCATTCCTCACAACCCCTCACAAACAGTTAGGAGTGCCCCACAATGCCTCACAAACAATGAGGCATTCCTCACAACCCCTCACAAACAATGAGGCATTCCTCACAACCCCTCACAAACAACGAGGAGTGCCTCACAATGCCTCACAAACAACGAGGCATTCCTCACAACCCCTCACAAACAGTGAGGAGTGCCTCACAATGCCTCACAAACAATGAGGCATTCCTCACAACCCCTCACAAACAGTGAGGAGTGCCTCACAATGCCTCACAAACAACGAGGCATTCCTCACAACCCCTCACAAACAGTGAGGAGTGCCTCACAATGCCTCACAAACAACGAGGCATTCCTCACAACCCCTCACAAACAGTGAGGAGTGCCTCACAATGCCTCACAAACAACGAGGCATTCCTCACAACCCCTCACAAACAGTGGGGAGTGCCTCACAATGCCTCACAAACAACGAGGCATTCCTCACAACCCCTCACAAACAGTTAGGAGTGCCTCACAATGCCTCACAAACAGTGAAGAGTGTCTCACAATGCCTCACAAACAATGAGGCATTCCTCACAACCCCTCACAAACAGCGAGGAGTGCCTCACAATGCCTCACAAACAATGAGGCATTCCTCACAACCCCTCACAAACAGTGAGGAGTGCCTCACAATGCCTCACAAACAATGAGGCATTCCTCACAATCCCTCACAAACAGAGGAGTGCCTCGCAATGCCTCACAAACAATGAGGCATTCCTCACAACCCCTCACAAACAGTGAGGAGTGCTTCACAATGCCTCACAAACAATGAGGCATTCCTCACAACCCCTCACAAACAGTGAGGAGTGCCTCACAATGCCTCACAAACAATGAGGCATTCCTCACAACCCCTCACAAACAGTGAGGAGTGCCTTGCAATGCCTCACAAACAATGAGGCATTCCTCCCAACCCTCACAAACAGTGAGAAGTGCCTCACAACCCTTCACAAGCAATGAGGAGCCACTCATAAATGATTCCTCCCATCCTCAAACATGGAAACAAGATACTTCAAAAATGGTGTATTTAATGGACTGGGGTGGGGTGAGATAAACTAGCCTCCCTCCCATAACTCATCAAAAACACTGATGGGGGGGGGGGGGGGCATCACAACCCCTCACAAACAATGAGTGCCTCACAACCGCTCACAAACAACGAGGAGGCACTCACAAATGATTCCACCCACCCTCAAACAAGAAAACCGGATACTTCAAACATAGTGTATTTAATGGACTGGGGTGGGGGATGAGGTAAATTAACCTCTCTGTCATAACCCCTCACAAAGACTGGGGGGGGGGGGGTCTCTCACAACCCCCTCACAAACAATGAGAGGTCCCTCACAAACCCTCACAAACAATGAGTAGTGCCTCACAACCCCCTCACAAGCAATGAGAGGTCCTTCACAACCCCTCACAAACAATGGGTGCCTCACAACCCCTCACAAACAATGAGCAGCGCCTCACAACCCCTCGCAAACAGTGAGTGTTCCCTCCCAAATCATCCCATCATCATACAAGAAAATCTGATACTTCAAACATAGCATATTTTTTTTTAACTGAGGTTGGGATGAGGTAAATTAACCTCTCTCATTCGATCACTGATTTCAGAAAAAATCGTAGTTTACTGGCCAAAAAAAGCTACCATTTGACCACCAATTTCATGGCAATTAGTAATTTATTAGTAATCAATTTGATTCGTTTTTGATCTCTGGTTAGTATCGACTGTTAAAAAAATTGCAGAAAATCTCATATTTGTTTATTGTTTTATTTGTAGTATTTCGTAAACTTCTGAGTGCCTTTCTCGGCAATTATCGCGTTCGCCCGTTTTCGGAAATCCACGTAAATTACCGAATGTAACTTCGTGACTATTCGGCAATTATTAAAAAAACAAACACCACCCGCTGATATTGTGACCCAATAAACATTTGGTTGTTATTAAGATGGTACATTAATAATATTCGGGAATGTGGTCTAATACGAGACTTATTTTATCAACAAAATGTCGGTACACAAGTTGTTCTCATGTATTATCTTGTTTTTACATCGACATTTGCCACAGAAAGGTCTCGAGTGTTTTACCTCAAAGTTACGCTATAGCCATAGCTGCTGATAGTGACAGATAGGGACATGCTTTAAACATTGTATAAGGGAATTAATTATGCGCTGAAGTGTGGTTCAATGATTCAGATTTCATATCCAATTGCGCAATAATATGGTTTAAATTGCTTGAACATAACAATTAATTTCAACCCGTACTGTATGATCGATATAGACTGAAAGCGGCAGTGAGAATGGAGAGAGAGAGAGAGAGAGAGAGAGAGAGAGGGTGAGAGACTCAATGTGCTCATAGTGGGCAAAGGGTGGGTCTGAGTGGGGGTAGTTAGATCTGTTAACAGGCTAGCCTGAGCATCATAAAATCTCTCAGTGAAAATTTATGTCTACATTGTACCAGCAACTATCAAATACCGGTTTTTACTCAATTGAAAACAAAATGAAAACAAAATGAAAACAAAATTATACAGGTTTGTAAACCAGCTGCGTCCACATGAATAAATCTATGTCGAAATTTAACAGAACGTCTGCAGAAAATACGCTATTTCATTACACCCGGACATCGAATCTTGGGTGAATATTGACGAACTTGCTATGTTTTATAATTAAATGTACGCAGTTTACTCATGTTTTTGCCAGCGAGATCCTTTACTCAAAGTGTGACAAGTCTACTCAGGACCTACAGTACGTGGAGAGTGGATTGTTACTAAATCACCCGCGCAGTGGAGTTATCACCCAAACTATAACTTTCAAATTTTATACATATGGACAAAAAACACAAGCAATGTTTCAGCCAATGGACCTCCGGGTTTAACCCGGAGGTCCATTGGTTGAAACTTTGCCTGTGCATGTTATGCTTTGCAACAAATTTGCAATTGTTGCTTGGATGGAATCTCCACTCTGCGGGTGATTTAGTGATAATACACTCTCCACGTACTGTATAACTCGGGATCATAGCTTGTTGAAACTGCATTTATTATTGGTCCCTCCTTTGAAGAAAAACACGCACAAGACGCTAACACCACTAAGTACCCTACCCACTCGCTCCTTCGCCGCGCCGAGACAAGAAAAAATGAAAGAAAAAAAACCTACTTACAGTCATTTGCATCGTTTGCGATAGTGAAATACAGGACTTTGAAATTTTTGTCTACCGTGATTTCATAGGAACCAGCTTTCAATCAGTTGAACACGAAATTAAAATGTATACAGGTTTGTACAAGTTAAAAAACTATAAACCGGCTGCTTCTTCGTGGATAAATCTATGTCGGAATTTAACAGAGTGTCTGCAGAAAATTCGCTATTTCATTGCACCCATTCTTTATGCGAATATTGACGAACTTGTGATGTTTTATAATTAAACGTACACAGTTTATTTATTTTTAATCGGCGAAATCCTTTACTTAAAGTGTGATAAGTCTACTCATCACCTGAAACCCCACAAAGGGTTACACTTGCCCAGTCAGATAAATGTGTCCCAGAACAGAATTCTCTATAGCCGTCAATATGAATTTTTAAATTAGACAGTAAATTTCAGCGAAAAAATCACGTAACTTCCGGTGTCGAATTGCCCATTCAATTGTAATTGGCCTACCCCTCTGGGAATCAAACAAAATTTCAATTTGAATTTGTTACAACCCAGTTCGCCTCAAAGCTTAGCGTGATATACATGTATACATATCTACACTTCAGGGGTAACCAAGGCCTTCTCATCCGAGAATCGCGACAAATCAGCGCCGGTATTATTATTACTCGTATTCTGCCCTTCTTGAGGTTTGTCAATATGTTCAGCTGGTGATCTCGTTATTTCAGATCGAACTATCCTGATTTCGTTGCAACTTGTCTGCCAGTGATAATCTTAATCGAAAAGACCGCACACATTACCGATAATATAACTGATAATTGTTGTTATTTTGGTGCAATTGTATACAGGTATGCATTGACACGTATCTCGTGAAGTGTCAAAAACGCAGTTTTCGAATTATCCGAATGTTAAGGTGTTGTAAAGGTGAGGAAAAGTTTGCTCGAAGAAAAGGGTGGTCGGACGTTTCGTCCGCGAGCGAGTTCTCCGCTTACAATTTTACCCAGATCGTCCGCCAGCGCACCCAATAGTCCGCTAGCTATTTTACCCAATTCGTCCGCTTGCAATTTTACCCAATTCGCCCGCCAAGGGTATGAATATCATAAAAACATGGAAAATAAAATTAATGATATTTATTCAGTATCAAACGAAATAATAATATTTATTCAGTACACAAGATTCACAAAACAATAACAGCATAGCATAGCAAATATATTTCAATGAATAATTGCAAAATTATAAGATTATGTTACGGAACTTAATATAACAAGTTTTGATGCATTTCTTAATGTAATTATGACAAGTTTTGATGCGTTTCTTAATATAATTAATTCCTGTAATACATTTGCTAATAATTTTGCGATTATTCATTGTAAAGGGCCGGTGACGCTCTTCCATGAATAATTGCAAATTTTTAAGATTATGTTGCGGAACTTAATATAACATAAATTTTTATGCGTTTCTTAATATAATTAATTCTTATAATACATTTGCTAATAATTTTGCGATTATTCATTGTAGAACGCCGGTGGTGCGTTTCGATGAATAATTGCAAACTTATAAGATTATCGTCGTGTGAGAACCATAAGGTTCTATCTTACCCTGGAAGATAGAACCTTATGGTTCTCACACGACGTTATGTTGCGGAACTTAATATAACATACATATACTTTAAGAACTTTTGCTGTAATTATATAATTATTATAGGTAATCCATTGAATAAACAGTAATCAGAGCCGTGTTAAACAGTGTCGAAATTAATTAGATGGCTGAGTAGTTTATTTTGTTCTGACATTTCTGTTTTCAGAATTTCATATAAGTATATGAAATTTTAATGCAAGAGGTACATTAAGATATATTACAATAGATAATATACAATAAAGTATGCAATAAAATTATTATATAAATAAATAAATATATAAAAATGATTCAAAATACAATACTTCAATACTTTTCCCCAGCGGACGAGTTGGGTACAATTGCAGCGGACGACTTGGGTAAAATTGCAGCGGCCGATTTTGGTTAGCGGACGAAATGGGTATAATTCGAAAAAATTGATACTGACAGGATGCTTTCGGTCCAGTCAGAAATCAAAACAAAGTAATAATGTGTTACTTTTTGGTGCCATCTGTATTTCTGAACAGTGCTTCGTAGTTTCGAACACTAAAAAATGGAAAATAATAACCTTTTTGGATATTTACTGCCATTGAAAATGGCATGTCATCTTTAATCGGAAACTGGAGGAAGATCCGGTCTGGTGAAAACTCAGCTCAGGGAAGATTCGTCCAAAAGAAAAGCAATACACATCTGTTAGGATATTTTAGATACGCTACGATATTTATTTTGACTCCAAAAAAATAATTCTTAAAAAAATAGTAATATTTTGATCGATATTTATTGAAAAAATATTAATGTACATCGTCAAGCAATTATATCTGCAGCAAATTTACATTCGATGTGTTCTGTAATAATTAGCCTCTCTCATCTGTGAGAATGGTATCCAGTCTCCTCGGCCCCAAGTCATTTCGGCCTCTGGCCACTTCGGCCTCAAAGTCATTTCTACCCTTGTCACTTCGACCCCAGTCACTTTTGCCCCTGGTCATTTTGGCACCATTTTGAGTGAATAGGATCTATAAAGATCAGCGCATAGTATATGTTTAGAAACAATGGATAATTACCTTCATTAGGTAATATTCAGTCATTTGTATTTACACAGTGTTCGGAAAAGTTTTAAATGACATTAATCATTATCCATGTGTTCAATTTTACATACATTTAAGGTGCTATCTATATAAGTAAGAGAAATTTGTTTACTTTGAAATTTCGCAATGTATATGCAGTCATCTCATTCATCCATGTTGTCATGCACAATTCCTAGTCACCTTCCAGTTCAAGGTTCATAGGGTTTCTTTTTTTCTTTTTTCTAAAACAAACACCAAACTGCGATTTCGATACTGCCATAAATATGTCCACATTTTCTGAAACACGGAGCAGAATTCTTGTAGTTATGCGCAATTCCTAGTGACCTTCCAGTTCAAGGTCCACAGAGGTCTGGCCCCAGTACCCCACTTCCAATGCGCACACTCAAACCAAATAACATTACTGACACTCGCTTCCGACTCTCGTGGATTCATAAGCAAATGAAATTATTCAGGTCGCAAGTGATTTCAAATCCCACATCGTCCATGTGCATCTTCGGCATGCTAAAACTTTTCATTCATTTATTCACCATGAAAGACAATCTACTAGACATGAAGGAATACCATATATCATATATATACCTGAATATCTATTTGAGGTATAAATGTTGAAAAACAATTAAATAGAAAAATGTTTAAATTCAAACGATATTTAAAAATATTTATAGAGGCCGAAATGAATTGGTATATTGGGGCTGAATTAACTTGAGACTGTAATGACTTGGGCCGAATGACTTGGGGCCAAAGTGAGAGAACTTTGTGAGAATTGCAACTGTCCTCCAACAATTTGACCCAAACTGGATACTAATCTAACCCAAACCAGCCTCTGTCAGTTTACCCCAAACCGTCCTCCATAATAGGAGTGCATGATTCTTATTAATTTGTTTATTGGGGTTTAATGACACTTCGACAGCCAGGATCACCTTATGTTGGACAGTCCTACAGGTGGGAGAAGCCGGAGAGAACCACCGAGCAATGACCAACAACTAACGTACAAACAGCACACAAGCTGGGTTAGCATTGGTTGAAGACACGTGTACGACTGACATGCAGTATGCCTTGGTGCACAATGCCACCACATGGGCAACGGGAATGAAGTGTCTTGCCCAAGGAAACAAAGTGATTGCTGGCAGGTGAGATTCGATCGAGCACCTTTTGGCTTGCAGCCTGCACCTCTAACTACTGAGCCCATTTCTTATTGATAAAATAGTAAAGAAGTAACAGAAGTTACAAAACACAAATTTATTTTTTTAATTTTCAACTTCAGTTTATTTTAAATAAAATAAATAAATAAATATTAAAAAAAACAATTTGGAAAAGACTTAATGTGCTGAAATAAAAATGACCAAGGTCTAAGAATTGACATTAAAAAATTGAAATAATTGTGTACCATATGTTATTATTTTTACAAATATTTTTTATAATTTCCTGAAAGGAATTTTTAACAGGTAGTAACAAAATTATTTTCATGAAGAAGCACAGAATTTTATGTTTATATTAACAGGGTGTTTGATGACTGGATTCGCATTGCAATATGGTATAGAGAAATGTCCAAATGCTAACCATTTTTCTTTCATATTGGCCTTATATTAACTATTTATCATCACTTTTTCAAACCAAGATGGAAATTGCTAATCAAATTTTTAGAAACAAAAAAATATCCTGCTTAGTTCATAACTGAAAAAACACAGGGGTGATGTTTGAAAATATTATTTTATTACCAGTAACGAAAATTGTTGTTTGACATCCAAACTTGATCAAGTTTCTGAAAAAGCGCATTATACTATCCCAATGTTAGCTACTGGACGTAAGCACACAATTTGAAGTTGTTGGTTTACTATGATAAGGGACTAGTTGTAAATGGGTGAGTGCATTCACAAATATTAATATTTTTTGAGACTTGGTATCAAAATAATATAAATTTATGAACAGCCATACAATTTATTATCAGTTAATTGCAGTAAGGGTCTTGTCCTAATGGGCAAGGTCCCTAATTACAATAAGGGGTAATAATGAAAATAATAGACACTGAGCAGCAAAAAATGATTGACAATTTGACATCTATTTAATTATACTCAATTTATATTTACTCAATCATCAATCAAGAAAATAACTTCCACATGGGAAAGAAAAAAAAAACATTAAAAACTTAAAGAAATGTTAGAAGTTGATCCACAAGTTACCCAACATGTTTTGGTGACTACTATGGTGCAAGTTTATAAAACAATGTTAAGTTTTTGTATATTTCCACTGTAGGATAATTTGGGTGCATTAACAGTTGGTTCAGGCCAAAATGTAGCTGCCGGTTTGGGTCAAATTGCAGAGTACGCTTTGGGTGTATTCAGTCGGTGACAAACTTCATGTAATTGTTAAGGTGCAATTTATTAAAAACAAACAGGAGGACAAAAACGGTCAATATTTATTCATTTGGTGATTTAGATCACATGCCTCTCCATAATGGCTAATCATAAACACAGCAGTTTTATGGGTGGAGGAAGCCGGAGTTCCTGGAGAGAACCACCAATCAATGGCGAACTATAGCGAGAAACTGCCAGCTCCCCAACAAACCTACTCCACACATGCAGGGTTAACATTGGTTGAAGACAATTGCACTATTGGCGTGCTGTATGCCTTGGTACAAAATGCCACCATGGCCCTATGTGGGCAAAGGGGGTGAAATGTCTTGCCCAAGGACACAACATGGTTACCGCAGGTGAGAACCTCTCGGCCTGCAGCTTGCACCTCTACTAACTGAGCTACCACACCCCCAGAACTATCAATTGATTGTTACAGATTATTGGAACAGAGACGTAGTATATATGTGTTTTTTTAGATTAGACCTTCGATCAATAACAATATAATGTAGCAGTTTAACCTTCAAAACTTTATAGTACCAGCTAAAACATGTTGACCACTTGAAAATTTCTCAAGTACATAGTTTCATTATTAGTTTGTGATATTTGTTTTTGCTGTACAGTGGAACACTATTAATTGAAGAGCCACTTTGACAATGAAAATTATTCAATTAACAGGAGTATTTAATTAACAGGAATTGTGTCACTTTCCTGTATTCACGAGTTAAACTTGGCATTTATTCTATAATATTTTGTTTGACAGAGCTCCAGGAGCTCTGTCTAACAAGATATACTAGATTGAATGTCTGTATTGGGTGTACTGAAGCCAAGTTGGTCTATAACCAAAGGGAAACTGGGAAGAGTCAGGGTAATTTCTTGACAAATATTTCAAGATTTTTTATTCAATTAACAGGAGATTACATAACCTATATTCAATTAACAGGTCAAATTTGTACTGGAGGCATGGTAAATGGTTTTGTGTTGGGAAATTATATTCAATTAACAGGGATATACAGTTAAGATCTATCCAATTAAGTGGGCTCCATTGTATAACCAAAAACCCACCCCCACCACCATCATTCAAAAGTCTTGTATTCAGCAAATTTGATTTTTTTATTTATTGGGGTTTAACAACACTTTTTACAGCCAGGGTCACCTCATGTACGATAGTTTTACTGGGAGAGGAACCCAGAGTACCTGAAGAGAACCACTGAGCAATGGCAGGCAACTGTCGGCAGTGTCAGGCTCCTCAACATAGTAACTTCAAACAAGCAGGGTTAGCATTGGTTGAAGACAAGTTCATCATCGACGTGCAATACGCCTTAGTACAGTTGCCGCAGGTGTGATTCGAACTGAGAACCCCTCAGCTTGTTTTGGGAAGATTTGTTTTTGTTCCAGCTTCATCTAGGTGTGTTTCATATTGCCCAATTTTGTCATGATAAGTAATCATAAATCCTTAAAAAAAATATAGAAATAATGCATAGAACATTTAAAGAAAAAGCATTTTCTGTGAAGATTTGACCTTTGAGGTGATAAAATTCGACCATGACTGAGACCGAACATTCTCGGAAAAAGTACGAGGACTGAATCTTCCTGAACACTTTTTTTCAACCTAAATTGCCCATTACTTATAAAGGACCATGACTAAGGCAAAAACAATACTATGAAATTCCTAAGTCTGAAATTCTATAAATTCCAAATACATGTACACATATGATATAGCAAAATGAAGAATGTGGTGTACAGAACCCTAAAAGTATATGTGCACCTCACGCACTGACACACAGTCGACATCAGACATCAACGGTTCCTGAAATTGTACTATCGGTAACATGTTTGTACCATAACTGATAATAATAAAATAATATTTCATAAGAACAATAAACACAGGAATCCAAAATGCAGTCTCAAGGCTGCAGTGTGGTGAATGCCGACGCTGTCCCATTATCCTTGAATGGGTGAGTCCTTTACAAATAGTTTGTTGTCATGTGATACTCCCCATGTTTAGCTCAACTTTGACATAGTCAAATTTAAGGTTATGCCATGGCCCGTTGTCTGTCTTTACGCCTGTCCAGCGTCAACAATTCATTACAGCTCGGGCTAGAGGCCGTAGTTATGAACCGATTTTCATGAAACTTCATGGGTACCTTTGTTATCACCGTGATACAAGAACAAGTGTTTTTGGGTGCGGTCCAAAATTTAAGATGGCCACCAGCAGCCATTTTGTACTAAAATTAGTGCAATCACTTTTTTGTACAGAACTTCTGTATGAAAGTTCTGATTTCGATAAATGTTTGTCTGAATGTTTAGTAAAATGGCATACATCACATATAATACAGGTTTTCTTCTTGTGCTGAAATTATGCAAATTAGATGAACTTTGATTTATTCACTGCTACTTATTTATGAACTGATCTTCACGAAACTTCTTGGGTACCTTTGGTATCACCTTGGGGCGAGAACGAGTGTTTTTGGGTGCGGTCTAAAATTCAAGATGGCTGCCGGCCATTTTGTACCGAAATTAGGTACAATCAGTTTTTTGTACAGAACTTCTATACGGCTTGGGCTAGAGGCCGTATTCATGAACCGATCCTTACGAAACTTCTTGGGTACCTTTGGTATCACCGTGGGGCGAAAACAAGTGTTTTTGGGGTGGAGCCCCAAATTCAAGAAGGCCACTTGCAGCTATTTTGTACACTGGGGTTATTTTTTTATGATTAACAAACAAGTCGCAGGGTTATCAACGTAATTTTAGTGTCTTTCCATTTTCACTTGAGTTAAAAGCGATTATTGTCATCACCTTTGAGAAAAATGATGGCCGGACATTACTTGATTTTGTCAATTTTAAACGCGGTGGAACATTATTAACACTCTGTGGGTCATTTAGTGATGATACACTTTGCACCCACTGTATATATATACAGTATACTCATTATCCCTTTCGCGTGTGATAACGGCACTAATTTATGATGATTTGTTGACACTTTTTTGTTTTCAAAGTTTTCACCTTCTTTATGTGACCATGTTTTTTTCACAATTGCCGCTGTTTTATAGAAGTGTTGAAAAAATAAGTCAGTATCTTTTTAAATCTTTTTTAATCGAGTGCTGCTGACCATGTCTAGTCTTACAGCATTTTTTTTATTGTTGGCGACTGAAAAATTACCACTTCCGAAAAATTATGTTTCCCATGTGATGGTATTGGTCCATAACAATCTATCTGTCATAACAAGGAAAACAATTGCCGACAGCCACAAAGAAAACTAATTGAGAAGTCACTTTGTGATTAACAATTCATACTGTTGCTAACTGAGGTGGAGTCGCTTTAAATACTATTACCGAGTTAACTACTAAATGCCAAAGGGACGATTTTTCAAGGCACTCTATTACTTCAGTACCCATAATTCTCAAATATGGCATTAAAACAATGACATACTGCTTAAATCTATTCACATAATCAGAATACACAACCATGGGTGCAGTGGCTCATTTTGTAGAGGTGCAGGCTGCAAGCCGCCAGGTCCTCGGTTCGAAACCCACCTGCGGCAACAGCTTTGTGTCCTTGGGCAAGACACTTCATCCCCATTGCGCATGTGGGACACGACATGCTGCGTACTAAGGCATACTGCATGTTCTTGGAGCACATGTCTTCGAGCAAGGCTAAGCCTGCTTGTGTAGTATGTTGAGGAGCTGGCTTCCTCTACCCATAAAACTGTCGTGGTCATGATTAGCTGTTGTGCAGAAATATGTGACCTTAAACACCAATAAGTAAATAATAAAAAGAACACACCACCCCATACCCCTTTCACTCCTGTTTCCATTCACCTTGGTATCCCTCGGTTTGCCTCGGTGTTTAGTATGCCCTCCAGAAAAGGAGTAAATTCACTTTGGTATCCCTCGGTTTGCCTCGGTGTTTAGTATGCCCTCCAGAAAAGGAGTGATTTCTTTTTCTAAAATAGCAAAAGAAGAAACAGCATTTTTTAACAGGTAGCAACAAAATAACTTTCATGAAGCGCACAATGTTATGTTAGTTATAGCTGAAAAAAACGCAGGGTGATATTTGCAAATCTTATTTTATTACTAGTACCAGGTACTGGTAATGAAAATTGTCGTTTGTCATCAATATTTGATCAAGTTTCTGACAAAGCACATTATACTATTCCGATGTTGGCTACTGGACTTTAGCACACAATTTGATGTTAGTTTACCATGATACAGGTGCTTAGCCAGGATATCAAAGTTAGGGGCAAGAGTAATATCTAGTGGGGGTGGGGCCGGGGATATAAACATCAACTGAGCTAATAGGAGTGAGATATGCGCGAGGGCAAGAAGGAGTGTGCCCTTCCTATCAGTGGAGGGGTCGGGTGCCCGAAAAAAAATTGAAATTTAATCAGAAAACACAATTACCTGACTCTGTGTCCATTTGTGTCCATAATATATGAGTTGCGAACAAGGATAACTATCTAGATATTAAAATGTTTTGTCGGATGTTCATTATATGGGTTAACAGGGGAAACAGAGGGGGGGGGGGCATGAATGAAATTTTGGAGATCATCTGCCCCCTCCCCCCAGCCCCCATGCCTAAAGTGTGGCCTCCATGGACTGGTCACTTTCCACGTGTGGGCAATATTTTCGTGGATGCAATGATATTAGATTCCAAACACTTTTTTCAGCAATAATCATCAAAAATTTAATTAATGAAGCACAGGGTACAATCCGGTGCTTCATTAATAAAAATTAATTTTATTGATGATGATTTTCTATTACCTGGAAAAAGCATGCGTGGACATCACTGCCCATGCATGGATTATGACCAGTCCACGGCAACTGTACTGCACGTCTGTGCCACTGCTATGAGCAGGGGCTAATCTAAATGGGTGGGTGTGTTTACAAATATCAACATTTTTTAACAACTGATAACAAAGTAATATATCTTTAATAACAACCACACAACTGACTTTTAATTACAATACTCCTGTTTCCTATTAAACATATATGAATGTTAATTAATTTTGTGGAATTTGTACACTCTGCATGAAGCATATTTGGGCCTGTATGTTTGTTAAAATTGCCCTTTCCCTTGGGTGGACTTCTTGAAATCAGTCTACACTGGATGGTGTGGTAATCTTTTGTGTAAGAATAATCTTTATGCATAAGGTCCCACAAAGTAGATCTGTTTATCAGGCTATTTTTTGTAAAATTGCATTCAGGCGGGTGTTTTTGTATTTTTGTAATTATTTTTTTGCCATTAAAAGTTCATATTCTTGGTTTATTTTAGGCTTCACAATCTACAGAATAGCATGGGTGGTGGTCCATCCCATCCCTTGAGTGCAAGCAGGCTTTGCAATGCTATAGCATATGCCTTGTTGCACTCCAGAGACAAATTTATCAATTTTAATAACATGGGTAAAATATCAGAGATGAACCGTTTAATATTTTTTTAGCTCAGCTCGGCAAAATCAAGCTGGGCTTATCTAATCACTCTCCGTCCATTGTCCATCTGTCTGCCGTCCATCAACACCATGTTTTGGTCTTCTTGTCCAAAACCACTGGGCTAATTCAAGTGAAACTTTGTGTGAGTGATGGTCCCAAAGGGGTATTGCACTTTTGTTTAACTCAACATGCCCAGCCCCATAGGGAGGGGGTGGGAGAAAATGCTCCCAAAATATTTTTTAAAATCTCATGAACTAGTGGGTACAGTCACTTGATATTTGTTATGGGGCTTCCTTTTGAGGTGTATAATCAAGTTTGTTCAAACGTAGTTCGTGAAGCAACATTTGGCTTTGTAATGGGAGGGGTTAGATTTTTGATACCACCCAAAATGTCTATTTTCTGAACCGATGGTCAGATTTGAACGAAATTCAGTAGGTGGTATTATTGGGTCATAAGTACTTGACTCATGCAAAAAAAGCCCTGCATCCCCATGGGAACCCCAGGAGCTAAAAATAGAAATATTTTCAAACGCCCATGTTTCCAAAACCACTTGGAACAGAGAACTGTTATATGGTATGAACCATCCTTAGGACAAGTAGAATTGAATGGTAAAAAATTGCCATCTGTTTTGTTAGGAAGTTCTGCAGAGGGCATCTACATTCTGCTGACCCAGCATATTTGCAAACATTTTAGAAAATTTTTTCTCCGAAATCAATGTTCAGAATCTATTGATATTTGGTATACAGCATCCATCGAGGGGTCAGATACATGTTTGTTAAAATGAAGCCTATCGGTTCATATTTGGACTCAATGCAGGAGCCCAATTTTTTTAGCTTGGGACAATATGGGGAATTTTCTTAAAAACTCTTCTTCAGGACCACCAGTCAGAATCTTTTGATGTTTGGTAAACATCTTTGTTATGAGGGTCAGATTCAAGATTGTCCAAACCAAGTCCCTAGGTTAATATTCTGGCTTTCTTTGGAAGCCCAAATTTCAACTTAGGGCTATATGAGGAAGTTTCTTTAAAAATCTTCCTCTTAAGATCCACCAGTCAGAATGCTTTCATATTTGGTATACAACATCTCTAGGGGTGAGATTCAAATTTGTTCAAGTCGGGTCTGTTAGGTTAAAATATGGGCTCGCTATGGTAGCTCAAATTTTAACTTAGTGCAATATGGGGACATTTCTTTAAAAAGTTTCTTCTTCAGATCCACTAGTCAGAATGCTTTCATATTTGGTATGCAACATCTCTAAGGAGATCAGATTGGAAATCGTTCAAATCGAGTGCCTGGGTTAATAGCTGGGGTCCTTATGGGAGCCAGAATCGGCCATGTAGTTGAAGAATTGGAATTTGTATTCAGTACCCTCTAGAGGTGTGTAACTGAGAGTAATCTACATTTGTTGTATAAAGGGGCTTCAGAGGGGTGCTCCACATTTTACATTTTGATCAACTGAAGAAAAGGCGTGATGCTTGGACTGTTTGTCTCACTTTTGAGGGGCTCAAGGATTGACAGTGTATCCTAATGAGATGGACTGCTTTGTATAGATTCATTCTTGGACTATGCTTATATCATGTTCTGTTCCAGGTGAGAGCTTCAGGACCCGTGGGGCCTCTTGTTTATTTGTTTATTGGGTTTTAATAACACTTTCGACAGCCAGCAGCTACAAGTTTCTTCTCTCCTTGAACCAAGTCTCTCGCTTTACTGCAGCACTCATGGTCCACTTTCAGTCAGTATGAGCGATAGTGATCACTCGATGTCCGACGTCCGTGAGCATGGTGTTTGCGTCTTCTCCTCCAAAACTGCTGAACGGATTTAAGTGAAATTTGAGATGATTGTTTGTTAGGACGTCGCATTTTGATTTTGTTCAAATTAAGCTGCCCTGCCCCTCAGTAGGGCCACGTCCAAAAATATGCCTAAAACTTTAAAAATCTTCTTCTCATGAACCAGGAGAAGCGGAGACTTGACATTTGGTGTGCAACCTCCTTTTGAGGTGTAGACTCAGATTGTTCAAGAGAAGTTTGTGGGGCTATATTTGCCTTTGTTATGGGAGGGTCAAGAATTCGCGGCGGGAACTACACCACCTCACTGGGCACTATATGGGCGTAGTCATCTCCAAGCCATGCACTATTCCTTAAGTATTATATACTTGAAACAAGTACAGTACAGCTAATGAAAGAAGTACAGTACAGCTACTGTGTACTGTTCACTTTCCACGGAAGGGCAATATTTCCACGGATACAATAATATTTTATGCCAACCACTAACTATAGGAATAATCATAAAAAAATTAAATAATTAAACACCAGGTACAGCCCGGTGATTCATTAATTCAAATTTTGCGGATAATGATTTCCACCACTGCCCACGCGTGTATTACAACCAGTCCATGGCGACTGTACTGTAACTGATTTGTCCTCTATGGGAACATATTTTCTAAAATGTCACTCCTTGTGACAGAATGTGTGCCTGTGGGGATTAAAACCAAAGTAGTGAAAGTGCACTTGTGGATATTTGCAGCACAAGTACAGCACTACAGAATCAATATTTGATGATTTTAGGAAGTTTAACAGTGTCAAGAGACACCACAGTAGCTGATACTGTTCATTCTGTTGGAAACAATTACTGTTTTATGACTCGAGGTGCCTTAACTGAGACAACTGAGGCTTTTTTCTTTCAAAGATTGCAAAATATTCATCAAACACAATGTGAAATGTCTTCAAAAGCCAGAATGTGACAATGAGAAATTCAATATGTGTCAACATCAATTTATTTATAAATTAATATAGTTTTTTTATGGAAAATAGGCATACTGAGGGGTGTGGGGTGGGGGCACATCGATGGCTACATTTTACCCCATGACTATGTAAAAGAATATTTGACATCACCGGTTCTCATCAGCCGGTTCCAGAAACATCCATACTTATTACGCTTCATGAATATTGTTTATTTTCAGCTCACCTGACTGTAAGTCAGGGGGCGCTTAAGTGATGACTCTCTGTCTGTCGACCATCCATCCATCTGTCGGCATGAACTTTACATTATAAACCTCTCCTCATAAACAACTGGGCCGAATAGAACCAAATTTGATATTCATGTGCCATATCATATATAAATTCCAGTTTGTTCAAATAAAGTTGCCACGCCTGCAGGAGTCCCCAAAAGGAGCATTTCTCTGATAGCACCCATAAATTCTTTTCAAAAATTAAAACAAAAAATTTCTCCAGAACCATATATAGGAATTTTTTGATACTTGGTATACAACATCTCTAGTGGAGAGGAGGGGGGTGGGGCAGATTCAAATTTGTTCAAATCGAGTCCCTGAGTTAATATTTGGGCTCCCTATGTGCACCCAAATATCAACAGTACAATATGAGGAAATTTCTTTGAAAACCTACTTCAGATCCACCAGTCAGAATGCTTTCGTATTTGGAATACAACATCCCTAGTGTGTGTGTGGGGAAAGGGGGGGGGGGGGGGGTAGATTGAAGTTTGTTTGATTCGGGTCTCTGGGTTAATATTTGATCTATCTATTGACTCCCAAAGTTTAAGTTAGTGCAGTATGAGGAAATTTCTTTAAAAATCTATTTCTTCAGATCCACCAGTCAGGATCATTTCATATTTGACATACAGCATCTCTAAGGGGGTCAGCTTCATGTTCGTTCAAGCCAAGTCTATGGGTTAATATTTGGGCTCATTATGGGAGCTCAAATTAACTCAGTGCAACATGAGAAAATTTCTTTAAAAATCTTTTTCTTCAGACACAACAGTTAGAAGGCTTTAATATTTGGTGTACAACATCTCTGGAGAGGTCAGATCAAAATTTGTTCCAATTTGCTTCCTGCCAGTCAGAATCCTTTCATATTTGGTATCGCAGGAGAGGGGGGGGGGGGGGTGGGTGGGGGTGCAGATGTCAGTTTGTTCATTTCGAGTCCCTGCCTTACATATGGGCAGCGGTGGGTTAGGTTCAAGGTTGTTCATTTATGTGCAAAACCATTCACCAGAGTTTTTCCATAAAATTTGCCTTTCAAGCTGCAGTGACACAACAACCCTTGGCAGTTTGGCAGTACTTGTCTGCAGCTCAGTATTGGAAGCAACCAGGAAGATCTATGCTAATAATCATCTGGTATGGACACTAGAGTAATGGATAATTTCATAACATCATTCCTATGTATATGTCGGATGAGCCATGACTAACTGAATGTGACCCAAAATACTTCTTTGAATCACTTTGTCAGGTGAGCGATTAAGGCCGGAGGGGGGGGGGGGGTCGGGGGGGGGGGGGGCTTTTGTTTTTTTTAAATCAGTAGTTGGTGTTTTCAAAATTAAAAAGCTGTATTGGATAAAGGGTCAACATGTATTATCAGTATGCAACAGGCGTTCAACCTTACTGGCCTCATGGGTTCCTGGCCCATAGCAGGTCCGAATTCTCGCAATGATTTTCACAAGAATGCAAATGGATTCTCCAAAATTTAGAGGAATGATAGGCCCTGCACAACCCCAATTTTGAACGAAAATTGACATATTGTTTCATGGGGGTGGGACACTATTTATCTTGCTGTGTGGTTAATTAAAACAGATTTTGTCAAACGGTTTTGGGTGCTGATGGAGATTTTAGTTTCATTTTGGGATTTGGGTAGTTTTCAAAGAAAGCTGTGAATTGTTATCCCTTCCAACTTACTCATTAGGTAACAGAGTTGGAATTATGTCGAAGGCAATACCAGTTTTAAGCCCATTTGACACAGATTGGACACCTCTCTTTAAAAGAACAATTTCCCCATGCTTTTGACTAGGCAGAAGTTAAACGTTGAATTCTATTGCAGGAATGAGTCTTCCATCACATGAAAGAGGTAAATGTATCTTTGATATGGTTGGTTTTGCTCATAGGCATTATTACTGTTGTAAATATTTTAATTAGATTTACCTGCCTCGAAAAGTTGCACTCGGAAATTATGTAATCCCCAAAACTAAGCAGTCTTGGGAAAATATATTGTTTCAATAAACATTTGAAGAATTCTACTGACATCTTACATTATTGTTGAAAGTTCCAGATGAATAAAGAGGGTGATTTGAGGACTTTTAGAACCTAAAAATTTGTTTGAATATTGGTGTGTTTTGGTTTGGAATTCCCTGACCAGCACTTCCCTTTCTGTTAGTTTTTCTCTCTTATTTTTTGCATGATCCCCTGTTTAAGAATCAGAAAAAGGTTGTCTGAAGGGCTATACTTGACAATAGATATTTGAATGCCAAATTTAAAATGATGCGACCATATGTTTTTCGTCTGATCGTTATATTGGAGGTCTATGGGAAAATATTTAGTACTGTGATATGTATATGTTTGGCTGAAAGTGAACAATTGCAGGAATTCGATTGCATGAAATGTTTTTGGAGTAATGGTTGCGGAATGAAATATTTCAATATGTTGGATACTTTGGGGGTTCCTTCTTACGCCTTGTGTATTGTCATATTAGTTATGCAAAATAATCCCATTGCAGCTCGAGGTCCTGAACCCATTGTCAACGTGCACACTCGAACCAAATAACTCGCGTCGATTCATAAATTATTCAGGTCGCAATGGCTTTCAGACCCCACATTGTCCATACCTTCGTAGCGCTGAAACTTTTTAAGTTGCTCTTGGATGTTATTTTTTCCAAGTCGACTGAGGGGAACTTGGAGTAGGTATGAAAAAGTTGCTTGCTCAAGCAGACTGTAGTCGGCTGCTTCTAGTAGTGAAAAACGAGTTTTATAGTGATATAAACTGGACCCCATGGCGGATGTAATGTAATATTAAGCACAATGAGCAATAGTAGTGCCACTAATTAATAATGGCGAGAAGCTATATCACAGGCCATAATAATGGTTGCCAATAGTAATGGTACAAGGCTGCTATTCTGGCAGAACACTATACTATAGTAATGGTGAATACAATGCAGGTTGATCATAGGACAGATGGTAGTGACTATGGTCTTGGAGCTACATGTATGAAGGTCACGGAGTAGCCTAGACGGCATTGGACAAACATGTGCTAGGAACAATAATTATATTCAAATACATATCCTTCCAAAGGTATCCACTAACTGGTATTCTCAAAAGGTTTCCTCAAAAATTACATTACAATGACACATACATCATTAAATACTGAGTTGAGTGGTATGTGGTTACTCGGTCGAGCAAATGCTTGATAGCTCGGTGGGGATTCTAGTCGGCCAAGCGATGACTTTTCGAGTCACTGCTCATTAGCTTATTTGCTTGATAAAATATTAGAGTTATTAGAACAATGCCAGTCCCAGGCACTACTCGATAGTATCTTGAATTTATTCCTACGAACCCTTGCATCAGATAACAATGTGGTAGTGGACGAGGTTTAACTCAATGGAGTGATCTGACTGTGTAGTTAATTTCAGTAAATTGATCTGATTGGATGATCCGGATAAAACGAAACATAACCCATGTTGTTAGGAATGAGAACGAGAGTACCCGGAATAAGCTTAGAACTTGTCAGAACAGACAAGAAACCCCAAAATAGTAACAATAAGCAAGAATTATTTCATCTGACAGGCTCTTCTACACTACTGGTGTATAATCCAGAATAAACGAATAGGGATGGGTAGACCTAAAAATAATAACATGGATAAATAGATATAGGTAGGGGTTTCTGGAAGAATTTGAACTCGTAAAAATAGTTGTGGGGTCTATTGGGGTAATTAGATATACTTCTGTTGAATCAAAGACAGCCTCCGAAAACACCCTGTCCAATTAGGGCGTTGGGGTGGGTCACTTAATAGCCACATGTCACCATAGAAACACCGATGGCGGCCTCCAGTATACAAAATGGCCTGCGGAAACACGTGTACTTACAACACGGGCTACGCGTGGGCACTGACTCCACATATCACTATGATAATAAGGTCACAACATGGCCGCTTCCATGGGTAACCATGACAATGAAACATGGCGTTAGTGGGCCACGTGACTACGACTTCAGGTGAGATCCACCAATGAGATCCGTAAAATAAAGGATTAAAACCTCATTCCATATTACTAGAAGACTCCAGATGAGTAGCTCTGGTTTGGAAGCAGAACCTGTCCATAATGGTTAAAAAGGGTAAACAAAATCCACAAACGTGTCTTTTTGGGGTTTTTTTTTAGTCGTCCATCAGCCTCTGAAAACAAGAATAACAAAGACACGATCTCTCTGATCTTTACTGGCAACTATCTCTGTTAATTATTTTCTGTATAAATTGAAGGATTAAAAAGCTTCAGACAGGACCACAGATTATTCCGATAAATTAGTTGAGGTGTGTGTGTGTGGGGGGGGGGGGGTGTATTTGCGCCTTGGGCAAAACAAAATATTCACCATCCAGCGTGATGTCATCGAGAATTATTTGATCATTGGAGAAACCAAAGTACAAAGAAGGACATATCGAGCAAACGGAATCTATTGTTAGACTTACTGGGTTACAATAAATAAAAAATAATGACGCTATGCCACACGGCTAAGTATACGTTGTTTTATCGTAGCTAACTTAGTTTGCTTAATCACACAATGAAGTCAACATGGCTATATTCAAACTAACCTTTCCACAAATAAGTATTCAAACTGACCGCTCTTCTAATAAGTGTTCAAACTAACCACTCTTCCAATAAGTATTTGACGCGCTCACAAATCGTTTCTAAAAATTGAATTTTTTACCACAGCTAGTGTCTCAGTAAGGTAAGAGAGTAGATTTACCCTTTACCCAACGAACACGATATCAAAATTTATTATTTTAATTATAAGATTTCAAATTTTTCACAAAATTTGGAAAAAAACATATCATGTGACCCCTTATTGGAAGAACTAGTACCAATGGTAGTGTCACATAATGTAGTTTTGTTGAAATATTTCAAAAATTAATTTACTTTTAGCTACTCAGTTTGGAAATTACGCGAGCGGATATGGTCGATATATATTGAAGTGACAACAGTTACTTATTCCAAGTTCCTTATTCGACCGAAAGGTTGATAACGAATGTCGAATAAGGAATTGGGAATAAGTAACGATTGTCACGCCCCCCTCACCACCGAAATGTTAGGTGAAGAGTTAGAACGTGAATGTTAAAAGGCTGTAATTGATTATTATGGCCAACGCAGGTATATACTTAAGGTACAAGTTCCGAAATCTTTAATACTAACATCTCCATATAATATTTTCAAACCCTTGACTAAACAACAAGAAGCTGGAGAAATGACGTTAGTTTTAGCAATTAATTAATGTGCATTGTTGATATACGAAGAAGGATCAACGAGAAAGCTGCATCTAGTGGTTTCTTTTCAAACAAGATAAGAGCACCACATTAGGCTTGACACAATGTTGGAAATTATAATGTTTATTCCATATAGTGATATAAAGCTGGTGACCTTCCGATGAATATATTCCATCGATTCACTTACGTAAAGGAAGAAAAATGCACATGGAAAAATCATTTAAACACATAAAATAAAAGACAGCTACTCACAGAATCACAAAAGAGAAACACCTCACGTCTTTTCTATAAAATATTTATGATTTCCATGTACAAGGAACGTTCATGCTGTAAAGAAATGATCTACGCCTATATTTTGAACACCCTTTCCGACTAAATTAGAAAATGCATCCAATGTGCGTTCCTTCGTAACACTTCTCCTACAATAGACGACACCAAACAATAACATAACCTATCCCCCCCCACCCCCTTGGAAATCAGGAATCCAAAACAAAATTTAAAGAAAGCGACATAACATGATCGTGCATTGACACCAGGTTAAAAGTTCCAATCACAACTATGTTTGAAACTGAATATTTCGAACCCACGTTCTTGAAACAATTAAAACAATATTATAACAACACAAAATATCCGAAGTCTGCATGTTTATTTTGGGTGAAGGGAATGGAAAAGTTTGTTTGTGAGTGGGCAGTCGAGTGAGATCACACACAATCATAGTAGGTACACTTTCGATGCGAGTGTCCCAAGTTGTGTAGAACAAACCTGGTTGAAATGCACCTTATCTTTCAAATTACGCAGCAAACGAATGGGTTGTGATTTGATGATACAGTCGAATAGTGCGCTTATCTAGGCTTAATTGCGCGTTGGAAAGACGTATTCTCAAACTATACCGTAGTGTGTATACAAACGAACGTTGTCGACTAATCGACAACGTTCGTTTGTATACTCACTATGGAATAGTTTCTGCGATTACTCATTACTCACGGAAACTGCCGATCATTAACGAAGTCTAGACGCCAAAATCGATTATTTCTCAATACACACAACGCGGCTTCGGTATGTAATCTTTATAGAGGAGAAGCGGAAGATTTACTACGTTTTAAACGCGGAATGACGATCACTATCGATATTTCGGATAACTGGTTGACGGTTTTTCTAATCGGTTAGGTAGCTAACTGGCTTCAAACCGATTATCCGGTTAACTGTTTCAGTACTACAAGATTCCATTCGTCGATATTTTCAGGCTATAATTTTTTTCCAGGAAATCCTATGTATTTTTTCTGATATCGTGGGTGTCTATCAGCTGAAGGTTTCAGATAATAATCAATGAGTTCCAAGATGGCATAAGATTGGAGATAAAATCCGAGACCATTTGTCTCTCGGTGGAGTTAAATCATCCGTTTTGATGAAAGGTCCTTCTTGATCTTGGAAAGGATGTAAAATTGTCCTGTTTGAGCAATGAGCTTAGTACTTAAATATCTCATTGTTCTTGATATGACCTTGTTGTCACGTGTCCCCGATACGTTAGGTAAAGAGTTAAAACATGAATGTTTATAAGTTGTAGTAATTAATTATTATGAGCAGCGCAGGTCTATACTTGGGGAACAAGTTCTGAAATATTTAATACTAACATCTTCATATAATATTTTCAAACCCTCTGTCAAATAACATGTAGCTGGATAAATGACTTTAGATTCAGCAATTAATTAATGAACATTGTGGATACATGCAAAACCATCATCACAAAAGCTGCATCTAATTGCATTCTTTTCAAACAAATTAGGTGCACCGCCTTAGACTGGGTACAATGTTGGAAACGTTGAAAATTACAATGTATATTCCTTAAAGTGATATAAAACTACAGCCATTCCTGTTAACTAACTCTTTGAATCCTGGTGGTATAGGTCATATCAGTTCAATGACAGAAATCGTTAGAGTCCATATTCATTATCTGGGGGGGGGGGGGGGGGGGGGGGGACTGCATGTTGAAAATATTGAATGGTGTTTCCCACACATTCACTTAGCAACCACCATACTTAATGAATTATGACGTATCATATTCCTAAAAGCGGTCTCTCAGTTTCAAAGGGTTAATATATTCCATCGATTCACGTATGGAAAGAAGAAGTGAGCATGAAAAGAGTGACCATGAAAAAAGTGACCGTGAAAAAAACATTTAAAAACATACAATAACAGGCAACTACGCAGGAAATAACAAAGGAAAAACATTCCACGTCTTTTTAATAAAATGTGGATGATCTCCGCCGATGTTTTGAACACCCTTCTTTTGAAAACCCTTTTCCCCCAGATTTAGTATGGCTTGCAGTGTGTGTTCCCTTCTAACAATCTCACATATAGGACGACGCCAAACAACAACAGTCAAAATTTCATTCGGTGAAGTTGATCCATAGGAATATTACAAAATTAAGAAAAACAACATAACAAAATCGTTTATTGACAACAGGTTAAGAGCTCCAATTACAACTAAGTTTAGAACTGGGTATTTCGAATCACGGTCTTGAATGAATTAAAACGATATTGTAACTAAACAAAATGTCCAAAATCTGCATAACTCTTTGGGGAAGAGTTTGTGTGTGTTGGAGGTGTAGTCATCCTCTGTGTGTCTGTGAGCTGGATGGGTTTGTGTATATATGTGTTGGAGTGGGTGTGGGTGTGGTTTGGTGTATGTATGGTGCTGTGCGTGTGTATGTGAACGGTGTGTGTGTGTAGGTAGAAATGTGTGTGTTTGTGTGCGCAGGTGTATATATGGGTTGGAAGGATGGGGGGGGGGGGGGGTCTGGCTTCTCGATTTTGGGAGAATCCTCAGAAAAGTATTTGGGTTTCCACAAAAATGTCTGCTAGCCCTCTTAAAGAAAGCAATTGGTTAAACCTTCCGATTTGGGCCTTGTTTGTTATCGAGAATAAAAAGCAGGTCCCACAAAAACGGTTTAAACAAGATTGTGGGGTGTTCAAGGTGCAAAATACGCATTAGAAGAGACAATTCCCCGTGAAACTGTTTTTTTTCTGTTAACATGCCGCCGAAATATATAGTATGAGATCGATGAATGACACCTTAAAGACCTATTTCTTTTTATAACACGAGCTTACGACTAATCATAGTGTTTATCAAGTGACAGACAGAGTGCAATCTGACTGGAAAAAATGTAACACAGTTGAAGACGTGCGGTAATGTAGCGTGACGTCTGAGGTTGGATACGAGAAAACAAATCTCTGGAATTGACACGAGAAAGTTGGGCATCAGTAAAGGGGTCTCAGATAGAATAAAATTATATCCAGGAAGACATGAATCCTGCATCTCTGTTAAGTCCTGTATTAAAGTTATCAGAAGGCGAAATATGTTTTTGTTCAATTATTCTCCTCCGGTGAGTATTTTCTAGATGGTCTTCTCATACTTGGACGTTAATGTCTTTCACCGAATGCTTGTTCAACGCGAAGTGATTTGCAACCGGTAAATCATCATGATTGTTAATATTTTTCCGATGTTATATGATTCGCCTGCATAGCGCCTGTGAAGTTTTGCCGATATAGTCGACATCAGGGAAACGCTCACATTTTATAAGATATACTCCGGCAGTTAAATTGTCCTCTTGGGGTGAAAATATTATCGTCTGCTGTAGATAATAGTTTGTCAGAAATCAGTTTGCATGTTTCACATCTGTTCACTTTACAGGGTATAGTTCCATAAACGTGGTTGCGTTGCTGGATGATACGTTACAACTAGCGTCACGCGATCGCGTTGCGGCACTCGTGTGCATTTTGACAAGTCCTCCCGGTGATGCGAAAGCGCTCTGGGCATATCTTTATCGAGCACATGTCTTTTCTACCCGAGTTTCTCAAAAGTCGACTTGCGTGTTGACAGTTGTTGTGTCGTATTTCAGGGTCGGAATTGATGCAGCTGTATCGCAAAGTTTGACTATATACAACATAACTTTTAGTGTGTTCTTGGGGATAGCTTCCAGCGTGTAAATAGTTAAATCTGTCCATCGGTTTCCTATAAACGGTGGTTTTGAAGATTTTTATGTCTAGAAAGTTTATTTCCTCTGTAGAATATTCCATAGTGAATTTCAGATTTGGTTATGCATTGTTAATTTCATTGTGCAATATCCATGTTCCCATATTTAAAAAAAAAATACCATCTATGTATCGGATATAGACTTTGGGGTTTGCTGGGACGTGACCCAAGAATTTCTCCTCAAAATCCGTCATGTAAATATTCGCAAACTGTTGAATCATGGGCGTGTCCTTCGCAGTTCCCATTTTCTACAAATATATCTCCCCACCGAACTTAAAATAGTTATGTTACAGAAGGAACGTTGTCAGTTTCACAATGGTTTCGCTTTTATATAGTCTTTTTGTGCGCATTTAATGATGATTCCAATGCGTTGATACCGAATTCTGGCTTTATATTTGAATAAAGAGCTTTCAAATTTAGGGTTACTAAAAACGTTTGTTCTCCGACTCCACCTACGTTAGAAATGTTATTGTGAAAGTCAGTGGAATCCTGTATAAAACTGTCGACAGGCATGGAAATAGGCTTAAGGTCTGCGTCGATGAAACTGGAATTTTTTTCTGTAAGAGTGCCAAAACCAAATACAATGGGTCGACCAGGGAAACCCATCTTTCTGCACCTTGCGTAGTGTGTAGAATCGGAAACGAGCTGCTCGAGATTTTCAACTCCGTGGTATTCTGGATAACCACTACACCTGGACCTATCACTGGGTTTAATCGTCATGGTATCACAGCACTAAATATTTTTCCATAGGTGACCATCATAACTTTCAACCGAAAAAGAATATGATCGCAGCATTTTAATTTTGGCATTCAAATATCTGTGTCAAGTATAGCCCTATAGACAACTTTTTCTGACTTGAAAACAGGGGGTCATGCAACAAATAAGAGAGAACAACTGACAGGAAAGGAAATACCGCTTACGTAAACATATTTTTCAGGGAATTCCTAACTAAACCATACCACAAGGTAATTGTACTTTGTAGGTCAAAAGGTCATCAAATCACGTTCTTTATTTATCTGGAATATTGAACAATAATGCAAGATGTCATAAGAATGTTTCATATGTTTATTGAAACAATACATTTTCCCAAGGCTGCTTATTGTTAGTGATTGCATCATTTCCTAGTGCAGCCTTTCAAGGCAGGCAACTCTAATTCAAACATTTATTGCACTGATACCTTATATCTCGGTTATTTTCTAGACTGGATATAACTTTCTTCTCGCTCGGTTTGAGATTTCCTTGTAGTTTATGATTTAGTGAGATTTATTCAGATGTTACTGTGGTTCTCACAGTCTCACAGGAATAGTCCACGTTATCATTTTGACCTTCCGGAGGCGTCCACGTGGATCGTTCTGCAGTATTGTAGTGGTTTTCAGATGGTGGCTCACGACCGTAGAAATATTCTTTCAATCGAAGGCGACAGAAATATTCGCTAAAATCATCACAAATCTGAATTTTGTCTATAGTTGTGCGTGGAGAATACGATATTCCTCTCTTTAGAACAGACAATTCCAAATATTTGGGATTATAATTAGAAACAGTTATAACTACAGACTGTTAGTCTTTATTGGCGAGCATAAAATTCCAACATTTTCTAATTGTGCGCATTGCTCCTTTAAATTGTTCAATATTCTGCATTTCTTTTGAAGTAGAGAATTTTTCGATAAAAATTAGTTGCAGTTTGGCTGTCAACACTTACATTTGAATCAACGGAGGAGGCTATTTCTGTTCGATGCTGGCCTTTTTACTGTGCAGAATATCTAGAAGATGGTTCTTGATCCTCTCAATTGTACGCTTGTATAGTGTTTCTAAGTCAGTACGGTATGTGTTTGCTAGCGGGGTTTTTAACATTTATCCTTTGGAGATTAGTTGATTCTTTTTACATTCCGTGATGAAATACAAATCATTATTTATCTGTGCATAATTTCTCTTTAATCCCATTTTTCTCCAGTTTGTATGTCATCATGTAACGACGGTAAGTCGTATAGGTCTATCCATAGATAGTGTGAGCTGGATGAATAACACCTTTAATACCAATTTCCTTTCATTAACCCTTTACCCAACGTAACGGCCAAAACCGGCCAGCGCTATTCTCAAAAATCGTCAGTTAATTTTCTTTTTTGTCTCAAAAACATAGGTTATGACCCCTCATGGGAACGAGCTCATCGAGCTCGTTCCAATGAGGGGTCATAATCTATGTTTCTGTGACAAAAAATGAAAAAAAATAGTTGTTCAGTATTTTTTTTTTTGCAAGTGTCGTCTGCTTTTCATGTTAGGTAAAGGGTTAAACGAGCTTTCGACTAATCATAGTCTTTACCAAGTGATAGACACAGTACAAATGAACCAGAAAAATTATACCATAACTTTAGACGTGCGGTAACATAACTTGATTTTTGACGTTAGATATGAGAAAACAAGCGTCTGGAATAGACACGCGAAATGTGGGAACCAGTATAGAGGTCTCAAGAGGAATAAAGTTGTAGCCAGGAAGACATGCATCCTGCATCTCCGTTAAGTCCTGTATTTATGCTATCACAAGATGAAATGTGCTTTTGGTTAATTTCTCTCATCCGGTGAGTGCCTTGTAGATGACCTTTTAATACTTGGACTTTAATGCTTTTTCACCAAATGGTTGTTTGACGGCGAATCGACAGGAGGTAATTATCAACCGGTAAATCTTCATAATTGTTAATATTTTGCCGATATCCGGTGATTAACCTACACAGCGCCTGTGAAGTTTCTCTGTACATCAGGGAAAGCGCACATGTTATAAGATATACACAATCGCTACGATAGCAGTTAAATTGTCCTACAGAGGTAAAAATGTTACCGTCTTCTGTAGTTATATTTTTTGTCATAAATCGGTTTGCATGTTCCACATCTGTTCGCTTTACAGGGTGATGTTCCACAAACTGTTTATGATGCATCCGTGTGGCATATTGCAGAGACCAGCTTCTGTCGTGGGTTAGGCGGTTGCCTCGTGACCATACGGTTATATCTGGGAATACCTGCTTAATGTGTTTATCTCCATCAAAAATGTGTTGTGGTTCACGGAGGATTTGTCTCATCTTTCTGGTTGCTGAATGATAAATTACAACTAGCGGAATACGGTCGCGATCGCGACACACATATTTATTTAACAAGTTCTCACGTTGATGCGAAAGCGTTCTGGAGATTTCATTATCGATCATACGTCTCTTGTACACGAGTTTCTCAAAAGCCGACTTAAGTGTAGACAGTTGTTGTGTCGGTATTCAGGTTCGGAATTGATTCGTTGGTATCACAAAGTTTGACTATATACAACTGATATTTTAGTTTGTTCTGGGTGAAAGCTTTCAGCGTGTAAATAGCTAAGTCTGTGCGCAGGTTTCCTATAAACGGTGATGCCCAACTCCCCATTGGGTTTTGAGATTGTTATGTCTAGAAAGTTTATTTCCTCGGTAGAATATTTCATAGTGAATTTCAGATTAGGTTGTGCATTATTAAATTCGTTGTAGAATTTTTTCCATGTTCCCATATTTAAATAAATGGTCATCTATGTATCGAACATAGATTTTGGGTTTTGCTCGGACGTGATCCAAGAAGTTTTCTCCTCAAAATCGTCATGTAAATATTCTCAAACTGAGAGGCCATGGGCGTGACCAGAGCAGTTCCCATTTTCTGGAAACAGATTTCACCACCGAACTCAAACTAGTTATGTTGCGTAATGGACTTTTCGCCAGTTTCGCAGTAGTTTCGTTTTGAAAGAAGTCGTTTTGTGTGAATTTAATGCTGATTCCAACGCCTTAGTACCGTTTTCCTGGTTTGGGTTTGAATACAGAGCTTTCGCGTTTAGGGTTGTGTTTCCCGGACTCCATCCACGTTGGGTCGACACGGGACACCCTCTTTGTGCACTTTGGTTAGTGTGAAGAAACGAGCTACTCGGGGTTTTTTTCTGTGAAAGACATTAAGGTCCAAGTATTAGAAGGCTACCTAGAGGGCACTCATCGCAGGAGCGTAATTGAATAAAAGCACGTTTCATCTTTTGATAGCCTCAATGCAGGGCCTAAGAGAAACCCACAAGGAATCTTTTGCAATTCAATACCGGGATACTGCAATTCTGCAACGAACTGTTGTGTTCAATTTTCAGTGGTTCGAAAACATTAATTTCTGCATGAGTTTCCAGATTTTGTCCAGCGCCTGAGATTCGCAGTTACGCAAGAACGTAGTGTGTACCCCCACGATGAGAGTGCGCCAAATAATAATGTAAGTCAGAGAACATTGTGGTGGATTTTAGACGTTAACATTGCATTATTATTATTATTATTATTATTATTATTATTATTATTATTATTATTATTATTATAGGGTAGAACAAGCCTGGTTGAATTTTTACCTTATAACTCGAATTGCGCTGCAAACGAATGAGCTGTGATTTTGTGCTACCTTTATGTGAATCAGATGGTTTAAAATACACCTTATATTCTAAACGATCGGATGGCTGGAATTGTTTGACTTCACATACGGTGACATCGACAAAATCAACAGAATTATAGCTGATTATAGCTTTCAGTTTGATGTTTGGATCATGTTTGTTGAACATTTCTAAAAATTCATTTAAATCTTCTTTTGAATAAAATTGTCATCTAAATATCTGATATATATGAGTGGAATGCTTTGCACACTTGCTTAAGGCACCCCCCCCCCCCCCCCCCCCCATTCCTCTACATATATTGGAGAGAGGTCATTCTCATTTGCTAGTCCCCACTTGTGGAATAATTTACCAGATCATCTAAAAGGACTTTCAAATGTCAACATTTCCATGAAAGATCTCAAAACATATCTATTTCAAAAAGCCTGTTAGTGATGTTCTGCACTGTAAAATACTGTATATATTATGTTTGTATATTTGCACGAGCTCAGTAACATTTACAGCGCCTTATAGTATGGTTATCCACAGAACTATAATTTTGGCACTATATAAATGTATATTATTATTATTATTATTATTATTATTATTATTATTATTATTATTATTAAATGCCTACAAAATGAGGACTGAATCTTTCGCCTATCGGATAATTCATTTTTGGTAAAATAATGTTCTCCATTGAATTGAAAGTCATTTCCTCTTAAGCTCAGCACTACAACAATCGAAATTCTTCATCAGGATGTTTTGCATCAGGATATTTTTTCGAATGCATTTGTAACAGATGTAACCCTTTACCCAACGTAAATAATATCAAATTTATTATTTCATATATAATTTTTTCAAACCATTTCAAGAAAACCATATCATGTGACCCCTCGTTGGAACGAGCTCGACGAGCTCGTTCCAACGAGGGGTCACATGATATGGTTTTCTTGAAATGTTTTACGCGGGCGGATGCGCCCGATTCGTTGGGTAAATGGTTAACATCTTTATCATTATCAATGTTGGTATTCATGCTGTAAATATCCCAAGTCGCCAAGATTGCATTCTTAGATATTTTCAATTGAAACATTCTTGACAGGAAATCCTGTGTATTTTTAGTTAGCTTGGGTGTCTTCTTGATGTAGGTTTCAGATGATAATCAATGAATTACAAGATGGCATTCGATTCCGAGTTAAAACCCAAGACAATTAGTCTCCCGGCCAACCGTCCTTCAAGAACGGTCGTTGCTGATCTTTAAGGATGTATAATTGTCTTGTTTGAGCATTGGACTTAGCTGTTATATCTCAATTTTCTTTTATAGCATTCGTCGAGGGGAAAGCTTTAAATCTTAATGAATTTTTCTGGGTCAAATAAGTGAATCTATTTTCTAAAAATGTTTGATACTAATGAGTTGTCCCATGGCTTCCTTTATATAACTGTTCCGAGAAAGAACAACTGCACTACCTTTGCCGTCTGCTTTGGTAACTAACTTGTTATTTTGCTGAAGTTTCCTGCCGGGTATCTGTTTCCCGGCTGTTAAGTTGTTTTTTTCTGCCCTGTGAGTATGTTCATGCTAAAAACGTTTTGGAGGTTAACTGTGTTAGCCTCAATAATTTTGAGATTTGCTTCACTCTCTGGAAGCGAACGACCAAATAATTCTGTAGAAAGAAGTTTCCAACCTCTTCCGTTTCTCAAGTGATCTGCAAATTTCATTTGCCTATGAAAATTGCAGTTATGTGGCGGTATATTTGTCTGTTTACCATTTATCAGGCTTCGGTTCTGGTACACAAGTTATTTATTTGTTTATTTATTTATTGGTGTTTAAGGTCACACTTTTATGCACAATGGCTAATCATGACCGTGACAGTTTTACGGGTGGAGGAAGCCGGAGTACCCGGAGAGAACCGGCGAGCAACGGTGAGCAACTGTCAGCTCCCCAACATACTAACTCCACACAAGCAGGGTTAGCAATGGTTGAAGACAATTGCACCATCGACGTGCAGTAAGTCTTAGTAAACGCCACCGTGCGGGCAGTGGAGATGAAGTGTCTTGCCCAAGGACTCAACGCGGTTGCCGCAGGTGCGATTCGAACCGAGGACCTCTCGGCTTGCAGCCTGCACCTCTACCTACTGAGCTACCGCGCTCCCGGTAATAATAATAATAATAATAATAATAATATATCACTTATATAGCGCCTATCCTAATAAAAGCCCTAAGCGCTTTACAAAAGAAATCACGATTAAGATAGATAAAAATCAATAAAGTCACCCGGTTTGTGTGTCAGCGAAGGGATGGCCTGGGAAGTTCCTCTGGTATAAATAGGTTTTTAGTCCCTTTTTAAAACTGTCAAGAGATGGTGCATTTCGTAAGGTTTTGGGTAACAAGTTCCACACATAGGGCGCGCTGATCCTGAAAGCCCTGTCACCTACAGTCTTCAAATTCACGCGAACTGAGTTAAAAGCCCTTCGTCGCTGGATCGCAGTGATCGCTGCGGCTTGTATGGTATGAGGAGTTCGCTAAGGTAGCCTGGGAAATTTCTCTGGTAGGTGAGTATTGCTAGTTTATATGTTATGCGGTCTTTAACTGGGATGTAGTGCAGCTTGGCAAGGGCGGGAGAGATGTGTTCCCTTTTCTTCGTCCGTAGAGCAATCCTAGCAGCAACGTTGATCAGCCTCTGTAAACGTTGGAGCTGGTTGTCCGGGACGTCGAAAAGCAGTGCATTACAGTAATCTATTCGGCTCAAAATGAATGATGAAATCAGCTTTTTTGTGGCGTCTAAACTTAAATATTTTCGGATGTGACCTAGCCTTCTAATTTCAAAATATACTGACTTACATATGTTTGATATTTGATAGGACATTGAAAGAGTGGTGTCCAAATGAACTCCGAGATTTTTCGCACTATCGGTGAAATAGATCAAGTTCTCGCCTACGGAAATGTGCTGAATTGTGATGGAATTTGCGACGAATTGTTTTCCGCACCACATCGCTTCGGTTTTGTCATCGTTGAGTTTGAGTTGGTTTGCCAACATCCAAGACTTCACCGATGACAAACATTCCTCGACGTTTGAAACAAGCTGGGCGGATCGGTTAACTGTATCATGGTCATATAACTGTGTGTCGTCTGCGTACATGTGGCACCCAACTGTTTGGCTCCTGATAATGTCACCAAGTGGTTGTGTATACAGGAGATATAGCATAGGACCGAGTACTGAACCTTGTGGGACTCCAAATTTCAGCGCACGTTCATCTGAAAGCGAGTACTGTGCCCTTTGCGGTAAGCAGACTGGCACTTTTCCATTAACGAAAGATATTCCAGGTGTTCTTTTAGTTGGGCAAAAACAAGCTTCTCAAGGATTTTGGAAAGGAAAGGGAGATTGGACACTGGCCTGTAGTTCTTTGGAGTTTCAGGGTCCAACGAAGGCTTTTCTAAAAGAGGCACAACTGCCCTTTTAAAGCATGTCGGGACAATGCCAGAAGACAGCGAAAAATTCATCAAAGCAGTGACTGGGTCGGTGATAGCATCAATATGCTTCAGAAAAAGTTCTGTGGGGATCGGGTCCAGTGTACACGATTTAGGAGGAGCTGAAGTGATAACTTTTCTAACCTCTTCACCAGAAACAGGACGGAATGACTGAAGCGGCGAGCCAATGAATGGTCGAAATTCAGCTTGCCCCTCATAAGTATCAAATTGTGACCGAATAGTAGCAGTCTTGTTATTGAAATAATCAGCAAAGGCATTTGGGAGGTCGTCCAATTCTATGTTGGTGGGAAGAGTGGATGATTTCGTTTTCCCGTAGAGTTCACTCACTAGCGAATATAACACTTTGGATGATTTGGTGTTAGATATTCTCTCGCTATAGTGATGTTGGCGAGCACGTTTTGTCATGAAGTTCACTTTATTGTTCTTGTCATGAAATATGTGACGGTGAACTGTCAAGCCAGTGTGTCTCCACTGTCGTTCTGCTTTCCGGCGTCCAGTTTTAGCCCGTTTTATATCAGCAGTGAACCAAGGAATAGATGGACGGCTAGTGACTTTTCTCGTTGATAAAGGAGCATGGTGATTCAGTATATCTCTAAGTCCTTCATACCACGATACCGCGGTATGCATCGAAGATACATAGATGTCGTTGGTCGATTGCTTTTAAATTCCTAGTTGTTACAGTCCGAATGCTGGGTGGGGGCTTGGCTAAGTTAAAACGAAACTTGATGAGGTTGTGATCCGATATGCGGTATTTAACATCAACATCTCTAACCAGTGATACATCCTCACGCACAATAACCCAGTCGAGAATTCCCCCTAAGCGATGTGTATGTTTGGTGATCACTTGGTGTAAGGATGAATCATTCAATAGCGTTTTGATATTATTGACATCCTTGCTGTCCTTGTGTTCATAGTGTATGTTGAAATCACCAAGTATTAGTAATTTGCGTTGGTTAGCAACGTATCTACTGATAAGATCGGAGAGATCTTCAAAGACCATCGAGAAAGTAAGTTTGTTCTTCTTACTAGGTGGTGGTTTATAAATGCACAAGAAAACAGCCGTTCGTTCAGAGGAAGTAACAGTGAATTCAGTTGATTCACAGGATTTGTAATCAGTAATAGTTTTTTGTGTCACTCTAAGTGTGTCACGGTAGAGAAGGGCTATGCCACCACCACCCCTAGATTTGCGAGGGGAAGACCGTATGTGTTCCCACTTCCACATCTAAAAATAGTGGTTTTTAATAGTTTTTCGATTTATTGCTAACTTTGACGTTTTTAAATTACTTCAAAGTTTGCTTTATTTTCGCCGAAATTCATCAAAAACAAGCGACAGTGTTCACGTTATCGAGTGGCTCAGTATGTTAAAAGACGAGACACGCTTTCTCCTTCTTGTTGGTGGATTCGGTGCTGGTCGTTCTTCGTTGAATGACTTATAAACATTCGCTCTACAGTTTTTCTATCGCCCAGTTTGATGTTGTGGTGGTGATGTGAAAATATTTTACGCATTGACTCAAAAAATATTTAAGGAAAAAATATTCTTGTGTTCACATGAAACAAACAAGTAACGTCGGATCGAATTCTACTTTCCACAACACACTGAGCACCCCGTCGGAACACAGGAAGTGAAGCAATGCTTGTTTTCTTTGGTAAACAAAACCTGTTTTACTTGCGAAATAGAATCCATTTGGCAATTGGGCAATTCTTGATGTGGAAGTCTTCTAAAATGGGCAACATGGGTAGTATTTATTTTATTTATTGTGATTTAACGACGCTTTCGACAGTCAGGGTCACCTCGTGTCGGACAGTTTTATGGGCGGGGGAATCCGGAGTACCCGAAGAGAACCGCCGAACAACGGCGAGCAACTGCCAGCCTTCTCAAAGTACTAACTCAACACAATCAGAGTTAGCATTGGTTGAAAATAAGTGCACCATCGATATGCAGCACGCCTTAGTACTCAGCGCCACCGTGCCCCCATGGAGGCAATCGGGATGAAGTGCCTTGAATGATGAATGGTTTTAGCGCACCGAAGGCGCGTAGGGACGGTGTGGGGCAAGCCCCTTTCGACCCCCTTTTACTGTATATGAGTTTGTACTTGTCTGAGCGTGGTAAAGGATGAGAGTGGTCGGGTATTTAGTGGCGCTTATGTCGTTTCTGCTTCTATCTAAGTGCCCTGCCCAAGACACAACATTAAATTTTGTGAGAGGTGTGACTTACAAATCCTGTCACACTTGAATAATGGTATATAATATTTAAAATAAACATGTATCTGATTTCCAGAGTTGTGTGCAAGAACTCGTTTTCATGATTAGGGGCTGTTATCTGTGAGAAACCCAGAGGATGTTAAGGTATTGATTAAGTAAAGGTGGGAATTGTGTGTACAAACAAGATAACTCAACAAGAGGCTTTTGTTGGATTTTGCTTGACTACCCCAAACCTCCCTCTTCCCAAACAGTTGAATCTAATTTAGATTAGTCGCGTTTACGAGTAAGCAGGCACATGTTTATTTTAGAGATTATATACCATTATTCAAGTGTGACTGGATCAGAAAGTCACTCCTCTCACAAACTTTAATGTTACCAGAGCAACGGTCAGTAAATATCTTTAATCAAGCCCTTTATTCTGCAAATCTATAAAGAAGGATCACTTGTAGATAGTATAACTTCAGACCGTGAACACACTGATTGGCCATCATGGAAACACTGAATTACCAGAAAGACACGAAACAGACTATGTCAGCTCTGATCGTCTCTTGTCCGATCACCTGGACTGTCCGGGAGAAAGGCAAGAGCGTCCACATGACCATGGAGTTCATAATTGAAGACACCATACCACCTCCCTCGAGTATAGGTAGTACCTTTTGTGAGAGGATCCCCACTTGCACTGGATATTAAAGAGTACTACCAACAATACTTGACACAGCGCAAAGAAGAAAAGGAAAGATGAACAAGAGAAAACCAACAAATCACGTGAAACGATCCAGCCGTGGTAGAGTCGGTAAGTCTCGGCTTGGTTAAGTAGTTTGGGACCGATGGTAGTGGCCGTGGAAGAGTTAAATGATATTACTTGCCTTCGAGGAAGAGTTAAATGATAATTCTCGGAGACAAGTAATTCAAATATCAACAGCTGCACGAATTTCCTTTTTCATAGCGATAATTACGTGAAGAATGTATCCTTTGATTGCTTCTGAATTATAAGAGTTGGGATTTTGTGAAGGCAGCTGAATGTAAACATTTAGTGATATTTATTTGAAAATATTATTCTTCTATGTAGCTTGCTAGTCAGATTTGGGAAGGGTTATGGAATTTCCTTTCTCGGCGGATCCGGTGAGTCTGTATGCGAATTTACAATATTTTTCTTGCCTTTCTGAATATTCTGTGCTTGAGAATTGTGCGACCCGACTGATATTTTCTTAGAGGGGACGCACACTTCTCAGCCAGTAGCAGACTCAGCCGATTGGGCCGATGGCATAGTAGTCCGAACCTGCCCTAGTTTTGTCTGGCCGAGATACTGCCCTCTCTCCCATAGGCAATCATTGGCAACATTATAGTAAAATAGTATAGATCATGTCATAGCCCTGGGTCGTATTTAGTACATTATGGACGGATCACTTTAGTGGGGGACACACTTTGGTTGAAGGTGGGGGAGACCTTTGCCCCTCCCCTACCCACCCGTGAAGTACAGGGGGAGTTGTTAACTTTTATATGCGTTTCAGGTTGAACATGGTTAGGATTGGGATCCGATTTATGTGGGCCAGCTCGCCTCCGTAGAGGTCTGCACTGGATAAAATAGTTATTGATTGGGATCCGGTATATGTAGGCCAGCTCACCTCCGTAGAGGTCTGCACTGGATAAAATAGTTATTGATTGTGTCGCGATAATATTGGTATTTGGCAGTGGTGCTCCCTTGAGTACGTAATTTCAAACGGGATGTGGGGGCGGAGTTTTGGTAGCGGAACTCATTTGAGTACGCAGACCGAAACTATTTGTAGCTCTCCTCCTCCCGACTGGGATAGGGTAAGGGTAGTGGCCTATTTATTATTTCGCGCAATGATTGAGCGTTCGCGACTGGTATTGGGCGGAAGGTATCGCGTGAGTTATGTGGAGTAGTGCTTGTTTACACAGGTAAACAAGCCATGCTCGTTTTGGTAACCCTCCGTAAGGTTGTTGGTAAAGAAGTTTTCCTGAATGGTCCGTTGGCCAATTTAAATAGTTGTAATGATGCAAGATCCCCTCACCTGAGTAAGGAGAAGACTAATGTACTGGAAAGTGTTGAAAATGGTTTGTTTATAATTAATTAAATATTATATTATCTATTCTCTTGTTGTTTAGTCGTTGGAAACCTCGCTAGGAATGAGAACCCGCTTCTTAACCCCAGTTTATCCCAAACTGTGGATCCCTACGGGACCCTCTTGTTATTTTGATCGGGGCGGTGCACGGGCATTTCTTTGTGGAGGACTATTGGAGGCGCTGGCTTCGATTCGAACCACACCAGGCGCTAGTTGCGGTGAAAATCGAGCGAGGCGGTTCTCAGGTTCGTTACACATGGCAAAGCTGGGTGAATGACAGAATCCAACGAGATAAACTGAAGAGCAAGGGAGCTCTTCGAACGTCTTGACAACGAATGTCTTAACAACCAATAATTGCCTGACGCAGTAAGGAGACGACCATACCAGCCGGAAAGGTCCGACATCAGTCCTACTACTCCAACTACTGCCACGATCCCCCATCCTTGCCACCTCTCCCAAAGAAGAATCACGAGAAACATGGGCACCGCCAGACCATCCAACCAGGCAAACGCAGACCGGAAAAGGCAGACGTCGAGACTCCTTCGCTCACAACCTGCGACCGGCATAAAACCTGATACTTATTACGCAATAGGGGTCGCAAGGGGGTTCGACGAACTCCACATCTTGCAGACGCGCCTTCAGCGCTCGAAACCTACAGTCTCCTAGTTTCATTTCTGAAAAGATGAATACATCGAAATATATCAAGTAAAATTATCATTGATGACTATTTTGTGTTAGTGTATATTTTTTGCATGGATGTTACTCGTGTTTCTTTAAGGTTACGTTTCCTCTATTTAAGGATGTTGCGGGTAAGATATCCTTTGCATTTTGCTTTAAATCAATTTGTACATTTAAATCTCTCATATTCTGCAAAACTTTCTCGTCTAACAAATATCAAAGTGATATTCAGTCACTTTCCGGTGGACGAGTCATTAAGGGCGAAAAATATTACAATTAGAACACAACATCGTTCAGATGAACATTCTTAATTTTTTACAATGATTTATCATTTTTTTCTTCTTTCCGTTGGACGCGTCATTAAGGGCAAAAAATATTACATTAGCACACAACATCGTTTAGATGAACATTCTTCATTTTTTACAATGATTTATCATTCTTTTGATTGATTGGGCTTAGCAACTGATCCCCGAGAACCCAAAGGAAGGTTAGACTGAACCCAATACAGACAGAACTTTTGTGATGAGTAACGTCGTGTTGCGGGTACTTTCCACTTTAAGAAGTCTGAAATGTTATTTACTATTATATTTACTTAATACAAAGGAAAACCGAACCGAAACCGACGTTTTTCCTGAAACCGAAACTGAATCTGAAAAATCAAAACTTCCCAGCCCCAAAAGCATCAAAACTCAATTTCAGGGAACGAATTGAAATTTCGGGACACTTCAGTAATCATAGTCCGAAACACATAACGGTACTTTTTTTAAATCAAACGTCAGATGGTGGAGATGTGGAGTAAACAACGTCGTGGATGGGGGTGGAGGGTGTACACTCGTATTTGTCAATACCCCTACCTCAAGACTGCAACTGCTACTGATGTAAAATTTCACATACACCTAAAGTAATAGCACTTTTACCTCCTCCCCCTCCCCCACCAGCTCGATGTGGGACGACTTAGCATTGGCCGTATTGCGTTGAATCACTTCGGGAAATTCGCTTTCAGATTTCAAATTCATCTATTACTGGTATCGGTATCACACCGAATGTTTAACCCTTTACCCAGCGTAACTGCCAAAACCGGACAGCGGGATTCTCAAAAATCGCCAATTAAATTTCATTATTTTTTTTCACTAGGTTATGAGGCCCCTTATTGGAACTAGCTCGACGAGGTGTCATACGTCGAGCTCGTTCCAATGAGGGGTCTCATAACCTAGGTTTTGGGGACAAAAAATGGAAAACAATTGCTATTCAAGAATTGTTTTTGCAAGTGTCGTCTTCTTTTCAGGTTAGGTAAAGGGTTGAGTCTGTATTGGCATTTAGATCTGATGATGTAAACTTAGGCGTGACGGATTTTTTGTGGAATCCATCACTTCGGAAATGAGGCTAGTTTGTGATGTCTTCAAGGAATTTGTCGTAATAAACGTATATTTAATATGCATCTGTCGGATAGGTGGGATAGGTGGGACATTCGCTTGGAAAACCTTTGATTTAAAAATACGTTTCGATTTTACTCTATGGATTTTTATAAACTGTTAAATCATCGCAAGAATGAATGGGGTATTTCAGTACAAGAGATAGTATCTCTCTAATGCTTTTGTGGTCGGATGTAAATTGCGCTGACGGGTGCTTATTGGTACTACTGGTAGTAATTTTATTTTTGGCCGCAAAGAAGAAATAAATGCGAAGGTGGAATATTGATACAGATCGCAAAGCGGATCTCCAGACACCAATCATGGCAAACGCCGATTTGGCCCACACCAAGGGGGAGCTGTTTGGACCATGTGTACAAGAGTGTCGCTTAATTTAAACTTTGTACAATGAAATTTTATTTTTTACATTGTCAGGCGCTCGATTAGGTTTAGCTTCATAGCACTGAATATATTATGTCAATATGAATAAAAATGTAACTTTGAATAAATTAAATTATTCCTTTGATGTATGTAAAATATCCAAACGGTATCTCTGTATCCTGCTGTTTATGATGTTGTACTGTCAAAAAACTGGGATGTATGCATGGTAACATGTGAAAACATGACATGTCGAAAACATCTCAAAAATGACGTTTAAACAATAAGTTCGAAAACACGTGTTTTTGTTTTTATTTTTTACCTCGACAAAATACTAAGCTTCCATGAAAAGAGGACGTACATGTATTTATTTTTTTTTTGACACTGACCAGCCATCAAGTTACTGGTCAGTTTGCCTTTAACTGTTCAAGATTTCCAAGAACGGCAAAGATTTCAGATATGTTTTTGTAGTGATTAGATTCCCATCATTTTGAAAATAAAGAATAAAACGTATACAGCAATAATGCAATGCAATGTTAACGTCCAGAATCCACCGCAGCGCTCTCTGACTTACGTTATTACCCCGTATCACTGGTGTTCACACCCTTTGTTCATTCTATGACATTATCAGCTCAACTCAGCGGGACATACTGCCGGTGCTCCACAGACGGACACACAAGGCAAGCACCTCAACAGGTCCCTATTTTACACCTGGGTACTGTGGGGATTGCGTACTACTGGTGAACATTCCCAACGTTCACAGCTGGCATCTGATGCAACGTGGCAGGATCACACATTCAAACTTCGCTGATCGCACACCAGTCACTACTACAGGAAGCACCCGGATCAATCACCGAATGGTCACCCATCCAAGGATTAACCGGGCACAACGTTGCTTAACTTCGATGATCTAACGATCTTCGCTCGTGTCGCATCTCTCACATCGCGGATAGAAACTGAAAAGGGTGAAGACGCTGTTGGCAATTTCAAATGTCCAGAAAGCTGTGACCATACCAAGATTATCGTTTTCAGTGACGTCTGTCCAAAACGACATAAGAGAAGTAACACACCAGAGGGTATTTCGGGCATTTCTCCGGTATTTGAAGTCAGATTTTCCAAACTGTTTCAGCTTTGAGCTGGGAATCGCGGGAACGTAAACTAAAAGTAAATAACAGTTTACTTGATTTCAACTTTATGCAGCGAGTTTGGTTACGTTGTCCGACTCGAGGGATGAATTATCCCTTTAGACACTAATGGTGTATTCCATGATCATTCAGAGCCATCAACTAGTAGAGTCTATTTTTGTTGCTTGGGGAAGAACAATCAATATTTTCAACGTGTAGCCCTGCACGTAAAAAATCTTGATTGGTCTGGCACATAAATTGGCTGAGCAAATGTCAACTTTTGTGAAGTCAGGTCGTATCACCAAGTCCAGGCCGGAAAAGCGGCCTTCTGTTTTCAAAGGGTTAACGAAATACATCAAATCGAAAATCGAAACACGATGTTCACCAATCTGAATCGAAGATGCAGATAACTTGAAAAATTCAGCACTGTAGGTTACAAAGTACAAGGAGAATTTCCCAACAGTGGGATCTGGAGAAAAACAAGAAAGAAAAAACAAAAAAAGGACAAAGACTAACGATTTCAACATGCCATTTCAATTAATGTTTTACCAGATTAGGTTTAGTGAAGACCTCGAGGGTTTTATATTTGCACAAGAGTCCGAGACACATTATCAAAACTGATGAAAGTGGACGTGTGGGTCCACCGTGAAAATCATGCCACAGAGGTAGGTACAAGAATTCTCCACTTTGTTAGCCATGACATGTCTGCAATGATGCTACACATGGCTATGTTCAACAGCACCGATGTTTACTTTCTGTGAGATGTTAACTGTTTTGGCGCGACAGGCTACTAAAGTCGATAGACGGCATGCCGCGGAAAGGTACTGCAGTAGTCATTTTAGCGAGCTGTGTGTGTCATTTCCAAGTGCCTTTAACCCTTACCCAACGATATCAATTTTTTTTTATTTTAAATATCATTTTTTCAAATTTTTCAAAAACTTTCAAAAAAACCATGTCATATGTCCCCTCGTTGGAACGAGCTCGATGAGCTCGTTCCAACGAGTGGTCACATGATATGGTTTTGTTGAAAAATTTGTAAAAATAATATTTTTTTCAACTGCTGAAGTTGCATATTACACGGGAGCTGATTCGTTGGGTAAAGGGTTCAACAAACATACGTATTCCTAAGTCTCATGCAGTATTTATGTCCTATCCATGAACAACGATATCGTCCCTTCAAAATATAAAGGTGCCATTTAAATATATACAGGGAATCATTTGACAAACTGTCACTGAGATAGATCATTAGAACATTTTTTACAATAATAACGCTTTAAATCTAACAGCCCATACTCTTTGTAAAATTCCTGATGAAAATTAGGCGCTAAGAATTCTGTTTCTCAGAATATTCCGCGCCAAAAGAGTTAATAATGGAGAAACTTAGAAGTTCAACAATTCACCGGAAACGACATTTTGTTATATGACACAAAGTCACTGGTAGATTTTCCAGTGTGGTGAATGTATCACTTCGAGACATATTCTAAGATCGAGCCAACTCTAATGTATGTCTTCTGATTAAATTGTAACATCATCTAGCTTTACAGGTGATCATCAGTAAAACGTGTACCCTATTTTCAGGTCACTGTCCTGATAATAGTACCTGGACACTGTCCAAAAGTGGTTCCTGTTATACATGCCGATCCTATGATTACGATATCGGATCAATAGTCAAAGCCAGTGAAAAATGTAAAGCAATAGGAGGAGGCCTTGCTTCACTGCGGAGCTTCGATGATTTTTTGCTTGCAAAGGCACTTCTCCACAACAGCAGCGTATGTATATACTGTGAATATCTTTCCTGTGTCTCAACAAAAGGTCTCAATACATCTGTGCAGCACATGAAGGTCATTAGTATTGAAATGTAGTCCATGAAGAAATTAATGGAACCAAATATCATAAAACATAGAACAACCTTTTCGATTAACCCTTTACCTAACATGAAAAGCAGACGACACTTGCAAAAATAATTTTTGAATAACTCATTTTATTCTCAAAAACTTAGGTTATGACCCCTCGTTGGAACGAGCTCGAGGGGTCATAACCTATGTTTTTGAGACAAAAAAATGAAAAAATAATGAAAATTAATTGGCGAGTTTGGAGAATAGTACCTGGACACTGTCCACAAGTGGTTCCTGTTATACATGCCGTTCCTATGGTTACGATATCGAATCAATAGTCAAAGCCATTGAAAACTGTAAAGCCACAGGAGGCGGCCTTGCTTCACTGCGGAGCTTCGATGAATTTTTCCTTGCAAAGGAACTTCCCCGCTACAGCAAAGTATGTATATGCTGTGAATATCTGTGTTTTTCTCAACAAAATGTCTTAATATTATCAATAAAGCTGTGAGATACCTGAAAGGTCATTGGCATCGAAATGCAGCACAAGGACAAATTAACGGAACCAAATATCATTAAACATAGAGCAACCTGTTCGATTAAATTTCCACAGTGTTTTGAATTATCATAGGGTATAGTGTGGATAACTGTATCGTGTGACAGGGAGGTACACTTTCATTGTCGTGAAACCGATTCTCGATGACTTCCGCTTCCGGTATACGTCTGTGGAGTTAGTGAAATACGTTATTAGTGATATGTTATCGGGACTGAGTTTCACTATCAGTTAGTTGCATAAACTTTGATGCCAGGGTGTTGGAAAGGACAGAATGGAAAGACTAAAACCTCTTATCTGACATCAAGTAAATAAAATCAGCGATTATGCACCATTGATAACGCATAGGGGTGCCAAACACAGTTTCAGTCAATTGTCCCCCGGGTTAATTCCGGTGGTCCATTGACTGAAACTTTGCTCGGCAGTTTATGTTTATTCACAAACAAGGCAGCATTGTCTGGGTGGAAACTTCATTCCCGGATGTTTAATTTTAAACCACTCTCCACGTTCTGTATATTTCAATGTGGAAATTTGGCTTAGTTTATTCACTAGCCTGTAAACAACAACTCGGCTCAAATCGGAACCATCACATTTGTCAATGTAATGTTGCTTCCATGTCAATTCTGGGGGATCTCATCAGCGGATCTCATGTGACGCCATAGTCACGTGATCCAGCTACGCCATGTTTGGTTTCCATGATAGCTCTCGTGATCAGCCATGATGTGACGCCATTACCGTAGTGATGCGCGGTGTCAGTGCACATGCGCGGCGCGTGTTGTTAGGGTGATACGTTTTTCTGTCGTCCAGTTTGTATATTGGTGGCCGCCATCTTAGTTTCTATGGTCGCACGCGGTTGCTATGAGCATGGAAGGCTTCTTAAAGAACTAGAGTATGTTCGGAGGGTGTTTTCCTTTGCATAAGATTAAATCTAATTACCCAAATGGACCCAAGTAATTTTAGTTGTTCGGATTATTTCAGAACCCTCTACTCTGCTTCTATCTATGTATCGATGTTACTGTTATTGTTTTTTCTGCATATCCAACACCATTTCGAGTACTCCACTTCTTGTTTCGTTTATCAGGACCATACAATCAGTTCACTTTACTGCGGCTAACTAACCAATCAGATCACTCCATTTATCTGAACCCCCATCCACTGTCGCATCTTTCTCGAATCCAAGAGTTCCTAAGAATAAGTCCAAGAGTCAGTAAAGCAGTAACTGAAACACGCATTGCTTGGACGACTCGAATTCATCCAAGCAAATGAGCTATCGAACATTTCCTCCATCGAGTGACTCCACACACTGCTTAATGTGGCGTCACTCTGTCGAGCAAATGCCCGATAGCTCATTTGCTTGATGGGATTCGTCCGAGCAATTCGTATTCCAGTTACTGCTCGATTAACTCCTGGACTTATTCTTAGGAACCCTTGGATAAGAGAAACGACGTGACAGTGGATGGGAGTTTAGATAAATGGAGTGATCTTATTGAATAGTTTGTTGCAGTGTTTATTTATTTATTCATTTATTTATTTATTTATTTATTTATTTATTTATTTATTTATTTATTTATTTATTTATTTATTTATTTATTGGTGTTTTAAGGTCATATATTTCTGCACAATGGCTTGTCATGAACACGACAGTTTTACGGGTGGCGGAAGCCGAAGTACCCGAAGAGAACCACCGAGCAACGGCGAGCAACTGTCAGCTCCCCAACATACTGACTCCACAAAAGCAGGCCTTAGCGGGAGTAGCATTGGTTGAAGACAAGTGCATCATTGACGTGCAGTACCCCTTAGTATACAACGCCACCGTGCCCCCGCGTGGGCAATGGGGGTGAAGTGTCTTGCTCAAGGACACAACGCGGTTGCCGCAGGTAGAATTCGAACCGAGGACCTTTCGGCTTGCAGCCTGCACCTCTACCTATTGAGTCACCGAGTCAACTGATTGCATGGTTCAAACAAACGAAACATTTTGTTTGAAACAAGAACATAAGTACTCAGAACAGGGTTGGATAAACAGAGAAACAATGCCATGGCTGCATAGATAGAAGCAGGGTAGTGGATTCTGAAAGAATCCTAACTAGTAAAACATGTTAGGTCTATTTGGGTAATTAGAATCACTCTTATACAAAGGAACATACTCTCCAAACTTACCCCGTTCTTTACGACGCCTTCCAGACTCATAACAACCGCATGCTAATTAAGATGGCGCCCCAGTATACAAAATGGACGACGGAAACACGTATCACCCTGACAACACACGCTGTTCATGCGCTCTGAGACCACGTATCACTATGGTGATGGCGTCACAACATGGTCGATCACGCGGGCTTCCATGAGAGGCAAACACGGCCTAGCTTGGTCACGTGAGTATGACGTCACATGAGATCCCCCGATGGGATCTCCTAGAATTGACTCAAAACCTACATTACATACTACTCAAATTACATCCAATATTTCACAGGAGGAATGATTAGCGACTAATTGTACCAAAAAACCGGTTTATCATTCAAATACCCCTTAATAACCCCTTCTAGAGCCCAGCGAAGCTTCGAAATTCGATTCCAATTCGAAACTTAAGTTAATATTCGGTTCGGTTCGAAATCGGCCGCCCGATTCGTTTCCTCTCGAATCCTTTTCATAGGAATATAGCATCAGTCATCTTCATTGTATCACGAAACGTATAGTGCGGATGCAAATTGTACATAAATACTGTTACAATAAAGAACTGATTTTAACTTCATAAGTATATATATATTTATTAAGGTCTAACGACACTTTAACAGCCAAGGTCATATCGTGTCGGTGGCAGTTTTTACAAGGGCAGAAACCCGGAATCCCCGGAGAGAACCACCGAGCAGCTGTCAGCTCCCCATATAATAACTCCCGACTGCAGCACAGGCATGGTTAGATTCGTTGAAGACATGCGCACTATCGACGTGCAGTACTCCTTATTACACAGCGTCATCGTGCCCCTATGTGGACAATCGGGGTTAAGTGCCTTGCCCAAGGACACAACCTCGGGAGTCAAAATCGATCGCTCAGAAAGTCACCCGTCCAAGGACTAACCGGGCTCAACGTTGCTTAACTTCATTACATAAATAACACGATCACTCATGCCACCAGCCATACAAATGTCAATATTTCTAATTCCTACCACTGTTAAAATGCAAATTTAACGTTTCCAAGCAATGTCGATGATGAACTATAATGCTCACCAGGTAATGATCCAACTACATTATCAAGGCATGCCTTCGAAGAAGGCATGCCTTGATGATGTAGTTGAATAATTTGATAAGTCAGGATTTGAGCCATCAGAGTCGGAATATAGCTTGCTATCGGTCATCTTCATTATATCACAAATAGTAAAGTTCAGATAGAAATCGTACATAATGTTAAAATAAAGGACTGGGTGTAACTCCCGCTGCATAAATAACATAAATAATATCTGTACCAAATCAGCTGGCTATCCATGTATTTATTTATTTATTGGTGTTTAAGGTCACATACTTCTGCACAATGGCTAACCATGACCGTGACAGTTTTACGGGTGGAGGAAGCCGGAGTACCCGGAGAGATCCACCGAGCAACGGCGAGCAACTGTCAGCTCCCCAACATACCAACTCCACACAAGCAGGGTTAGCATTGGTTGAAGACAGGCGCACCATCGACGTGCAGTACGCCTTAGTACACAACGTCACCGCGCCCCCACGTGGGCAATGGGGGTGAAGTGTCTTGCCCAAGGACACAACCGGTTGCCGCAGGTGGGATTCGAACCGAGGACCTCTCGGCTTGCAGCCTGCACCTCTACCAACTGAGCCACCGCGCCCACTATCTATGTATTATAATGTGGTAAAACTGAACCAGCTGGCCGAATACTTTTAGTAGCGAGGGATACATATTTATTTATCATCCCGCTAGGGCCCCGCGAAGCTTCGAGATTCGATTCGTTTTCGACACTTGAACTGATATTCGGTTCGATTCGAAATCGGCTGCCCGATTCGTTTCCTTTCGAATCTTTTTCATAGGAATATAGCTTGGTATCAGTCATCCTCATTTTCTTACAAAAAATACAGTTCAGGTGGAAAGCTTGTATATATAATATTGAAATATAATATTGAAATAAAAAAAAGTGTAATATCCACTACATTAACATAAATAACATCTGTACTAATGCCACCGGCCATACTAATTTCAATATCACTAGTCCTTACCACTGTTATATACAAATTTAAGGTTTCCAAGCAATGTCGACGATGAACCATAATCCTAAGAGTGTAAAGATTCGTGCTACATCATCAAGGCATGACCTCGACGAGGGTATTTTACTTTATTGGTCGGGACTTGCGCCATCACAATCGGAACAAGTCCGCATTGTAGCATTCCGACCCCATCGGTCATCTTCAAGACGCCACTGATTCGATTCGATTTTGAAAATTAGACATGATTCGATTCGAAATTCGATTCGAATTGAAAAATTGTGAATCGCACGATTCTAATCCTGGAAAAAGAATAATACTCACGGGCATTAAACGCTCGCGAATATTCACGCGGAGTTACGAAACGGCGAATCGCCTTAATTAATAATAATAAACTCACTTTAATCATGAAGCGTATGGAGAATGTTGGTGGATTTTCTTCTCAAAAACGCCTTACAATAAATACCACAGCACTCGAAAACACCTTGTCCAAACCGTGAGAAATCTCAGCTCATCGCATAATACAAATAACAGGGCATAAAAATGTTGCCATCTTAAATAACTTTATTTTACCAGCAAGTTTCTTTAACCAATCAGCGCGAAGTATTAGTTACTAATGTCTGAGCCAAACACTTACAGTTGAAGTAAATCAATGTTGATCTCACTTCGCCTCACATGACACCATATCCGACCGCTAAACATCCCGTGACGTATTTATTATGCTGGCGGACAAAATGTGATATGTCCCGAAACGTTTCGATTTGAACTGTTTTGATGTATCGTACTTGTGAAAATGTAAACAAGCAGACGTAAGTTTACAATGTAAGGGGAGTAACTCTATCTAGTAATCGTTTCGTGCTGAAGTGATTATCGATCGGTACGATTAACCTGTTGTGAATGTTGAGCGTGTTTCGGTTTACATTGAGCTATCGGATGGGGGTATCGATCAAAATAAGTTTCTCAATTTGGGACACATATTATAAAAAGATTATTTCTTTTTGTTCAGGTGAATTTAATGAAACTTTAATCACATTGAACGGACGATTCAGAACGTTTGCAGTGAGGTTGACATTTTTGAGACAAGGCGGTTGTATTTTATTTCTAAAAACATTACAGTGGACACATACCTAATATTGATTTCATATGAGGGTCACCGATGACGCCATCATCGACTTAATATTATAAGTTACAGGACGTTCAGCTGGCGGATACGGTATCATATGAGGCGAGGTGAAAACAATATTGGACGAGGCGGTACGCCGAGTCCAATATTGTTTTTGCCGAGCCTCATATGACACCGTATCCGCCACCTGAACGTCCTGTAACGTATTTATTATGCCATCAGCGAAAACAAAATAACAATCATATTTGAACGCCGGCACATTTTCAAAACTGGTGCAAAACGCTATGTAAGTTGGAAGAAACGTGCACAGTTGTCTCCCTGTTTGTGTATAATTTCCTTGACAACACAGACAACGGCGATAGATGCTTTTCTTCGTACTGTCACTCTGTCTTGAGTGTGCAGAACATGTCCGAAACGTCCGATTTTATAGAATTCGAACAAAATAAATGTATCTCGCATCTTTTCCTTCATAGCTGTGATTCATTTCTTACAATTTCATTATAGTGCAGTCGCTATTTTTAAAAACGAGAGAAAATGAGACTTATAGACACGGAGGGACGTTTGATTGATCCGTGATCGGTAGATCGAATACAGTAGTATTTCTCGCTTCAAATAATTAAATTTACATTTAGAAAATAAATTTCACAATAAATTTATTATAAAACGAGAGAAAATGAGACACGGAGGGACGTTTGATTGTACTGCAATTTCTTCAATATGGATATAAAAGCACCGCGAGGTGAGGAATTTCCACGTCGAAACAAATTGGCGGTACTGACCTAATACGAGTTTCGTATTAGGTCACCTCGGGCAGCAGGTGACCCAATACGGCTCAGTACCGTCTCACTATTCGGGGGCTGTGATTGGCGAATTTCATTAGCTGGCATAATTAGGCTTCATAGGCCGCCACCATTTATCCACGCTGATTGGATCATCCCAAGCGCTAATATAATAACGATCGGTATGGGGTAAGTAGACGCGAGTTTGGATTCACATTAAATATCCCTGCATGGCCTCTAATAAATACACGTGGCGGAGAGTGCGATGCCAAAATATCTGACGGCTTCATGCGGTGTTGAGCAAAATATATGCAGATCGATTATTATCACTCTAGCGAAAACTGAGTTAGCGTCCTTGTATCCGTAACAGACGTTTTGTTTCTAAACACTTGCACCACGAAACGTTTTGGAAATTCGTCGGAATAAGAGGAAAGTACATTCTGAAAATACAAATTCGGACGGTCGGGCTGCAAATAGGTTCTGGTAAAGGTGAAATGGGTGCTTGGTAAAATAATTACGTTTTTATGTGCTTAGTTGGCGGATAGGTTTCGTATGAAAAAAACAATATATTGACAATACTGTTGTCGCCCAGCCCCACGTGACAGCATATCCGCCAACTTAGCACACTCGCCCAATATTGTTTTTGCTGAGCCTCATATTAAACCGTATACGCCAGCCAATACATCATCACTTATAACAGCTATATCGTTGGACAGAAGCATTTCCAGCATTCTGAACTGTGTTCCCAATGAACTTAATGTTTCAAAGTCAAATCAATGTGAAGGTGAATGCTCTCTTACCGGATGAATAATACACCCCAAAATTCAAATACCGTTGGAACGAAACACACAGGCATAGTACTGGTAAAATGATCTGTTTTTCTCTTGATATGTTTATCGTGGAAATATATTGGTGTACTAAATGTTCACCACGAGCTGTGAAGTGGAGATAATCACGTTTATGATTGCAACTTGATTTATTTAATGGCAATGTTTCTTCAGTCGAGTATGAGAGATATTGATATCAAGGAAGTGATCACTTATGAGCTGGCGCCAGTTCCAACTGCACTATGCAATGAAGCTGGAGATTTGCGTAATCAGACCTAGAAATAAGAACTGCGTGTACAATATCAGAAAGGAAATCCACATCGACAGGCGTAGATGTTTGCATGGTAATTGATGGATGTGCCCTACTCTAGATTCCTCACTGTCCGGCACCGAATAAACTCCGTAGTCCTATTGTGCTGGATTTCGTTGAAGAACTTCAAGAATCTGTGATCAGATGTTCTTGTTGGGCGAGATTTATCTTATTTTCGATAGGTACAACGAGGTCAGCACGAAAAGTTGTACAAGTGCCCACAGGAGTGCTGAAAGCTATTACAGAGAATTCAGGTTGAGTGCAACATCAGTATTGCTGTATCAGAAACTTATGCTAACCGTCCTGAGAATAGAAGGCAGCTCATCAGGTCCCAGAAACTTATGCTGATCGTCACTGAGAATAGAAGGCAGCTCCTCAGGTCTCAGAAACTTATGCTAACCGTCACTGAGAATAGAAGGCAGCTCATCAGGTCTCAGAAACTCTTGCTGACCGTCACTGAGAATAGAAAGCAGCTCATCAGGTCTCAGAAACTTATGCTGATCGTCACTGAGAATAGAAGGCAGCTCATCAGGTCTCAGAAACTTATGCTGACCGTCACTGAGAATAGAAGGCAGCTCATCAGGTCTCAGAAACTTATGCTGATCGTCACTGAGAATAGAAGGCAGCTCATCAGGTATCAGAAACTTATGCTGACCGTCACTGAGAATAGAAGGCAGCTCATCAGGTCTCAGAAACTTATGCTGACCGTCACTGAGAATAGAAGGCAGCTCATCAGGTCTCAGAAACTTATGCTGACCGTCACTGAGAATAGAAGGCAGCTCATCAGGTCTCAGAAACTTATGCTGACCGTCACTGAGAATAGAAGGCAGCTCATCAGGTCTCAGAAACTTATGCTGACCGTCACTGAGAATAGAAGGCAGCTCATCAGGTCTCAGAAACTTATGCTAACCGTCACTGAGAATAGAAGGCAGCTCATCAGGTCTCAGAAACTTATGCTGACCGTCACTGAGAATAGAAGGCAGCTCATCAGGTCTCAGAAACTTATGCTAACCGTCACTGAGAATAGAAGGCAGCTCATCAGGTCTCAGAAACTTATGCTGACCGTTACTGAGAATAGAAGGCAGTTCTTCAGGTCTCATAACCTTATGCTGACCGTCACTGAGAATAGAAGGCAGCTCATCAGGTCTCAGAAACTTATGCTAACCGCCACTGAGAATAGAAGGCAGCTCATCAGGTCTCATAAACTTATGCTGACCATCACTGACAATAGAAGGCAGCTCATCAGGTCTCATAAACTTATGCTGACCGTCACTGAGAATAGAAGGCAGCTCATCAGGTCTCAGAAACTTATGCTGATCGCCACTGAGAATAGAAGGCAGCTCATCAGGTCTCAGAAACTTATGCTGACCGTCACTGAGAATAGAAGGCAGCTCATCAGGTCTCAGAAACTTATGCTGATCGTCACTGAGAATAGAAGGCAGCTCATCAATATAATTTGTCAGTATTTCAAGTCAAATAAGAGTTTTGGTGGTGAAAGTACTAAGTGGCACAAACTTGTCGTTACTGACCAAGACAACATTCCAAGAGAAATTAGCAAAGGTGTCCTCTTTGAAAGGCGAGATATGAAACCCAGTCACAAAGAAGCTTGAACAATCCCAATTACTATTATTATAGTTCAACACGCAGTGAAACGTGCGATGGATGACAAAAAGCAAGTTGTCGTTCTTGCAGACGACACAGATGTCTATTCCATACTCTTGCACCACTATCTGGAACAGAATAATACATCTCCCATGTTTATGGAGTCATCCATTAGGGATATGTCTGTGATATATGAGAACGTCAAACGAGTCCACATGTAAGCGTGCAATTAGAAACAAACGCTGCATTCGGACCAACCCAAAATGGAACCTACAAATTATGAGTTTGTTGGATACGAGAAGGCGAAGTCACTTCTCCCATTAACTCTGCCTCACAATTTATCGCTGTCACCCAACAATATCTTTAAACTGATTCGATGCTCGTGCTCCAGAAAAGAACCACGCAGGACGTCAAGGCGCAGCTGTGTTGCCTCAAGATTAGCATTCGCTGTTTACGGTACTTGCCAAGCAACAATTGAGTGCTGTAGCAAACAGACGAGTGGGGATACCGATGAGTCTGCTGAAAATGAAGAGTAATCATTGCCTTGATGTTTAGATAAATCAATATTGGACCTTACATTTGGCCGCCTTTTTTATCTTATTAGATACTTACCAATTTTTGAAACTATCTAGTGGTCAACATAATCTCTCTTGTCATACCATATACCTGGCCTCTGTAAACTACCTAGTGGTTTACATATAGAATATACCAATAGTAGCGTGGTGTACCAAATGTTCACCATGAGTGGTGAAGTTTTAACCGCAAGCCTTCGGCGCGCGGTTAACACCACTTCATCACGAGTGGTGAACATTTGGTACACCAAGCTACTTTGGGTATATTTTATTTATACCATCATCGTCAAATTATTACGAGTCGCTATTATATTTTCTCGATTTTACTGAGCACAGGACGTACATACGTGTGAACGTGTTTTTGTTTACACGAGCATCGGTGGGCGGTACTTCCGCTGTCAATTTTATCGCCGAAACGAAATGGAAAATGAAACGAGGCCTTTTTCATTTTAATAGCATTACAACATACCATTTCGAGTTATGGACGCGTTATTAACATGAGACAATGCATGTTTATTAAGTTTTGGTGTCTTATGGGGTTAACTCATTTAAACACGTAATAAATAATTGTCACTTTCATTTCACTCTTCGTGAGGCGACGTGCGATAAATTTAGACAAGTTGCATTCAGGTCGACGTCATCAAAAGTCAGCTTGGATATAGTTCCACTGTAGGTGTAAATTTTAACTATTGAAATCCCATTGCTGGCGTGTTCACCACGGTTGGTGTGTAAAACTAAAATTGATGTCATAGGCTTTTCATATATTGTGCAATAGGTAATCATGGTATAAACTAACTTCACATCCAAACAGTAGATGTCAAAGTCCTAATAAACCCGAGGATAGGCGCCGAAGAAATTTACTGATGCTGAGAGCGACTAAAATCATATCCGTGACGTAGTCGATACAAACGTGACATTCTACATTTGTCGTATGTCATTGATAATGTTTCGTTTACAAATTTTTAGAAGTCAATTGAGTTTACTGTGCTAAACCATTATCACTAACTTGTAGATTGTAATTATAAAATCGTCTCATTTAAAAACAGGGTCTATATTTTACAGAGAAAGTGCTGGTATTCAACATGGTGAACAGGTTGTTGACTTCTAAGTAACCTGATATAGTGTAGCAATGTGCAACTTGCCCCGGGAAAGTTAAAACTAAGGTGACAAATATAAATCCCCATTTACGAGATAAAAATAATCTGCAACGCGTTCCCGACCATACGTAAAATATGAACCTCGTTCACTAAATTGAGTAAATTCTATTTGATATTCGCTAAATCTCCGCTCATATCAAATTATTTGATATATGAGTTGGGGACTCTTTAGAGATTCTCTATTATCAACCTGGGCCAATTCGATAAAACCTTTACCTTCATTTGTTCGAAAATATATTTTCAGCCAATTAGTATTTATTTATTTCTGGGGTTTAACGACATTTTCTACATCCAGGGTCACCTCTTGTTGGACAGACTTTACGGATGGAGGAGCCAAAGAACCCCGAGATAACCACAGAATAGCGGCAAGCTACTGTCAGAATTCCGAACATGGTACAGAAAAAATAACCTGTACTATACAGTATTTTTTGTGATGTACAGTTAAAACTAGAAGTCCTGTCACGAATAGTGCGCTTATCTAGACTTAATTGCGCGTTGGAATTGCGCGCAATTGCCATATCGAATGGCATCCAATGCACGGCAGGTTCTCTTGGTTACTCATAGCAAACACATGCAATGTTTCTGCCAATGGACCTCCGGGTTACCCGGAGGTCCATTGGCTGAAACATTGCTTGTGCACAGGCCATATGTACAGAATTTGATAGCTTTACGAAGGCCATAACGCGTACATTAAAGCGCATATCAACGTACTATTTGTGCGCATTTCATGACAGGACTTCTAGTTTTAACTGTACTTCCCCACAAGCAGGATTAGCATTAGTTGAAGCCAAGTGCACTATGGACGTGCTGTACGCCTTAGTACACTGCGCCACTGTGCCACCCCCCCCCCCCCCCTCCCGTGAGCAAATCCACAACGCAGTCACCGCTGGTCGTGATCGAAAAGTGGACCTTTACCAGTAGGTAAACTGCAAAGTCGTTTCAAATGCAAATCACCCACTTCATACAGTTTAAGCTAGAAGTCCTGTCATGAAATGCGCCAAATAGTACATCGATCTGCGCGTTAATCTACGCGATTTGACCATAGTAAAGCTATCAAATTATGTACATATGGCCTGTGAAGAAGCAGTGTTTTAGCCAATGGACCTCCGGATAACCCAGAGGTCCATTGGCAGAAACATGGCCTTTGTTTACTATGAATAAGCAGGAGAACCTGTCGTGCTTTGGATGCCAACGCGCAATTAAGCCTAGATAAGTGCACAGTTCGTGATAGGACTTCTCACAAGAAGAAACAAATCAGAAAAAAACATTTGTAAATTATTATTTAATTGGTCTCTGAAATAAGTTTATTTCTGCTAATTTGTCATCATATTTTATTTCTTCAAGAAAACACAGAGGTACTTCGCCTATGTTGGAGGAAACGATATTTTAGAGGAGGGCGTTTTTAGATGGCTCGATGGATCAGAAATCAAACAAACCTTTTGGAATAACGGCGGTCAGTAGAAACATTTTTTTAAATTTCCATGTCAAATATAATACAGCCGACTTAATATATTTATTCTTATATTTAACAGTAATCACCGTTAAACCCTTATTTCCGATTTATTCAGCATTGCATATTCTTAACAGATTGTCTTTTGAAATGAAATGAAACATTAATTACAGTAGAAGAAGATAAATATTGACGGCAGAGTTACCTGGTAATATCGAATGATTTGTTAAGCTGATACACAGCAAGCACCCCTTTAGTGCTGTAAGCGAAGGCACAAAGGTATATTACCATCACCGTTTGATGCCCACAGCCCACAGAGAAGTTTTTGTGGCGCGTGTTTGGAATGATGTGATAACGAAAATATATGGGTAGAAAAACATAATGAATCAAAACAATGATACTCGTCAATATAAGATAGGTCAAAATCTGTAAGGATTCTCTAAAATACGACCCCTCCAAGCTCCAGCCCATCAACTGCTGTGTATATTAAAAAGAATATCTGTTTGTGGTCAACTGGACGGTATTCACTGACGTGTGTGTTTTTTAACATAACTATTGCCACTGCGCGTACGGAAGTCTTTGAGTCTGTGATTCTGTTAGTCTGTTAACATTTTCTTTTGCATAGGCTACATCCCACAGTTCTTATTCATTCATCACTAAATTCAATATGCAGGTTCTAGGTCACGTATAGATGAATAAGTCCCATTTTCGTCGCGATCGGTTAACAGTGACGGCAGCGCGGGTTCCAAACCCGAAAACATTTAGCACAGTGTACAGGTCAAAGTTGTAAAGGGATTTCATCGCAACTTGGCAGAATGACTCCGTATGTCTAGAGTAAAACGTCCTATTTGGTCGCTTTCGGTCAACCTTGACGGCAGAATGAGGACGTGACCTAGATTTGTTTAGCTCAGTCTACAGTTCTTATTTATGAAGCGATTTCATTGTAATTCGGTAGGCTGACTCAGTATGATGTCTAAATGAGACTGTCCTATTTTGGTTACGATCGGTCAGCCGTTACCGCCACTTGTGCATGTGGCCTAGATTCCTTTCACACTGACTACAGGTCGTATTTAAGAAAGGATTTCATTGTACCTTGGTAGGATCACTTGGTATGATATCTAGTTATTTCATCCTGTAGCCCTGTTTTAGTTGAGATCTATCAACCATGGGGGCTGCACGATTTCGATCTAAATCCCTTTATCTCAGTCTAGACCTCTTATTATTCTTGATGAATGCATAAACTATAATGGATATAACGTAACGTTTTGTCAATTGTCACAATTCTTGTCTTATTTAATAATCCTTTTATAAACATGGAACATCCTTTCGTTTTGTATGATGTCTAGATGAGAAAAAGTCCTAGTTTGGTCATGATATGTGACAGCTGTGACAGCTGTACAGGTTCGAATCTTAAAGTCTTTATTTGCAAAAGTCTACGGGTCGTATTGATGAAGCCATTGCATTGTAACTTGGTAGTATTACTTGGTATGATGACCAGATGAGAACATCCTACATGCATTTTGGTCCGAATTCGTCATATTGTTCAACAGTTAGGGCCTCACGAGCACCTGCTCTTAAAACCTTCGACACAGCCTGCAGATCGTAATCATAAGGCGATTTCGTTGCAACTTGGTTAAGTAATTTGGTGTTACGATGTCCATATGGATTTCTGAATGAATGTCCGGATGAATTTCCCATTTTGGTTAAGATCGATCGACCATGAGAGCAGTACGGGCCCCCATCCCTCAGACCTAATGTTTCTACCACACTCTACAGGTTGCTTTATGGAATGATTTTACTGTAACTTGATAACTTTGGTTGACATATGAGGGCCTCAATCTACACCTCAAATTATTCTTGTTGATAGCATAGCAGGTAGGGTACAGAACTTAACGTATTTACAATTATCACAATTCTTGTGTTATTTCATAATCCTTTCATAAACATTGGACATTAATTTTTTCACCAAACATTACACACAGTCAAGTTAAGCTACAGTGTTATTGACACTTTAATTCGTAGTACCGAGATGTTTCGTTTTGATTATATCAGACATTCGATGTAACGTGCTGTGAGTGCAACTGCAAATGTCTAATTAAAAACGAATCCAGTTTTAGATTTTTTTCTCTATTATTCACATGTACCGATGTGTAAATAACTGGTATTTAACCGTTTTCGGGTTTATTCTCCGGAAATCATCACAATGGCACTTAGCCCCGGCATCAAGTATTTTATTTCTATGGTCAACGAATGGGGGTATTATCCTGAATAAAAACGTTCAACCTAACCAACCAGTGCTCAAAAATTCAACATCCGATCTACTTAACTCTTAACCCGCTGGGTATGTCCAAGATACTTTTCTTGAAATCTAGTCATGGCTGATACTACTAAGCAGCCATGACTAGATTTGATAAACAATTCATCTCTAGTTAACTCAAGAAACCATTGGTGAAAAAATCCATTCAATTTACAGAGGGAAAATTAGAATTAACTAGCCCAAATTAAACTTATTTCAGGGACACGTGGAATCCTTTCGTGGGCAGACATATCTGCCAGCAGCATTCAAGCCGTTAAGGTCGATAGGCTGGAGTGGGGGTGCGGGCAAGAGAGGTGCAGCGACATTTTTGTCAAAATCTGTTAGTGGAAAGTCTCTACCAATATCAAAATAAGAGATATCTGAAAATCTTGCAGCAATTGTGAAAATGACATGTCTAGTTTGAGCAATGTGTAGCAGTTCCCACTAATCTAAAACTATCACTTCAGCTGAGGCCAATTAGGATTTAGATACACTTTGGTAATTGGTTCCTGCTCTGTTGAACATGCTTTGTGTGAATTTTGAATGATTGGTCCAATTTAATATCGCAATTGTCAGCAAGAGCCATGTCAAACTTGAAATGTTGCATGCAATGGAAAATTTATCAGTGATGATTACTGTCGCCGTCGTTAATCGGCCTGGAGTAATAAGACGAGTGATGTTTGTTTGTCTGTATATCTTTCTGTATGTTGGTGCTATATCTCGGACACTCATTAAGGCACAGGTGTCAAACATGGTACATAAGCTGACCAAATGTGTAGTTTCCAGTTGCCTACATACAAGTTCAAATGATGAGGTAGTCTTTGGCATCTTTCATGTCGTCTTCCGATCTGTTTATATGTATATATATGAATCAGCACAATTTCTCAGAAAACATACTGGAAGACGGCATGAAAGGTGATGAAAAGCTCAATTGTGACAATTGTGGAATTCACAGCAGTGTTCTTTACAATGTGCCGTCAATGTTTTAAACTGAAACGAAAACTCCACCAAAGATTCCATACCGATGTGAACTGCCGACAGAACATCGATCATTTTCGTCAACCTGTCTTTGGTGCGTTTGTTACAGTTCGCATCTTTTTGTGCTTACCCGTGCTACATCTCTGCAACCGTTAAAACTACAGTTGTCCTTATGAGATTTTTCCCTCAGCGGGCACAATTACGTTTCTATTTTTTATCACAAAACACTCTGGATTTTCTGCGACTATTTATTTATTGATGTTTAAGGTCACATATTTATGCACAATGGCTAATCATGACCGTGACAGTTTTATGGGTGGAGGAAGCCGGAGTACCCGGAGAGAACCACCGAGCAACGACGAGCAGCTGCCAGCTCCCCAACATCGTAACTCCGCACTGCAGCACAGGCAGGGTTAGATTGGTTGAAGACATGCGTACCATCGACGTGCAGTACGCCTTAGTACACGGCGTCATCGTGCCCCCACATGGGCAATGGGGGTGAAGTGTCTTGCCCAAGGACACAACGCGGTTGCCGCAGGTGGGATTCGAACCGAGGACCTCTCGGATTGCAGCCTGCACCTCTACCTACTGAGCCTCCGCGCCCCTTTTCTGCGACTAAACGCACAAAAAGAAACAACTGGCGAATCATAAGTGAGGCATCAATTTAATATTTTAGCCAGTCCTTCGATAAAACATCCTTTCTGAAGCTTTATGAAACTGTGAAGTGGCTTTAAAAAAAAATAAAATTAATATAAATGCTCCCTGACTGGCTATCTATAAGACAGATATGCTTTTTGACCTTTCGTTTTACTTCACAAATCACCCAGATTTTTTCGTGAATGGTTTTCGATACAATATAAGGATTTATAAGGATTAGTGCATGTCTTGTTATTCTCTACTCCCACATCGTGGCCAGTAAGGCGATGTAGTTCCATCCGCTTCGCGGCGGAACTACATCACCTCACTGCGATCTATATGGGCTTAGTCATCGTCAAGCCATGAAATAGTCTTTAAATAGTTTTGTTGTGTATGCTACTGTAAGTGAACAGTTGTGAGAAGTACATCTCAAGGTGACCCCTTTTATTTTATTTATATATCTCAACTTTGCAAGGAGTATCAACATATATTAATGAACACCCACTATATGCAACTGTTTATTTTACAGAACCAAATGATTACAATAACCGAGAGGACTGTGTAGTATTAGGATATACATATGAGTTGTCAAATCGTGTTGGATTGGTGGATGTCCATTGCTGTGCACCTTGGGGATATAGTTCCGTGCAGCACGTACTATGTGAACATGGTAATTGTATATATATATATATAGTATATATATATATTTATTTGTTATTATTAGGACTTAACAAGTTGGTTTTCATTCATTCATCTATTTGTATCATTATTCACTGATGTGATAGCTATTTATTTCAATCTCGTTATAATGTAAATTTATCATAATTTTAATCTTTTGTAAAGGGAGTGATGTGTTTTGCCCTACAAATATGTTTAACGTCACAGTATAGCCTTAGCGTGAAGTTCTAAACAAAAATAAACAAACAAACAAACAAATAAATAAATAAATAAATAAATGTGATGGCTCTCTTTCATTCTCGCAAAAACAACAAATTGCTCAGCAGTGAGAAACGAAATGAATTGAAGTAGTCTAGGAAATTGTGTGGACAGAACTTGACACAGTCATTGATGGTTCAACTAAACCATTTATAACATGGAATAACAAAATCAGCTGGATGAATACATTTTAGCTGCAAGGGATACATTTTGTTTATCGTGCTGCAAAAAAGAGTTGTATCTGAAATGTAATCTTTAGCAGCTTCAGTGGTTAGGGATGGCATTATGGCGAACTGTTTTTAACACTGAAATTACCACAGACGACCCCTGGGACACTATGGTCAACTCTTTGAACGCTGAAATTCCATAAACGACCCTCGATGCACCCTGGTGACCTGTGTTAATACTGAAGTTCCCAAAGACGACCATGATTGCACTCTGACAGTTCACATAAAGCAAATATACAGTACATTCCTCGCACAGTACTAAGATCACTTTGTAACTCATTGTATTTATTGTCCAGGAATCTGTGTTTTTCACTATGAAATTGTAAATGTCTTTCTCCACTGGTGGTAAACTATATGAATCAAAGTACAAAGCAGAATGATTGTCTTCAAAATATATTTAAGGCTAATAACCTTTGAAAACTGTCAAGTATATATTGTAATTGTATAGTTTCCATCTTCTTAGCCCTGAAAAGGGCTGTCACAGAGCCGTTAATCAAGATATGCTGAATAATATGACCAGTCCATTTTTACTACATCTGCCCACATTTGAATGTCTTTATGGCAATCTATTTCAAAGTTTACAGTTGCACAATATTCTAATAAGTTCATTCTTCTTGAATGACATTTTTCACAGAAATCTTTCATTTTCTCTTAAATGGATTTCGTCAGTTCTGTCACAACACATTCTTCAAATAATGTTTGTACTTTTTCTTCACACATCTTGCAATGTTCACAATGACTCATTTTTAATAGTCAAATATCACTTCTCGAAATCTGTTGATCTCTATTGGACTATCAACTTCTGCATATACGACAACATTGATCACCTCTTGAAGAGCTTGAGTAAACTGAAGTGCAGTTCGAAGATTTCCAGATTTTATAGAATAAGAGAATGGCCCACTACTGCACTTCCCCATTAGTATATCCTCTCGCCTAATCCTGCCAAAATAAATCAAATGTTTGATTTTGTCCAATAGCTTCATACAGGAAAATATATGAATTTAGATAAAGTCCACCTTCGAAATTTGGTTCGAACGGACGTGATATAATGGAACGTCCATCTACTGTTACTTCCAACTTATTCAACTTGAAATGTTGGAAATTAAATGGAGTTGTGCCAAAATCTCCATTTATATCTCTATTATATACTAAGCCAAGAATAATTCGTTTTTGGTATCTGTTTATGAAACAGATGTTCTTCTATTTTTGAACAAAGAATATTCCCAATAGTAGATGTTTTAATTTCAACATGCCTTATGGGCGTTTTGTAACTTGGACGATGTATTTGTGTATTAAGATCATTTGGATATTTTGGAATCAAATCTAATGCTGGTATTTAAAAATAGCTTTAGGAATTTAAATTTTTCCATGTTCACCACCAGTCAGACAAAATGTAAATGGAGTATCTGAATACCTCATTTCACTTGCAGCCAACTGTGATTTTTTCACATCCTTTAATTAACTGAGAAAATTCTTCAAAAATCCCTGATAAGGATATAAATCTGTATTCGTTTTGATAAGATTGCCATTCAATGTGACATAAATTTTGCTAAAGATGCAACGAAAAAAAATATTAATGGGAGCAATTTGTGTATCTGGATCCAAAACATCTTGTTTTGTAATTTTAAATTGAACTTCAAGTGTAGATGCTGCAAGATCTAACCACTCGCATGTTTGTCTTGGAATTAAAAATTATATTGGTAAAGAATTGTTTAAAGATGCTATTGGAAATTGTTCAATTTCACCGATATTTTCTATAACACTTGATGTTGCTGAAACATTATCTGGATCAAAACTACTTCCAAACTGTTCGCATGATCTGTGTAACATCATGATTTAATCAAATATATCAAGTGGTCTTGAATTTCCTTCTACGGGGGCTCTGTGCATCTTTCCTCTTGGGGAACTTTTTTTAGAATGACTTACTGCTTTTCGTTTTGGTCTTTTTATTACCTAAAGCAGATTCACACACCTATTTTGAAAGATCTTTTCCATGAGTGAATAAAATTTCCTTAGGTGCTTTACATTTTCCTAAAAAGTTCTTTGTCATCTGTATACCATGTTTCAAAACTTCATGTTTTAAAGTTCGAAATGCATTTTTTTGCTATGGGTTTTACAAATGGTCCAGAAATTCTCAATGTTGTACAAAAAATATAAACTAATCGATAGGCATATTGAGAAGGTATACCTCGATATTCAGGTATCATTGTTTTATAAATGTAATTTGTTACGCTTTCTAAAATGCCACTTTACTACAGTCTTACCACTGGCGAACTGAATAGGTTTACCATTGTTTCCATTTATATTTATACTAATTTGATCAAAATAAGATTTTGATACTAGTATGTAATGTACATTGCCCAATCCTTTGTGAATGTGTTGACATTCTTTCCGTGATTCAAACGGTATTACTCTTACAATGGGTGTTTCATTGTCACATAAATGTATAATCTGCAATATCAGAATAAACAAAAAGTTGATTGACATCAACATTTAAATCCACTACTTTTACATCCCAGTTTTTGTAATAAACTTAGTGACACTTTTACAATACTATTTCCTACTATTTTTACATGGGATTGTTGAGCTGAATATCCCACATGAAATGATACAACAAGTGTATTAAATTTTATCTCCCAGTTTTTCTTAAATTTCTGATTGCATTATCACCATTTGCATAGGCACCTGGCAAAATACTTAATTCAACAACAGCATTACTTTTGTGAATCGTATGTTTCAGAGATGTTTTATTGATGTTTTCATATTTTGCTCACTGTCACAATGATTTAAAAACAGATTCTTCATCTGTCTCTGAAGGTCATATTACTTCACCTATACCTACTTCCCATCATTCTTTTTCAAGATGAATGGGTTTAGGTAATTGTGTTTGAAAACAACGTTGTGTATTATTTGGAAACATGTTCATAGTACTATCACACAGAAGTGTTAAGTAACATAAATTCGTTTTTCCCATCTTGTGTTTTTCTTTTAAATATTTTAAAATTTATATCCTAAAGAACTACGTAATAGCACAAACCACAATTCTTTATCAAGGCTTTGTAAACGAAGATGTGCAATAGCAGTAATTCAGTAATTATAATACCATAAATGATTGACTGTGTTGACTTTGTACTTTAGCATATGTGGTTTCACTAGGTAATGTTTGAACCTTGTATGGCTTATTCATGATAACTTAATACACTCTGATCACCCCAGCTCATGTTTGCACTAGTTGATAAAGCAAATAACAATGAAATTGTTCTAAGTCTCATAGTAACAGGTACTCTTTCAATAATACAATCTCGTGAAGATAAGGATTTTTTACTTCTCAATAGGGTATGACCAGTGAAGTTTGTTAACGCTTTCTTATGTGACACTTGAATTTTTGTTCAACGTTTCTCCATACTTAAGTTCTTTCTCACTTTCTGATAACACTGAATTTTCTAACACTGATGGTAAATTATTCTGAATTCGTGTTGCGTTTCTAACTTGTGGATAAGGTGGAAATTTTAGGACGATGAGTTTTTCATTTCTAAACCATTGCATATCTTCTAACATATGCTGAGGTACAATAGCCATTTTCGTCATATTTTATTTACTAATTCATTTCCAAGATTTTGTTGCAAGTCTAACCCCTTGGAGCAAGTAATCCAAGTAAAAAAACACATTTTTGTTTTTATATTTGTTTTTATCGGAAACAGGTTTACTAGCAAGTGTTCTTAGTTCTTTGTGCTTCTGATACAATTGTTTCTGACTAGGTGTTAGATGTACATTGCCTTTTAAAAGATTACGATAATATTCTGACAAACAATCATTTAATTTTTTAGGTGCATTTCTTATTATTTTCTTTTTGAAATGCTGGAGGAGTTTGGCTCAATGCCAATAACATACAACCATATTTTGTCACTAAAAGAAGTCTTTATTTCTTATGTTGTCTCACCATTCTTCTCTATCAGTATCTGTGGATGAAATGAGACAAATAAAATGTATTGCTATTTATATAAGTAAGAAGAGTGCACTTACCACATAATGTTTTGTGTATACAGATCAAAATATTTTGGTTTGTGTTTCACTTTTGACATGTCTATTCTTGTAACGTTTAATTCTATGTGTATATTCAATGTTTATTACTTTACAAAGTGTGATTTACTGGGATTGATGGGTTTGATTATAAACGATAACTTCACAAGTGAATTATGCAATCAACCATTCGTCACGTGAGAACCATAACGTTCTATCTTCCACTGGAAGATAGAACCTTATGGTTCTAACGCGACGAATTGTGTCATGTATCCGTGCGCGCAAACGAAGACTATTTGCCGTAGGTGTAATGGGGACTTCATTGTTTTGTTTTTTTACCCTTTACCTAACATGAAAAATGAAAAGCAGACAACACTTGCCAAAAAGATTCTTGAATAACTATTATACTCATTTTTTTGCCTCATTTGTGTTTTTCCATGATGATTTTTGCAGCTGGATGTTTATCTGTCCAGTGACCTAACCTACTGTTTATAATTGCTGAGTTCGAAAGTGATGGGTTACGTATATGTATCAAAATAGAAAACCTGCTTACCTAATCATCCTATAACTTTTTCCACCAGAAACAGTTTAACATGCTTTTTTCAAATGATCTTTTTAAAAGTGTCTTTACCTGTATCTCTTTTCACCCAGTATGGATACCCACTGGCTTCTTGTTTCATTTTTAAATATTTATTCTAGAAATGTTTGTAAATTTATGTAGACCATTCATTCTTCCCAGTCCTAAATCTGATAAGTGTCAAGTATTTTGTATCCCATATCCATTGCTTCTAAAAGTTCTACAGTTATCCATGTGCTTACATGATTGTGTTGCTCTGGTGTGTGTTCACAGTGATCACTTTCTTGTTCTGAACATGTATTGCAAATTGTGAAAACCATTTTCTTGTTTTTGACTAGGTGTTAGATGTACATTGCCTTTTAAAAGATTACGATAATATACAATGAATTGGTAAAACACTCATGTGAAGATTTTGTGGTGGTAAAACTTTGCATTTAATGAGTCCCCTTTCCCATCTTAAATTATGTGTATCTATGTTTTCTTTTGTGAGTATTTTTGGATGACCTACTGGATATTCTCTGTGTTTATTAACATACAGATAATGTGAACAGATATCTATGTATTTCAGTTCAGTGTTTGAGTTTTGATCTATTTCATGGTATAATTTATTGACATTTGTTTTTCCTCCAAATAATTCTTCCCGTGGTTTAATTGGATCCATGTTAGGAAAAAATGAATTCAGTGTTTCAATTCATGAATATGTTTTACATAATATGTCATATTCATGTTCCCATATCCCCCTTGCAGTGTATCCAAGTAACCTAGAATGTTCTATGGAATCCCGTGTTTCAATGTATAGAGTTTTGTAACATTTTAAATTGATTGGGTTTTTGCACTTCTGTCTGAATAGAATTTTTCACATCCATGCCACATACATCCCAAAAATTCAAAAATGGTGTTTATGTCTTTGTAAAATCCATCTACATAATAATCTCCTATTTTAACTTCCCAATCATTCAGTGTATGTTATATCTTAAAATTGTGTCTAAATTCTCCACACCCTATTCGTAAGATATCTACATCTGATCGACAGTACATTTCCATTTCTTTTTGAAAGTCAAATCTAGCATTGCTGGTGAATTGCTGATTATATATTCTATATATATATATATTCTTCCCTTCCCAATGGAGCCATAGAATCAGGCATGTAAAAAATCAGAACCAATATAATTTTGATAAGTTTGTGTGGTTGGCAAATGAGGGAACTAAACTTCTGCTAATTCAGTCAAATCAAATGTTTTAGAAAATTGTGCCAACCTCAAGGAAAGAAAATTTAAGGAACTGATTAGTCTCACACCATAAGCTTGCAGTAGAATAATCTTGTTTCCATTCATAATAATTTAATCATTTGCCCCGCCTCTGCGTTTGATTAGTTGAAAGCATACAGCGTGAAAGTCGTCAAAATCGTATAAACCGAATCACGTCATGATTTGGAATGTTGCTACACGTTCGCACATCCGATCCGACTTTGAACACTCTGGAAGCAACGCACACTCAATTCAATTGTCACCGTGAGGGCGTGACGGCAGACTGATAGATGGATAACAAGCTTGTAAACAAAGATCAGTGATCGATTTTTCATCGCCTCCAGTCAGCAGGAATATAATGATAATTTCTCGGGAACAATTGAATTTAATAAAATATACCGAAGTGGGAGATGAATAAAAGATCATACACCCAAACATGATTTTGGGGGAACTTAAAAAAATGTTTTTAATGATATTGTTACGTGACTTGCTAAATATATGTTGTCTGCGATCGAAAATCAAAACAACAAACAATTTGACAATGATTGATGTGACCTGTTTGTGGCACACTTTCCTGAGTTTGACTGTTGTCTTTTGCGAAAATTATTTAAGTTTTTTGTTCACGTACACATAGTTTTTCTATTTTAATATTACAGCCGGATTAAATTATAAGAAATAACTTATAATAAATAACTAATAACGCGAGTTATGAAGCTTGTGCTGAAAATTTTCGGTTTATATCGCATAAACCGAAGGAAAACAACAGTTATTTCTCAAATAACTTCTGGAGTTGTGCTATCATTTTCAGCAAGATATCTTAAAACAATTTGTAAATCAAACCCTCTTAAGTTATGAACAATATCTGTAGTCCCTTTATGTTCTCCAATGAAAGCCATTAACAAACATCTGCCTAAGTAAATTTCCCTTTGAATATTGTTCTTCTTTCTCCAAACTGATCACATGAAATACATTTTGATCTATGGGTTTATTGATACATTCTACACAAGCATGATGAGCAATACAGAAATTTGGAATATGTACTTCTGAGTCTTGAGTGGTTTCAAAATCAAAAATTACAAACGGAATTTTTGGCATTGCGTCATTATTAGGTGAAGTGTATTTTGGAATGAAACACCAAGATTCAGAATTTACTTCTCGATGAGAATATTTACATTTTTTTTAAAACTCTCACAAATAAGATTTTCTTTCCTGGGAAAAATTAACATGTTAAACCTAATACATCGTTGCACTAGTTCACAAATAGTTTTTTGTTCTTTCCCTTCTCTTTTGTAGTGATGTGTTTTTGATAACATTATGAACCTACAAACTGTCTGTTGCAACTGTAACAGGCGAAAGAGTGTTCAGGAATACATTTTGACATGGCGTAGCAAACACAACCACATTTACACATGTGTTGTTCCTTAGATCGATATCCTTGATTGCAAAGTTCACAATGATATGTATACCAGAAAAATCCTGGTATGGGGGAGGGGCGGTGGCTCAGTAGATAGAGGTGCAGGTTGCAAGCCGAGAAGTCCTCGGTTCGAATCCCACCTGTGGCAACCACGTTGTGTCTGTAGCCAAGACACTTCACCCCCGATTGCCCATGCGGGTGCATGGTTGCGTTGAGTACTGAGGTGTACTGCACGTCGATGGTGCACCTGTCTTCAACCGATGCTAACCATGCTTGTGTGGAGTTAGTATGTAGGGGAGCTGACAGTTGCTCGTCACTGCTCGTTGGTTCTCTCTGAGTACTCTGGCTTCTTCCACCCATAAAAGTGTCGTCATGATTAGCCTTTGTGCAGAAATATATGACCGTAAACACCAATAAATAATTAAGAAAAAATCCTGTTTTACTGGTAATGGTGTCAAAGTGTTGGTGATGATGGTATATATGTATAACTTTACTATCCTTTGCAGTTTTAGGAGGTTCATTTGAGAAATCAGATTTATACTGGGTATGAATTTTGATGACATAGTCTGGAGAAAGCAGATCTTGTGTTTTATAATACTTCTCATATCCAAAAGGATTGCTTTGTCCATCAATATCTTAGCTTCATTTTCTTGGAACTTCACTCTTAAATTTCTAATATTTTTTTCATTTATTTTGCCAAAGTTCTGATCTATCTTTGTCACCAATGACACTTTCCAACCACAATGGCTAGTGCGTGACACATGGAATCATTAATATTTTTAATATGTTTATTATCAACCATTTTGCCTGCAAATGATTTTACTTTATATCGTCCATACCCTTGTGTTGAGGAAGTGTGTTACTTTTAAAGATAATTTCCCATTCTGGACAGTAAAGGTATTATTGAACTTTACAATGTCTTCAGTTTCATCTAACACTGTATTACCAGTGATAGAAGATGCTTCGTTAAATGGAATAAATATAGCTATGTCCAATCTACGGTAATTCAGGGACACTCTCATGTGGTCATTTTCTTCTATCAGACATTCATCTTCAATCTCTGCTGACATGCTGTGAAATTCTTTGGATAGGTTTTTAAATGGATTCTTCTCATCAAATTTTTCAATATTATTCTTTTACATGGGATTTTCAGTGGAATTTTCTTGTTTTTCTCAGCATATGAGGATGGATTGGATATAATTCCCTTTCATATTCTCTGATTTTCGTTTCTGGCTCACTCCACTAACAGCCTCCTTATGATTCTCTATCTCACTTTATTACTTTCCAAAGTGTGACTTACTGGGATTTCCAGGTTTGATTATAAACGGTAACTTAACAAGTGAATTATGCAATCAACAACGGGTTCATGTATCCATGCGTGCAAGCGAAGACGCTTTGTGGTGGATGTAATGGGGACTTCATTGTTTTTTGTTTTTTTTTAACCCTTTACCTAACATAAAAAGCAGAAGACACTCGCAAAACAAATTCTTGAATAACTACAAAATAATGAAAATTAATTGGCGATTTTTTAGAATAGCGCTGGCTATGGTTTTGGCCGTTGTGTTAGGTAAAGGGTTAAATAATATAACTATCGTTAATAATGAAAAGTAATAAACAGAGTAATCGCTTGACTGGACTGGTTATGTGAAATAATACATTCAAGGCGAGGGACTATATTGTAAAACACTCATGCGCATTCGCGCACTCGTGTTTGTACAACGTCCCTCACCTCTCATGAATTATTTCATGTAACCAGTCCAGTCAAGCAATTACTCTCCATGTTATCTTCAAAGCTTCTCTTCATCTTCAGTAGTGTCTTGTCAAATAGAAGGCTGTGACCGTCACTCTTGTCTTCTTGGCGTCCAAACAGCAAGTGTGAGATAGGTAAGAATCCCCCCCCCCACCCCCCCCCCTCTTTTATATCTTTTTGTCTTCACATCCGTTGTAAAAATGCTTACAATTCATTAATCTAATTCAAATCCCATTTTCTTCATCTTGGGGTGGTGTACTTTGTAAATCTGGATAATCATTTTCTGTACCATCAATGGACATTTTATCAAACTTTGTTTTGAATTTATTTGCCTGTGCAGCTTTTCTTGTAATCACATAACTAAATGATATATTTAAATTATCTAATAACATGAGTGAATGTAGAAAATTAGAATCTGGAATATCATTTATAGTTTTATCATATTTTTGTCGTAGTTGAAAATATTTGATTTACATTGTATCCATTATCCACCAGTGTTAATATTTTATCTGGAGGTGTTTGCGTACATGCTGGTGGTTTGTAAAACTGACAATTTCTAATAAGATGGATAGAAGAACAATTTGATAAGAACTTAACATGTTCTTGTAAAGGAATATCTTTAGGTTCCCAATTCATTAAATCTTGTTCACAAACGAAACATTTTACTTTACTATCTCCCACATAGAAAAGTCCAGCTTTAGTGCTCTCGATAGGTTTGCATCTTACCTCAATGATCGTCCACAGAGAGTTTTTAAAAATGGCTCATCGTCATCCAAACTTACATTAAAATATGGCGTCCCTCAAGGATCGGTGCTCTGACATTTTGCGCAATACTGTTGTTCGCAGCCTAGGATACTTCTTGGGTGAAAACAGTGCTGCGAACAACAGTCATGCACATCTGTCGTGCGTCATTGTTTCATCTTCAGAATTTCAGCAAGATACGACCAGTTATTGAAGTGAAAACTGATGAGCGGTGTGTGCATGTTTCGTTATGAGTTACATTGATTACTTTAACCCACTGCTGTTTTGGAGTAAACATTCTTTACTTGATAAGATACATATGCAGCCAAGGTTGTCACTCGTAACCCAAATTCTCCAGAATAACTCTTAGGGACTTCCACAGGCTTCCTGTCCAACAGAGAATACAATATAAAATTATATTTAAAATCTGAATAAAGTATTGGGACCTTTAAATCGGGATTAACATCCCATTTGTATCGAAAAGCATTTCACGGAGAAATGTAATTTTGTACTTTTCTTTCATTGTGAAGCCATAGAGTACCTGTAGCAGGATTTTAAAGAGAATGGGTAATTGAATACATTGACCATGACAGAAAAAAATCCTTTAGGGGCTACCTAAGATTATTAGAAAGAGTCATACCTGATCTCATTTTTTTTATATTGAACAAAACCCGTATCTAAAAGAGAGACACACACTATAAAAAAACTTTTACATGAAGACAACTTGTCATGTGAATTTCACAAAGTAAACGAAATTACATTGGCATGGCGGGGGTTCGAACCCACGCCGAGAGAGTTTCCTTCGGCATCAACCGCCTAGCGAAACTATACTGAACCACGCACACCATTCGGCCACCGACAGGGGTCTATCGGTGGCCGAATGGTGTGCGTGGTTCAGTATAGTTTCGCTAGGCGGTTGGTGCCGAAGGAAACTCTCTCGGCGTGGGTTCGAACCCCCGCAATGCCAATGTAAACAAAACCAGCGTCCTTTCTTAATTCTATGACATCCGAGAAATTTGAAAAAGACAAGTACTGTCGCTGATTTCTTCTGAGGTGCAGTTCGTAGAATTAAGTGCTTAGATGCAACTATCTGATGAATAAACGAAATTAGTTTTCCCCTCACATACACTTTTCATAGTCTTACTCTTTAGGGCAAATAACAGGGAAGGGTACTAGAAAAGAGAGACACACACTCTAAAAAACTTCTACATGAAGACAACTTGTCATGTGAATTTTGCAAAATAAACGAAAGGAGTTTCCCCCTCACATACACAGTCTCAGTCTTTAGGGTAAATAACAGGGAAGGGTACTAGTTTGTTTTGTTTTTTCATGGAAAAAGACATGTAATGCGTTTTTTCAGAGAAACGATTTTAATAATGTGTGGGCCCTGAAAAGGGCCAACACGAAGCCATGATAGTGCTCAGCAACCCACCGCTGCTCATCCGTGAAACACTCTTCTTCCCAATCCCCCCCCCCCCCCACTAGAACTTTTTTTCTGTATCCAAACGGGGAGTTCGAGCCATTGCTTTGGTCTGATGTGATACTGACCCTCCCCGAATTGCCTTCTGGATTCTTCAATAGTGGGGAACATCCCCATAAATTCTCTTTACTCCTAAGCCGGTAGTGTTGCTGGCCACCATCTTCTTAGAGCGACTAACAATTTTTCATCAACCCTCCTTTTCATGGTTTACAAAGAGCAATCCGCTGTAGAGTATTCTATCCGTGTTGCCTCCATGATCTCTAGCGAGAAAAGTCAGGCTGATGATGTTGACGAAATAACCCAGCTTGAGTTGGTGATCCTATTCTTACTACAACGACGTGATAGTAAACGTCGCGATTAACTAATTTTCTCTCACCTTATATTATAATCAAAATAACACATGAGCGTTCTTTTGAGAGTTTTCCATCCGAATGACAGTCTTGAGTATAACGGATTTGAGTGAATTCTACAAGGATTCCTAAAATTCAAGTATAGATTTTTGAATCTTTTAACCTGACAGACATTCAGGATACCAATTAATCTGATTTATACTAATTCCTCTTATTTCTAAACTTCGTTTTAACGTGTTGGTATCACAAAATGAGTATCTTCAAAAATGCCACCGTAGAGGAGCTTTTCAGGACACATTAAAAGAATTCTCAAGCAAATGATAAGTTTTTTTCTGAAAATAAAAGACTCAGAAAGAGAGACACAGTTCCATCACCCATTCTGGCAGTGATTTTTAGTATTGAATAATTGTGGATATCCTAAAAAACCAGTATGGTATAAGATGTTGCAATTACTGCCTGAGTGAACCCAGAGTTGTCTATGGAGAAATCAGTGTTAAAAGGCGATGGCACTATGGCGAACTGTTTTTAACACTGAAATCTCCATGTGTGACCCTGGAGGCAATATGGCGAACTGTTTTAGCACTGGAATTCAATAAGACGAAGCTGGATGCACTCTGGCGAACTGTTTTAACACTGAAGTTCCCACAGATGACCCTCGATGCACTCTGGCGAAATGGCATTTCTAAGACTCATTTCGTGCCATCCCTAACTACTACCTTCTACAGAGCCAGAAAATCTACGCCCATCCATACTGTGATGATATATGGCGTGATAATCACATATGAGAAGGCACTGATAGTCCCTGGGGCCCCAGATGTTGCTTCCTCCTCGCACCCCTAACATGTAACATAGTTTCATCAAATCTATCCTCTCCTTGATCCTCATCCACCCAAGCTACCCCCTACGCTTTACAACATTTTCCTTTAGTGGTATCACTACCATATTCTATATTTGGTACATCCATCATCTCCTAAATGGTTTTCCTACAATATATGCATCTCCCATTATGTTTATATTGGCCCCAAATCCTCGTAATCATCTGTCTGTCCACACTTAGATATTTGATGTTAGTGAAATCCCCAACTTTCCACCTTAGATTAGGCTTCACCTTACGGCCCACGGGTAGAACCTTGCTTTTGATTTCATTCAGTTCGAGCCTCCATTTCTTTCCATATGTCTCCACAATTCCCATCATTTTCTCTAGTTCCTCTTTGCGTTCTGACACTTATACTTATCTTCTGCGAACAAATAACCCTGCGATCATCAGGTCCCTTCCAAACTAATATCTCCTCACCACTATGTAGAAGTGCATCTGCTAAATCATTGATGCATAATGGAATCATTGTAACATGTACCACGAAGTGACAAAATGTGGACTACAGTTTGCTTCAAAGTTTGTGAAAATTTATAAATCAGGGTGTCAGACCGACAACGGGGCCAATGTTATAGGTCTGACGACTTGCACGTAATGGAGTTTAAACGATCTAGTTCACTTCTGATAATGCACTTGTAATGCTTGTAAATGGTGATAATATATCTTTCTGAATTCCAGTGACAGATAAGTCTGCTTCGCACAGAATATTCAAGATTATTTCTTATGAGAGAGTCGTCGATAAGGTGGAGCAGCCGGTGTAGTTACTCTTGGGTCCGAAACAATTTGGGGCCTGTGCTTAGCGTATCATTCACTCCGAGACACTAATGCACACGGCGAAGCAATGGTCAAGGGCATGTTAACCCTTTTTCCCAATGCAGAAGATATTAATATTTATTAATTTAAATATTATATATTTTTCAAGGTATTTGAACAGAACCTTATCATGCGATCCCTCATTAGAACAAGCTCGATGAGGGATCACGGCGTATGGTTTTGTTGTCATTTTTGAAAACAAAAATTTCAACAGCTGAATTTGCCTATTGCTCGGACGGATGCTGCTGATTCATTAGGTAAAGGAGTATCATTCATTCTGTGTATCGAAGTGAAACGAAGTTTGCAGTCCCCATGCCTGAAACATGCTTTTGACGTCAGTTGAGAGCAGGTAAACTGGTGTGTTGGATGTCAAGCCATTACACCTGGTTCAATCAACGCATGGAACCAGTAAATGCGTTTCTGTATACTTCTGAATTTTGGGGGTGAGAAATTAAGGAATCTGAGGCTCAGAAAACAAACAAAAAAAGCCATGTATGAGCTAATCACCGGTATTTTCAACGATGACAGGATACGAACACTCTACTGCTCTTCTCCAATTCGTGACCGTCAGGCTTGCATGATGTGTCCCTCACCATCCCCGAATTAACCTGAAACGGGACTACCCGGTGACCCAACATCCCCTAGGCGACGCTCGTCTGAAAATATGCTGTCCAGTGACACCAGTTTGAAAAATCTACAATATCCAACATTTTAACGCATTTCAACTTGCCATTGGTAATTATCGCTTAATCACAGAGATACCCCAACCGTGCGGCTGACATAACAACTATTTGGATTGCAAGCTGTTGTGTAAACGCTTATTGTGACAGCACAATTCAATAAAAGTTATACACGGAACAAAAACAAGGTTAACACAGATAACCTTAATGAATATAAATAACATTTTGAAGGTAGTTGCGTAAGCTACAGCTGACATAAAGTACTATGTGTTTTTTAGAGACATCGGCCTTTTTGACAACAACCCTGTTTTCAAATAGAGTGTAAGTCTGTAAGAGAGACAAGGTTTGGATATTTTGCGTATTTCCTTCGAGTTTTTCAAATTGTTGTCAAATTGCATCTGGAACATTTAGGTGTTTGATATGTTGCTCACAAAACGGACGGTTGGTTCCTTTGGTCTCGTTTGGAAATGCTATTTCCTTGTTAGAGACTTTCTGAAATCTCTGAAGGCAAGGGGTTGTATTAATCCTTTTCCTAACGTAACGGAAAAAACCGGCCAGCGCTATTCCCCAAAATCGCCAATTAATTTTCATTATTTTTTTCATTTTTTGTCTCAAAAACATAGGCTATGACCCTCATTGGAACGAGCTCGTTCCAACGAGGGGTCATAACCTATGGTTTTGTGAGAAACAATGAAAAACATGAGTTATTCAAAAATTTTCTTTGCAAGTGTCGTCTGTTTTTCATGTTAGGTAAAGGGTTAAGTAAGTTAACCCCTAATACTCTGGTAATGCAACACACTTTTCAAGATCACTATCTTTTTCTCTTGTTTAACTACGCACCTAACCAATTATATCTTGTTTGACAGAGCTCAGTGTCAGCTCTGTCAAACTAGGTATATTTGGTTAAGTATCGAACTGCATTATGGGAAATATTTAGCCTGAAAACTTTACCATTTTGACATCAGTGTGCAGAGGGTCAAACAAACCAACAAACTTTATAACAATAGATGACGCAATGTAAAAAATCGACAGCATGTTTGTGTTTGGGGGCAAAAATTCACCTCCTGTGTTAATACTCTTATATTACACAAGGTGCAGAATGTGTCCTAAACGGGGCTGAATATTTAACAGAAAACTGTGCTTATGGGATTCGGAGACAGGTCTGCAATACAAGTCGTTTGGCCTGAATGCTGCACGTAGACAGAAATGCGTCAACGCATGTTCCAAATAGCCTACATCGAGGTAATTAATTACGTGAAGAAATGATATGAATACCTAAAAGGACCTGCAAAAATATTTTTGTATTTTCAGACACCTTTTTGAACATCAGTGACGAAGTGTTCCATACTAAATGCTTTCCTGGTATGTAATATTATATTATATTCAAGTACCTTCTTTCCCGCGATATTAAGATGCTGTTATCTGTTATATCTTTAAATGGAAACGTTTCAATTGTTTTCATCAATTTCATAATGGTGATATTAATGTTTGAACACTCAGTAAACCTCTTCAACTTAACAAGCATAGGGTTGAGAGGGCGTATGCCTCTTTTTGTAGAAATTGTTTTGAAGGATCGATCAGTTTCTAGTTATTTGACTCTACACTATCTGATCCCCACGATCGGGAATGGGGGTTCTTCAGAGTAGTATCAGATGTCTTACCGTAATTTTTCTTTGAAAATTAATAACATTATCGATTCACGGAAAATATGGTAGATTCTTCATTGTATGTCGATAACTGTAATTTGCGAGAGCAGCAAACAACGAGTCCCATCGAGAGTAAACTTCAGCTGTGTTTAAACAATATTCAGAAACGGGCTACAGCAAACAGTTTCAAGTTTGTTAAGACTGAAACAAATTGTGTTCGAACTGAAATATTTCATCCGACTGATTCCCTAGATTTCGATAAACGTCCAGATGCTTTGCATAAACGCGAGAATATTTTTCAGTAGAATCTTGATTTGATGGAATATTGGATGAGATGAAAGTAAACTCACCGCAGTTGTTTCTTTATGATGACGCTCCGAAATTCCAATAATCGTGTTATTATCCTGATGTTGCACAGGTAAATTAAATATTTATTGAATGAAATGGAAATAGCTGGTGCGGAGCGGAAAAGAATATTTGTATGTCTCTTTTAGTAACGGGACATCGCATTGTCCCAACAGTCGTCTGCACTGAAAAACTGCGTAAAAATAAGCAAACCGGCAGCTCATAACACAGTCGAATCCCTTTCAGAATTAGACTTGTGACTTGAGGGTTTGGGTAAAGTTATGACATGCAGTTTAAACTATAAGCGGTGTAAACGAAATCTAAAGACTACAGATATCTTTTTTATTGGAATGTAACGTCACTTTCGACATCCAGGGTCACCTCGTGTCGGATGGGTGGAGGAAGCCGGTGTAACAGGAATGGAAGTCCGTAGGAACGTTAGTCCCTCTGGACTATTATTCCGCGGAATTATAGTCCTAGGTCTAACATTTCTAGGAATAGTAGTCCGGCGGACTACTTTTCCTAGAAATGTTAGACCTAGGACTATAATTCCGCGGAATAATAGTCCAGATGGACTAATTTTCCTACGGACTTCCATTCCTGTCACACCGGAATACCTGGAGAGAGCCATCTCGATGCGGCGAGCAACTGTCAGATTCCCCAACGCACTAACTCCACACCAGGGTGGTTAGCATTGGTTGAAGACAAGTGCACCATCGACGTGCAGTCCGCCTTATTACACAGCACCACCGTGCCCCACGTGGTCAATCAGCATTAAATGCCAAAGACACAACGCAGTTTCCCCTCTAGGATCCAATTATGGCCCTTTCAATTTGTAGTCCATTGACATAGTCACTGAGACTCCGCGCTCCCACGAACGGCATTGTGAGAGGTTATTTGTAGATCACCAAATATAAAGAACCTCTACACAATATTTATTAGGATTCGTTTAGATTTTGTACAGTTGGGGCGTATTGCGCCGATTTTAATAAGGCGCATCGTTCTTTCATTTATACAATAACAGTAAAGATATAAAGCATTAATAACCACAATAACTCAACTTGCCCGCCTTAGCACTGAATTCACCCTACCCCAAGGGTGCCACTTTTGCGAAAAACATTTAACACTGAAACCCCCATACCCCAGGACTGCCACTATGGCGAACAAATTAACATAGGATTCTCCATAAGGTTTTTTCGCCATAGTGGCATTTTTTTCGCCATAGTGGCATTTTTGGAGACAGGAAGGAATTTTTTAAAAATTCCTTCAGGCCTCCAAAAATGCAAAAAAAACCCTAGAAACAGAGGGCATTTCGACACTCTCTCTGGGGTACTTCTCACAGGCCATTTGAGTGCATACATCTGATGCCAAACAGTTTTTCTGTTCAACAGTTTGTTTGGGACTCCACGCCTAACCTTCACGGTCACCAACACTTGGAATTCGCATTAAGTTGGGCCAATACTCTTGATCCAGAATATGTTCGGATAGCCCGTCATGTTAGAACATATCAATAACCTTATGGAAGCAACTCCAGAATTAAGCTACAAAGCCATTTCCAGGTGTCAAATTGGCGTTGATACACGCACAGATAAGACGTTTATAGCAAATGAAATTGTAGAAACATAGGTTTATAACTTCATTCTGTATCCAGATTCTTCCACCAGCACCCAATTGAAAACCCGATAACGTGGACATCTCGTACAAAAATACATGAAAGACATTTACTGAGACTGAAACTGGACCCCCCCCCCCCCCCCAAACACTGGAGACACATCTGCGCACACCTTCAGCAGGACACCTTCGCGAGAATGAGAACAGCAAAAGTTAATCAAAGAAACTACATCTTCTGAGACAGGTACATTCGAGAGTACTCTGGGACCAACGATAGGGTACCTTGTGTTTTGCGCCACTCTTTTATTTTTGTAAGTTTTCGAAGCAATATAAAATATTTGATATTATAACATAGTTATAAGTGACGTCACTAGAACACCCTTTGTCCGCAAAGGATACCTGAATTCTTGCTTTTGTCCTCATTGGAGGAGATTTACGTGAAAGTTAGCTCCCCTTAATTTCCGAATGTTGTCCGTAAATTTAACGCTAAGGTTATGGGGATTTTATTTAAAAAGTGCATTTTAGAGATGTTATCGAATTTGTATCATTGATGTGTGCATCATTTTACAACTTTAAGGCATTTCCCTGTAGAATTGTATAAAAATGCAGACGTTGGCGTTTTACAAATTTTTTCTCAATCAGTTTGAATGTTTTACTCTTATTCTCTGTTGAGACCCATTTAAAAATAAAAATACGGCGTTTTCGCCATGTTTTGATGCACTGGAATCTTTTCTGTTGATTATATCGTCGGTGTACACATCACGACATATAAGCAGACCCTGTCCTCTCCATTAACCCTTTACCCAACGAATCGGCCACACTCCCCCCCCCCCCCCACGCGTAATATGCAAATTCAGCAGCTGAAAAAATAAGTTTTTCAAAAAAGTTCAACAAAACCATATCAAGTGACCCCTCTTTGGAACGAGCTCGTCGGGCTCGTTCCAATGAGGGGGTCACTTGATATGGTTTTGTTGACATTTTTTGAAAAATTTAAAAAAATGATATTTAAAATAATAAATTTTTATATCGTCCGCGTTCGTTAAAGGGTTAATATAAATGTCTAGGAGGTGAGATTTGCTATTTTTTCCTGAGAAGCACAGAAACATGCAAATTACTGTAAAAACAAATTCGTTAAACAAAGAGACAAAGTGGACCCTTCTTGGCAGGAGAACTACTGATAGATATTCGTAACAACGGATTATCTGTTTTGATTTTTCAAGTCAATTTACAAATTAAATCGGGCACTCTACAAACTGACTACATATTTTCAGTAAATTTACATATTGCCCGAGTGAATCAAGCACTAAAATCAGTCAGTTCACAAATTTACTGGAAATTAAATCAGATTTCTTGACATGTTGACTGGTTCATACTTTTACTGTTATACTGTACAGCCTTTGTGGACTGGTCACTTTCTACGGATGGGCAATAATTCCAGAGACGCAATCATATTAGATTCCAAACACTAATTATAGGAATAATCATCAAAAATTCAATTAATTAAGCACCGGGTATAATTAAAATTTTGCTGATGATGATTTTTATTACCTGGTAAATGCATGCATGGATATCACTGCCCGCGCGTGGATTACGACCAATTTACGGCGGTTGTACTGTATTTGATGAAACAATGGCTACATGTTGACAATGTCTTTTTATTAGCCTACATCACAAGAGTGTACGAAAAGAAAATATTTTTTTTTCTTTTTGAAACAACATATTTATCTTACATTTAACAACATGTCTTTCGCTTCGCAAAAACGGTTTCGTTCTGCAGTCTTGGTGAATACATTTTTAATGCTTGTATTTTAAGAATACAAACAAATCCCATTTACTCGTGATACATGTAGCTAAATGAGCAATATAAATAGGGTATTGTTCAGCGAGGGTAGGACATTCCCATTGTGATATAAAGTTGATAATTAGAAAAAAAATGTTCAAGTAGACCACACGCATGCCTAACCTTGGACACGCAGTGGTTACCAATACATAGGACTTATTCATTGCGGCAGGTACAGTGCAGTCGCCATGGATTGGTAACTTTCAATGGGTGACAATATTTCCACGGAGGCAATGATATTATATTCCAAACACTAATTATAGGAATAAACATTAAACAATTAATTACAACCCGGTGCATCATTTATTAAAATTTTGCTGATGATGATTTTTATTACCCGAAAGAACTCGAAGCCCCTTTTATGTGTCACACATGCAAATAAATGGATTACGACCAATTTATGGCGGTTGTACTGTATTTGATGAAACAATGACTACATGTTGACAATGTCTTTTTATTAGCGTACATCTCAAGAGTGTACGAAAATAATTTTTTGTTTCTTTTTGAAACAACATATTTATCTTACACATTACGTTCTGCAGTCTTGGTGAATACATTTTTAATGCTTGTATTTTAAGAATACAAACAAATCCCATTTACTCGTGATACATGTAACTAAGTGAGCAATATAAACAGGGTATTGTTCAGCGAGGGTAGGACATTCCCGCTGTGATATAAAGTTGATAATTAGAAAAAATGTACAAGTAGACCACACGCATACCTAACCTTGGACACGCAGTGGTTACCAATACATAGGACTTATTCATTGCGGCAGGTACAGTACAGTCGCCATGGATTGGTAACTTTCAATGGGTGACAATATTTCCACGGAGGCAATAATATTACATTCCAAACACTAATTATAGGAATAAACATTAAACAATTAATTACAAACCGGTGCATCATTTATTAAAATTTTGCTGATGATGATTTTTATTACCCGAATGAACTCGAAGCCCCTTTTATGTGTCACACATGCAAATAAATGGGACCTGTGCTGAGGAATTCCCCATTTGTTGCAAAAAAATAAATAAAATGCGCACATACACCCCAGCTCGTTGGATGCTCCTTTGAAAAACTCCGATGCGTGATATCCCAAAACCATAAGCAAAACATTACCCCATAGAATAAGTGATGCCAGATGTTCACAGATTGGACACTTGGGTCCTACACAAACACATACAATATTGTAGGATGCCACTCTAAACCATAATGTCATCATTCCAACAAATAGACATGCATTAGTGCCAGGGTCCTCTGTACAATAAGCAGACAATGGAATCAAAGACATCTACATAATAGGTAGACAATGATTCCTAAGCCCCATACAATCGAAAGACAATACTAGTGTAACAACCTACCAAATAGGCAGACAATGATCTCAAGGACCCATACAATTGAAAGACAATAATAGTGTAACAACCTACCAAATTGGCAAACTATGATCCCAGAGTCCCATAGAATCGAAAGACAATAATAGTGTAACAAACTACAAAATGGGCAGGCAATTGTCCCAGAGGCCCTAACAATCGAACGACAATACTGTAATAACCCACAGCATAGGCAAACAAGGATCAAAGAGGCCCTAACAATCGAACGACTATAGTGTTACAACCCACACAATAGGCAAACAAGGATCACAGAGGCCCTAACAATCGAACGACAATACTGTAATAACCTATAAAATAGACAAAGAAGGATCACAGAGGCCCTAACAATCGAAACACAACAGTGTTACAACCCACACAATAGGCAGACAATGATCTCAAAGGCCCATACAATCGACAGACAATAGTGTAACAACCTACAAAATGGGTAGGCAATGATCTCAGAGGCCCTAACGATCGACAGACAATAGTGTTACAACCCACACAATAGGCAGACAATGATCTCAAAGGCCCATACAATCGACAGACAATAGTGCAACAACCTACAAAATGGGTAGGCAATGATCTCAGAGGCCCTAACAATCGACAGACAATAGTGTTACAACCCACACAATAGGCAGACAATGATCTCAAAGGCCCATTCAATCGACAGACAATAGTGTAACAACCTACAAAATGGGTAGGCAATGATCTCAGAGGCCTTAACAATCGACAGACAATAGTGGCACAACCAACACAATAGGCAGACGCCCATAAAATCGAAAGACACTAGTGTAATAACCCACAAAGTAGGCAGATAAGGATCACTTATGCCCTTACATCGAAAGACAATATTGTTACAACCTACACAATGGGCAGGCAATGATCTCAAAGACCCACACAGTCGAAAGACAATAGTGTAACAAGCCACATAATAGACAGACAATGGTCACAAATGCCCATACAATCGAAATACAATAATGTAACAGCCCACAAAATAGGCAGACAATGGTCTTAAAGGACCAGGCAATGGGAAGACAATAGTGTAACAACCAACAAAATAGGCCGACAGTGTTCTGAAAGGAACATACAATCAAGAAACTGTGGTGTCACAACCCACACTATAGGGGGACAATGGTGCCAACGACCCATATAATCAAAAGACAAAAATGTCACAGCTCACACAATATACAGAAAATGGTGTCAAAGGCCCATACAAAGGAAAACAAAAGTGCCACAAATCACCAAATAGGCCGATAATGGTGTCAAATGCCATACAATCGAAATACAAAAGCGACACAGCCAACACAATAGCTAGACAATGGTCTCAAGGGCCCATGCAATCGAAAGACAATAGTGTCACAACCCACACAATAGGAAGGCAATGGTCTCAAAGGCCCTTATAATCGAAAGACAATAGTGTTAGAACCCACACAATAGGCAGACAATGGTGTCAAAGGCACATACAATCGAAAAACAATAGTGTCATAGCCCACCCAACAGGCAGACGATGGTGTCAAAGGCCAAATCGAAAGATAACAGGCAGACGCCAGGTATTCTCTGAACGGAAGCGTCAAATGCCCATACAAACGAAAGATTACAGGCAGACGCCAGGTATTCTCTGAACGTAGGCGTCAAAGGACCATACAAATCTCAAACAATAGACAACGAATACAGTTAAAAGTAGAAGTCCTGTCATGAAATGCGCACAAATAGCACGTCGATCTGCGCCTTGATCTACGCGTTATGACCATAGTAAGGCTATCAAATTCTGTACATATGGCCTGTGCACAAGCAATGTTTAAGCCAATGGACCTCCGGGTAATCAGGAGGTCCATTGGCAGGAACATTGCCTGTGTTTGCTATGAGTAACCAGGAGAACCTGCCGTGCTTTTGGTGCCATTCGATATGGCAATTGCGAGCAATTCTAACGGGCAATTAAGCCTAGATAAGCGCACAATTCGTGACAGGACTTCTAGTTTTAACTGTAGTCGAACAATGGGCATTACCAAAGAATGATAGAAAATATGGCCGCTATGGTCGCTATCGAAATTACTTCTGCTGTTCTGTTCTGATAGTTGTACATTTCGGGCATTTTCGTTCTCCCCTTCAACCACGACCTCTTTGAATTTGAATTTATACAGCCTTTTACCCGACAGTCTGTGAGCTTTTACAGATTCCAATCCATTCTTGTGGCATGTATAAAAATCCCCGCCCCCCCCCCCCCCCCTCCTCGTGGTTTCTTGGATAGCATCTTGCATTTGCAAAGCACGGACTTCAAGCGTTCGTATGATGCAATATTCTGGTCAGTCATGATTAAAACAAGTTGCGAGTCACAAAGTTCAGGACAAAGTTTCAGCGTGACTGTGAATACCACTAATTTACTCATGCCACTATTGCCCCACTGGAAACTAGATATTGTCGATGTGTATACCCCGCGGGAGATTCTGAAGTCAAGCAAAAGTGATCTTGCGACACCACTCTAACAGTATAAAGACACAGAAAAACCTGCCAGCCCGCAAAAAATCAGGATTCAATAGACATTGACGAGACGTTATCTCTCATGCACAATGTAGATGTTCCCAAGAAGACGTTGGTGCTTCCAGCAGAAAATGCGTTTAGTTATATATGACGGCAAGTGGGGGAGACATACTTCATACCTTATTGGGCGTGTAGCGGGGAGACATGCTTCATACTCGCACCATTCATTGAAATGGCGTCGTCGGGCAAACATATCAGAAGATTCCGACCGCAAAACGAGAGGCATATTGTCTCAGAGTTCACCTCCAAGTCATGATTGGAACAAAAACCCTCTTAAATAATAGATGAATATTCGAGAATGGGGATAGGAACACGTAACTTGTTCAAAACATAACAGGATCGGGATGTGTCAGCAGTAGAACACTAAAGTTTGCACGCCGCGGGTGAATGTGGTCACACAGGAACCCCTGTATGAATAATGTGTACTTGTCGCAAGACTGGATTGGAATGTGTTACGGCTGGCTAAAACTGTTCTGGAGAACACTTCAACGTCTTTGAAAGGGCAGGAAAAAAACGTCTGCGAAAGTTGCTGGAGTCAAAAGGGAACAATTGCCACTTTCCTTAATGGGATTAACATGAACACTTTACGTCAGGTTTTTGGACTCTGTGAGCTATAACATTTATTCATTTATTGGTGTTTAAGATCACATACTTATGCACAATGGCTAATCGCGGCCGTGACAGTTGATCAGGTGGAGGAAGCCGGAGTACCCGGATAGAACTACAGAGAATCGACGAGCAACTGTCTGCTCCTCAACATTCGAACTCTGTTCAAGCAGGGTTACAGCGGTTGAAGACATGTGCACCATCGACGTGCAGTACTCCTTAGTACACGGCGGCATCATGCCCCCGCTTAGGCAACCGAGATAAAGTGACATGCCCAAGGACAAAACCCGTCACAAAATTAAAATAAAGCGCCAAGGCTTAAACAAATAGCAAATACACAACTCCACACTAACCCAATTGGCTAACTCAGCTAACAAATATATCACTAATTTATCCAATCACACCCTGAGTAACCACGAAAAAAATGCCTTAGTTAGGAAAAGGGTTAAAATTCACTCCCACCTCAAGAAAACCCACCCACAGTCATTTCCAAAAATGAGATCAAACTGTTATGCAACCGCATGCGCCTAAAAGTCATCCATGCGGCCAAAGAGCAAAATAAATTCATTAACCCCTTTCATAACAAAATGCTCACTTCCCCAACAACCTGTCATAATGTTCTAGTGGAAATATACCTATCCAAGACCAAAACAGAACATCTGCGCTTTTTGGAACCAAATAATCTCAACCAGTGTAAACCCAATATGGGCTTTCTGGAGCGACAAGCGCCCCCACCCCCCCCCCCCCCGACATAACTCCACAATCGTAATCAACAAAACTGACAAAGGACGAACCGTTGTCCTATTAGACCGAGAAACATATGTAGCCGAAGGCACACGTCAACACGCACACGTCAGCTAAATTCAGCAACCCACTACATACCTATTACTGCTAATCCTACCCCTGCTACCCTTATGGAAGTCACCTCGATCCTCCCCCAAATGTACAATAACTATGAGATTGACCACCGTATGTAAATGTCACTCAAGCTTGACCCTTCCAAAATTAAACAAGCAACTCTTTATCTCCTCACCAAAATCCACAAATCCCCCTACCAGAGAGAGACCAGTTATCACCGGTTGCAATAGTCCCACAACGACCATATCGGCCCTACTGGACTTTTTTCTTGTACCCATAGTGCAGAAACAGTCCACTTATATCCGCCATGTCGATAAGTGGTTGTTTTACCGTGATGTTACCTTCATCATATGGTCGGGCTCGGAATCCGACCTCCATTCCCTCTATGGAACAAGCGACCAAATCCCATTCCACCTTCCGCTTTGTGTATGAGGTATCCTCCCACCAAGTACCTTTCCTGGATACCGAAATCTACAAATGTCGATGCTTTAACGCTACATGCACCCTGGAAGTTCGTCTGCACATGAAACCCACTGATACGTTCCAGTTCCTTCACTACACATTAGCAAACCCGCCCGCAACGTTCCATGGTTTCATAAAAGGTGAACTTATAAGATTTATAAGAAGCAACTCTTATATAACCCTTTTTGCGCGCCACAAACTACGATTTGCCCAAAATTTAATAGCTCAAGGTTACCCCAGAAACATTATTGAACCCATAATGTCCCTGTTTACTACAATGAAAGAACAGAAATACTTACCAAAGCCAACCAGAAGCAATCCCCCAACCTCCACTAATATTCGCCACACCCTTCAATCCCCACATACAACACATCAAACGAGCCCTGTCGAAATACTAGAGCCTTATTGAAAGTCCCCATGAACTCCGTGCACTCTTCCCTACCCCCCCCCCCCCCACCCCTCCACCAACTAGCATTGCAACGACCTTCCAACCTGGGCGATACTCTAGTTAGAGCTAGCCTTCTTGCTTCCTATCCCAACCAAGAGGACACCCCTAGTAAATCCGATCACAGGCAAGCCCCTAAATTACCCCTCCCCATGACTGTTTAGTTCCCAACCCCCTGTCCTCGACATACATTAGCACCTCCTTACCCGGAAAAATCCAAACGAGAAGCTTCCTAACTGGTACCCCCATGTACCACACCTCCACATTCCTCAAGGAGATATCCTAAAGCAAACCCAATAATAATGAGTTTTTTACAACCCGCCCCCTAAAAAAATTCCGTATGAATCTAACATTTGTGCTCCCACAAAAATTCACAAAATCCAATTACAGTTCTCCAACAACGCTGGTCGACAATTTGTAAACTGAAAAATGCTCATGTTAGTTTCAAATACTACTTTTTCATTTTATATTTGTGCATTTCAGCTCATACCGTTGCTTTCTTTACATATTTTGTTGCCGTGATATCGTGTAGAATAGGAACACCCATGTATAATAGTTTTTGTTGATAATATATAGTCACTTCACATTCTTTTAAAAATGCTTCCCTGAACAAGAATGTACTTCCCCACCAATGGACTAGGGTTTCCTCTCCTCCTCTCGTGCAAGTCGATAGCCTCACACTGCAAAATAATATAGGTTCTCTTTAGAACCAAAACTGGTTTCAATCTTGTCCCTGAGATGGAACCAGTTCTGTTTAAACAGTATTTATTTCAAATCAAATAAATTTATAAAGATTAACATTAAATATTAACAAACTTAAACATAAATCGAGGGAGTTTCAGTCGTAAGTTTAGAGCTGATACGAGGTTGTCTCAAATCATTATTAAGCAAAGGAGATATGAACAGTTGACATATCGAACCAGTTTTGGTTCCGGAAGTCCATTGGCAGAAAGATTGCTTGTGTTTGCTATGAGTAACCAGGAGAACCTGCCGTGCTTTGGATGCCAGTCGATATAGCAATTGCGCGCAATTCCTACGCGCAATTAAGCCTAGATAAGAGCACAGTTCGTGGCAGGACTTCTAGTTTTAACTGTAGTTGATTCCTGTTTCTCGTACTCTACCTGGGTAGTATTCTGTATTTACATCACAATGAACCCGAACTAAGTGAATGGAGTTTAGATATTTAACCCTTTACCCAACGTAACGGCCAAAACCGGCCAGCGCTATTCTCAAAAATCGCCAATTAATTTTCAAAATATTTTCATTTTTTGTCTCGTTCCAACGAGGGGTCATAACCTATGTTTTTGAGACAAAAAATGAAAAAAATTAGTTATTCAATAATTTTTTTTGCAAGTGTCGTCTGCTTTTCATGTTAGGTAAAGGGTTAAAGAAACGTTTCAACTTAGTTTTGTTTACGTTTTGGCGTATCATTGTTTTGTATCACAGCATTTCAATCACGTCATAACGTCAATCATATGCTTTACGACCAATCAGATGCTTTCTTACATGACGTTCTTACACATAGACCGAATACGACGCGTGGAATTTCTAGCACATTTTTATTGTATTGTATTTAGTAACGTTTAGTAACAGCAAACATGGTGTAAAGTTAAAGACAATCTCTTCAGATGTTTAGGAGACAATACCTGAATCTTAAATATAATAGCATTTGTGTAAAGGCTAAACACGTCGCTAGTTATCATAGAAAGGGGGCGCGGTGGCTCAGTAAGTAGAGGTGCAGGCTACAAGCTGAGAGGTCCTCGGTCTGAATCCCACCTGCGGCAAACGTATTGTGTCCTTGGGCAGGACACGATACCTCCACCCCATTGCCCACGTGGGGGCACGGTGTCGTTGTGCACTAAGGCTTACTGCGCGTCGATGGTGTACTTGTCTTCAACCAATGCTAACCCTGCGTGTGTGTAGTTTGTATGTTGAGGAGCCTGACAGATGCTCTCCGTTGCTCGGTGGTTCTCTGCGGGTACTCCGGCTTCCTCCACTCCTAAAACTGTCCGACAGGAGGTGATCCTGGCTATCGAAAGTGTCGTTAAACCCCAATAAATAAATAAATAAATATAGAACATTCCATACCATATCATCGCAACTCAGCCTTCTAACGTGAATAATGAAATTTTTTTTAAAATTCTAGTAGTAATAAGTACTGTTACCACAAGGTGTGTTCTTCTCAATTTCATATATTGGGTGTGGGGGCGGGGGAGGGGGCGATAAGAATGACATCATGCCTTGGTGAAGAAAGAATTACGAGACAATTGGCAACATCCATAGAAGGTTCTCACAGACCGAAAGTAATACACGCTAAAAACTAAAGTGTTAAAAACTACACTTGAAGTGCTGTATTTAACGCTTACTAAGTGCTGAACTAGCACTTTGTTCAAGTGTAGATATCCCAGAACTTGACAGGTGTTGACAATAATACCACTTGAGAAGTGTAATGTCGCGACACTTAAAAGGAAACAGCGCAGATGACGCGGATCAGACTCGAACTCTCGAGCCTGATCCGCGTCATTTGCGTTGTGTCCTTTTAATTATGTACCCACCAAGCGCAAATCAAATTATGGACGATTCTAGAAGAACCACCAATGCTAGACACATGGGAAGTGCCATCCATTCAAGTTTCAGATGCCTGACGATTGTAATGTCTGAGTGCTTAAAGCATTGCACTTTGAGTGTTAAAATCAAACCCTAACAGTTAGAAAAGGTTTAACACCTTGAAAGTGTCAGTTTTAACACTTCAGTTTTTAGTGTGTACATTCGTCTGATGATAAGTAATTTTGATGTGCGATTATATTCTTGGGACCACTAAACTCTAACCCTCACTAAAAATGTAAGTGTGAATAAAAAACGGCCCAAACCCTTCCAAACACTCCTACTCAACAGTAGTTTGTGATATCGCGTCATACAACAACGTTTAAACAAATATTAAGAGAGGGCACTCCTGAATTAAGCCATGTTATATTTGGACTCATATATGGCTTTGATGCATACAAAAGTATATCAAAAGAGTCCATCGACATGACATTGAAATTCTAGAAACATTCGCTCACGGTTTACAAACTGTTTTCAGACTCTCCGACCACCACCACAACAACAACAACACGTATGATGAAAAAGTCTGGTGCAACAACCGACAATCCACTGAACACATATAATGAGACTCAAACCGAGCTCACAGCCACTACAGACAAGTTTGCTGACACTCCATCGGAATCAGGCAGCGGTGCAACTTTGTTGGAAGGAACTGAGTCAAAATCAACCGAAGAAACAACTGCTGAAACATCTACAGTTGACAGTACTGATGGTAACACCGACGGAACAGCAGGTGTTATGAAAACGACTGTATTGACAAATGAATATATGTTGCCATCTACTTCCGACAGTCATACAATCGTTAGAAGACCAACATTTCTGCCAATCTACACACCATCCCGATGTATCTTGATAAACAAGAACACTACGAGTATTGACACCATTCGTAAAGGTCTCAGCATTGTTAAAACCAATTTGTCATCCTACAAACGTACTAAGATTTCGGCTTCTGACAACAGAGTCTCCAGTTGGGTAATTGGAAATGTTGGAATCACATTGATTGTTGGTGTTGGTCTACTGTTTTTAGCTTTGGACTTCAATCGACTCCGGGCGGATATCAAGAGAGCATGGAATAGACAACCAATTGAAATGAGAATATGATTGTTGTAAAACGCTTTCAAAGCACTCTATTTTGGTGCTCAATCTGTTTAAATTTGTATTTTTCTGCTTCAAAGTAAACAACACACTTTTTCAAAAATAATAGTTTTTGTGGAAACGTCATGGAACATAACTTTGATTAGGAAAACAGATTTTATCGAACAGTTTTCAGTAAGGTGTAAAATAATTAACGCAAAATGTAGCATGAAAATAGGTGACATGTTGTTTTCGATGTCGTCAAATATCCAAAACAAATGTTATAATTTTTCATTTCGATTTTCAAAACTGCGAAGCATTGTTCATAAATTATTTTGGACAGCAAAAAACAGGCGAAAAATTATTATTTTGTTTTGATTTCCGGGACATCGACATCACCTATTACCAATTTAGCTTTTCATTACTTATATAGCACCTTAACTGTATATCGTAATTGTACAATTTTCTGTTATCATTGAACATGAATATCGCATTTTTGTTCCAAGTACGCTTTAAAATCAGCTGGGTTAAACATCTACCCAAATGAACTGGAGTTGTATGTAATGTGGTTTTCGAACCCCATCCGCCCAGACCCCGAAAGTGACGTCATATCGCGACCCAATTACGTCATGGGGAGTTGTCTTGGTAGCCCGCGTGAACAGCCATGTTATGACGTCATTCCGATTGTGATACGTTGTGTCAGTGGTCATGTGCAGGGCGTGTTGTTTTGGTGATACGTGTTCCCGTCGTTCATTTTGTAGACTTGAGGCAGCCATCTTGGTTTCTGTGGTGGCAAATAGTTGGTATTATCTGGAAGGCTCTGTAAGGGGAAGGGGTATGTTCGGAGCTTGTGCTCGATTCAATAGGAGTAAAGTAATTTACCCAAATAGACCCGACAAGTGTTACTAGTTCGAATTGTTTCAGAATCCTCGCTTTTCTATCTATCCTGGTCTTACTATAGCTTATTCTCTCCATTTTCGGCATATCCTGTCTATGCTATGACTTCCCCGTTTCCTTATAAAGTATTCTGACTTCCTTAGATGTGTTTAAGGTACTAGAGCATATTATGTCACAATGTCTACACATTACAGGTAGTACACGGGCACATGCTGACTGTGCCGATATGTGATTGTGTGCTTATGCACAATGTGTGCACATCACATAGATACATACGGGTATTTGAGAATACTTGTGATATGGTAATGTATCATTTGAGGATACCATTTGAGGACACCTTTTGGAGAATATCTATCAGAAGATAGTTTTGTCTCCTTGCACCTGTTTGGTCTGGCCTTCTAGGCTACCCCCACGCCCTTCATAGCTCCAAGGCCGCCATTTGTTCATGATCACCACCACCTGTCGTGTGATCCAGTTTCTTCACCAAATACTATGGTCTTCCATCACTCTTACTGTCCTGTGGCATTACTATCATGTACTAATACCATTGATTGGTAGCTCTACTACAAGTATCTCCCCCGATTCTGTCTCGGCATCTGCCTTCTGCTAAATCTAATCACAATCAAATAAACCCATCCATCTAAGCCTGTATCAGTCTATATAATGCCAAGACCAAGCGCAGGCTACTGTACCTTGCTCTATGTTTATCGTATCGAGATGTGCTTATGTGTTAGTGCACATTATGTCAGAATGTGTACACATGACCTGCAACACATAGGTACACTAGGAGAATAGTCGGAAATAGATTCCAAATAACGTACGACTGATGTTTGGTGGAATGTGTTTGTATGCTAGTATACATTGTGTCACAATGTGTACACATTACAGGTAGCACATAGGCACATCTTGGATATGCCGATATGTGCTTATTTGCTAATGTACAATGTGCGCACATCACATAAGCGCATACGAGTATTTGAGAATTGCTATAGCATAGTGATATACTATTGGATGATACCTTTTGGGATACTTATCTGAGGATACTTGTCGAAGAAACCACAAGTTTTACATCCGGGTACCTCATGCTACTACCGGGTACTTCTATTGGGTAGTTTTATGTGCGCATATTGTGCATAAGCACACAAGCACATATCGGCACAACCAGCATGTGCCTATGTGCTACCTGTAAGGGAAGACATAATACCTTATATGGAGATAGGTCGGGGAAGTCATAACATAGACATAGACAGGATAGGTCATGAATGGAGAGAATAAGCTATTGTAAGGCTAGTGTAGACAGAAAAACGAGGATTCGTAAAGAATCCGAACAAGTGAAACTTGTCGGGTCTATTTGGTTAATAGATTAACAGTTATACAAAGGTGCGCGTCTTATAGCACTGCGTGCTACTCTTATATGTCCCAAATGGGGCTTCGCCAAGTCCATTTAGGTAGTTTTGGGTGGAGATTTGGAAGGATTGTTGTTCGTGGTAATTATGTTTACTCCTATTCAATCAAAGACACCCCGCTAATACCGTCTGCGACGATAGTGTAAACGGTATTGGTAATATATTGCTTTCTTATCGTATCGTAACGCCCGCGCCTCGTCTGGTGGAATATTACAGACACAGTGTTGTTATCTAAATCAAAGCTTCTAAAATCGTCAGCGAGGATGATGTAAACCGTGTTGGTAATATATTGCTTTATTATTTTTTCGTACACGCTCGTGCTTCGTCCGGTGAAATCTTACAGATACAATGTTATTATCTGCATCCAAGCTTCTTGAATTGTCAGTGACGACGATATATACCGCGTTGGTAATGTATTGATTAATTACCTTATCATAACGCTCGCGCCACCTCTGGTGAAGGAGAGAGAATGCTGGTCAACATTATCTTTACCAGCCCCTCATTGTAATGTTATAAGGAATTAGCAGGAAGGGGAGCAAGGACTCCTCACGTACTTTAAGGATGTGTCTAAAGATTTCCTCGTTTGATCATTCTCTACCACGGCCTTTGAAATCGAGAGAAATGTACATGTTTGGCTCCGTACTTAGCAAATTTCCTCATTGGGTCAAAGCCTTATCTTTACCAAAACTTCAATGCAATGTTATTGAGAATTAGAAGGAAGGGGTGCACGGACCACTCACATACTGTGAGGATGTGCCCAAAGGTTTCCTCATTTCATTTGTCTTTACTATACCTGTCGAAGTCGAGAGAAATGTACATTTTTTGGCTTCTTATTTAGCAAATGTCCTTAATGGGTCGAAACATTGCCTTTGCCAAACATCAATACAGTCATTTTGTGGATTAGAAGGAATGGGCGCACGGCTCTTCACTTACTCTAAGGATATGATCGAAGCTAAAGATTCCCTCGTTTGGTTTGGCTCTACTACGCCCTTCGAAGTCGAGAGAAATATACACGTTGGGTATTTAGCAAATTGCCTCATTGGATCGAAACATTACCTTTACCAACCCGTCTTTGCATCTTATTGGGAATTAGAAGGAAGGTCTGCACGGACCACTCATTTACTTTAAGGATGTGTCAAACGATTTCCTCATTTGATTACTCTTTACTACGGCCTTTGACGTCGAGAGAAATGTATATGTTAAGTTCCGTATTTAGCAAATTTCCTCATTGGGTCAAAGCATTATTTTTACCAAAATGTCAAGAAAATCTTATTGGAAATAGAAGGAAGGGGTGAACGGACCACTCACTCTGAGGATGTGACCAAAGCTTTCATTATTTCATTTGTCTCAACTACTCCGTTTGAAGTCGAGGGAAATGCACATTTTTGGCTCCATATTTAGCAAATTTCTTCATTGCGTCGAAACATCACCTTTGCCAAAAACGTCAATGCAATCATTTTGGGAATTAGAAGGAAGGAGCGCAAGGGCTCCTCACTTACTCTAAGGATGTGGCCAAAGATTTCCTCATTTCATTTATCTCTGCTTCACCCTTCGAAGTCGAGAGAAATGTACATGTTTGGCTCCTTATTTAGCAAATCGCCTCATTGAATCGAAACATCTTCTTTACCAACCTGTCTTTGCAATATTATTGGGAATTAGAAGGAAGGGGTGCACGGACCACTCACTTACTTTAAGGATATGTCCAACTATTCCCTCATTTCATTTGGCTCTACTGCGGCTTTTGAAGTCGAGAGAAATACGCATTTTTGCATTTAACAAATTGCCTCATTGGGTTGAAACATTATCTTCATCAATCCGCCAATGCAATGTCAGTGGGAATTAGAAGAAAGTGAACGGACGCACGGACTCCTCAGTTCTTTAAGGGTGAGAGCAAAGATCTCCTTGTTTGATTTGTGTCTAGCACATCCTTTGAAGTCGAAAGAAATGTGAATTTTTGGATCCATATTTAACACATCTGCCGAACGGGGAAATACGTTAAAAGTGGAGCCAAATATCTTAATGTAGAGGCGCTTGGGTACCAAACATAGGTTTGTGCATTGTATTCCACCTATCCCACATGAGCCACCACTGACATATACCAGTGTGTGGCTGGTCCGCTATGGCTGGCACCCACCCCCTCAAGGTTTAGCTGCTCCCTTCATCCCTGGCAGCAGTGGGTGGAAATTTCATAATCAAAATTATTGTGAATTCAAGACAGTATCGCGAAAACGAATGAAACAAAAAAATCATTTGAGATTTAATTTTCTCGCATTGCATATTTCGACAAGTCGGAATCCGGTGCGTTGTGAACATAAAACTGGACAATCGCGAACCGTGCGAAACATGCATAACCACCAACCTCATTTAGACTAAATTGATCGGTAGTTCTCACTTGGTACTCCGTTTCCTCCACCCGTAACACTGCCGACTCAATATGACACCAGACGTTGAACATGTCGCCAATACTAATAAACAAAGAACCATTTGGATGGAAACGCTAGTTTATCTTTTATCATACAACAGTTTGAAAGTAATCTTTTTGCTGTTGTTCACAAATACCACCCATTCCCAAACACCTCTGTTGAGTCATGGCATAAACAAAAGTATAATGGACGAAGAATGAACTTGTAATTCGGCTGTTGACTGGATATACATAAAGAACGAATTATCTTCTGATCTTTGGCGACGCCTTCTCCAGAGCGTTCCCGTGTATCATCATTAAAAGAGAAACAACACATCAGAGTTTCAATAGGAGTCAATAACTGTTCAAGGAATAACGTGTTAGATATCATCGTGGGTGGACGGTAAAATGGTCAAACAACTAGACAGACATGCAGTACAGCCGCCGTGGACTGCTCATAATCCACGCGTGGGCAATGATGTCCACGCATGCGTTTATCGGGTAATAAAAATCATCATCCTCAAAATTTTAATTTATGAAGCATCACTGAATTAAATTTTTGATAATTGCCCCTATAATTAGTGTTTGGGGTATAATATTATTGCATTCGTGGAAAAATTGCTCACCCATGGAAAGTGACCAGTCCACGGCAACTGTACTCTATACGTGAAATGTACAGATAATATGTGTCACGAATCTCCGTTATGATATTCACGTTTCAACGCAAATCTTAAAGTTAATATTAAAATGCAGTTAGTAAAAATAATATTTCTCAGTGGATCACACACACTAGTTAAGTAACCTCTGTGAGATTTTAAGCCAAATAAAAAAATGCATTTGGTTCTCAAGCAATCGATTTTTTGTGCTCTACCTGTTTAACAAGTAGAACTCATCATGGTTATGTGCGGTTGTGGTTGCCAGTCTCTTGTTCACCGACCAATAAGCTGTTAATTTCTGACCAGTTTTTTTCGGGCAATAAGCTTTTCAAGCTATTGATCCAGTATTGTGTTCTACCACCCCCCCCCCCCCCCCGCTTCACAGGTAAAACCCAACATGGTTATGTGCAGTCTTGATTGCCAGTCTCTTGTTCACCATCCAATGTGCTGTTAATGTCTGATCAGTTTTTTTTCGGGCAAGGAGCTTTTCAAGCTGTTGATCCCGCATTGTGCTCTACCTGTTTAATAACTAGAACTCAACATGGTCATGTGTTGTCTTTGTTGCCAGTTTCGTGTTCACCATTCAATTGGCTGTTTATTTCTGACTAATTTACTCGTATTATTATAAACTAGTTTTCCTTTAACCCTTTACCCAACTTAGGCGATATCAAAATTTATTAATTTAAATATCGTTTTTAATTTTTTTCGAAAAATTTCAACAAAACCATATCATGTGACCCCTCATTGGAACGAGCTCGACGAGCTTGTTCCAACGAGGGGCCACATGATATGGTTTTGTTGAAATTTTTCGAAAAATTATATTTTTTCTGCTGCTGAATCTGCATATTACGCGGACGGATGCGGGCGGATCGTTAGGTAAAGGGTTAAATATTTACTTGTGTAAACATGTTAATAATATCACTCTATGACAAATGTGTTAAAATGGCCAACATTAAAACAAATCGACAGAAAAGCCTTTTGCTGATCATATCCGAACACCACAGGTTTTGGTCATACTTGTAATCTGTTACGGGAGTACACCACACTTCAAAACAAGCCTTTCAGATAGTGTTTAAGGTTACTGGAGGAAAAGGTTATAGAAGAAAAGACAAATGCAAGGTTTTTAAACCCAAAAGAAAATGTTACCATACTCGATGCCAGCAAACATTCCAAGATGTCGCCGGAGTGCACATATAAGTTTAATCAACCCGTGACCAGCTTCGCCGAATCGTTTTGAAGTAATTTACAAGACTATAGTCTAGAGAATGGTTAATTTATCCTTGGTAAGAATTCTCATCAGCTGTGTTGCTCTGGGGTTGTTATTTTTATGTTTTGTTTTTACTTTTATTTACTGTTTTATTCTATGTTTCTTGTTATTGCTATCTTCCTTTGGATGTGATTGTTGTTCTCATTATCAACATGAATTGCACAACGGACGCTAAAAGCTAACGCCAGGCAAATTGCCTCAGGAGCTACAGCAGGAAATAGCCATCCACTCCTGTTACCAACAAAGTTCTCCTTTCTGCATTCAATTCGTGGAATGTCTCAAATTAAGCCATAAGTAGTGGAAAAGGTTTCATTTGTTTCCAACAGTCACTGTATTTCAAATCACATTTCTCATTAACTCATTAATTATTATAAAACTAATGTTATTTTCGTCTAATTATTAAAAAAGTGTCAGGTAAAGATTTTCTGTATTCAGATATGAATACGCCAGTAAATAATAGGAACAACATGGAATCCCTCGTACGACGGTCGTGCAATTCGTCATTTTATGAAGAATATCTAAGCACAGTTGTCAACGGCTCATTGCACTGTATTAATTTGCAGAACGTCTGGGTCAAGACTTTCCATACACTGCAAAAAATATAGGTTCTCTTTAGAACCAAAACTGGTTCTAATCTTGTCCCTGAGATGGAACCAGCTCTGTTTAAACAGTATTTGTTTCAAATCAAATAAATTTATAAAGATTAACATTAAATATTAACAGAACTAAACATAAATTGAGGGGGTTTCATCCGTAAGTTTAGAGCATATACGAGGTTGTCTCAAATCATTATTAAGCAACGGAGATATGAACAGTTGGCATATCGAGCCAGTTTTGGTTCGATATGCCAACTGTTCTTATCTCCTTTGTTTCAAAATGTTTGGCGACTGCGTTGAATAAGCTCCAAGTTTAGTGCTAAATCTACTTCAGTTCATGTAATATTCTGTTAAAATTGAATGCTAATCTTGGTAAATTTATTTGATTTGAAATAAATACTGTGTAAATAGAACTGGTTCCATCTCAGAGACAAGATTAGAACCAGTTTTGGTTCTAAAGAGAACCTATATTTTTTGCAGTGTAGGGTTATATGGGCTCTCGAAGGTAGTACGCGATTCTCCATATTGATCCACATCTTTCCTTTTAAGTTGGGCTCTCGTTCATTCCCTGGATGGCCCACAAATACAAGGAAAGTAAACTATAATATTTCTGCAACGCAATCTGCCCTTCAGAAATATGGGGGAGGGGGATGTTTGACTGTTTATAGTGTTTAGTTTCCAATTTTAATCTCACCTCATCAGATATCTGCGAGCTTCATTCAGCTGTCTGACTGAGATGCTGTTTATTCATGCTTCATCCATCTTTTATGCTGTTCATCCTCAGACTTTTCCTTTAATAAATATTATAAACTTCAATGAAATGTGGCGGACTTGCTCATATTTTAATGTTTATAAAATAACCTAAAACGGTCATTGTTACCTTTCTATCGAATATGTCGCTCCTCTTGATAGGACCAATTTAACTAAAATTTGTATTCCAGATGAAAAGGTTACAGTACGTGGAGAGTGTATTATCACTAAATTACCCGCAGAGTGGTGATTCCACCCGAGCAATAATTGCAAATTTGTTGCAAATCATAACCAGCACCAGCAAAGTTTCAGCCAATGGACCTCCGGGTTAAACCCGGAGGTCCATTGGCTGAAACATTGCTTGTGTTTTTTGTCGATATGTACAAAATTTGAAAGTTATAGCTCGGGTGATAACTCCACTCCGCGGGTGATTTAGTAACAATCCACTCTGCACGTACTGTAAGTGCATGTCATAACTTGAAACTTAAATTTCATGCCTTAACAAAACTCTTTAAACTCTGGTAGTATCTTCTGCCTCAATCCAATGGCAGCAATTGGACGAGTCCATATTCATTATTTGGAGGAAGACCAATTAATATTTTCAACTTGCAGCCTCGATGCTGAACGTTGAAAATATTGATTGGTCTACCCCACACATTCACTTGACACCCATCCTTCTTGACGAAATTTTGACGTGTCATTTTCCTGGGCCGAAAAAAGCTGCCTCTCTTGTTCAAAGGATTATATTTCAATATTAGCCTTGTCCTCTACAAACACATAACAGAATAGTAAAGAGGTCACTCCATTATTTTGTTCGTTCGCAAACCCATCTGTCTTTTTCTTTTCCGACATCACACTTTGTCAGTTAAATAACGTGAGCAGAGTCTACTCGCTGCATAGCATATCTCGAAAAGTCATTCAATGAAACATTTTCCAACTTATATATTCCTGATAACAGAACGTATAAATGTCATACACATTAGTTTTCTTTGAATCAACGCAAGAAATGTTGCTCAATTGGGAATTAACGACATTACCATTTGGGGTGAAGACTCGTTACAGACGTAGTTTTATGATTACTCCGCGTAGTTCCACTAAATACGATAAAATCCGGGTGGTTTCAAGGTGAATTACGTACTTATTGATTGGAATATTTATAACTTATAATATTTGTACATGTATATCCCTATGGGTGAAGGAATTCCATTACATCAACAGCAGACTGCGCGCAAACTCCACAAACAGCCTATAACTATGTCGAATTCCCTATATAATTAGACTGGTGGCCTGGGGGGGGGGGGGGGGCCTTGCCATTTACCTAACGAATCAGCTGCATACGCACGCATAATTTACAAATAGAATATCATCCACCCTGAAGTAATCCAGTCGCATAAGTCCCCGAAGGTCGATCATCAGTCTAATAACAGTTTCTGCCGAGGAGAGCTAACTTGTATGAACTGAGAAGACAAACACATCTCACGCGTACGCACCGAAACTTCATTAGATGCCACAATTGCAATGGTCAGCTCGCCTGTAGCTACTGTACCTATCCACGTTTAAAAAACTGTCATAACAAAAATTGAACTAAAAGCGATAAGTATCAATAAACCAGAGAAATCTTCTTCCCACTTCGGCTGCACACCCTTAGCAGGATCCATTTTCAATGTTCTGAACGGGCACCCCTTGATACCCCCCTCAGTACTATACGGAATATCAGTAGCATCTACAAACTACAAAAATCATCCCAACTCTCCACCTCCAAGAAATCTCATTCAGAATGACAGCACGAAAGGCGGTATTATTCATTGTAAACTACCTGTACCGCATAAGCCCAACTTATTAACTCTTTGCACGCTGCTGACGGATATTCCTGCCCGGGACAGGATTTCCCTTGTCACCGAAATAAGTATAATTTGGGCTTATTTAGTCCAATTTTCTCCCTGTAATTTAATTAGAGTTTTCACCAATGATTTCTTGAGGTAAATTTACATGAATTTTTCAACAGATCTGGTCATGGCTGTGTAGAACAGCCATGACTAGATTTGATGAAAAATATCTTGAAAATACTCAGAGTTAAGCAAGCTACCAAGCAATCACAGATGAGCTAAAACTACTTCAATGGAACGCCGCATCGTCAGTCATATAATTAATCATGGCAAACTAATGCTGCAAACACTAGATGGGACATTGTACAGCTGAGCGAATCGTGGCGAAAACGCTAAAAACACTTCACATTTAACCAATTTTATTATTGGAAGAGACCGTCCCGTTCAACAAATGCGACGTGGTCGATTTAGTCATCAAACAAAACATCAGATTTTTAAGTCATGTTGTTCGGCAGCCAGAGTGGGGAAAACTTGCATTGTCTGGAAGGAAAAGGCTTTATTGGTCGTTTTAGGGTAACTTTCTAGCGTGGCGTTTTGCTCTGAATTCGAATATGAATGATACCACTCTGTATACCTTTAGCAACTGAAGATTCTCAAGATGGCTTCCAAGGTGAAATTAAACCGGCAATTATTTATTACGTTTTTAAATAAGTTTACCTCATAAAACACCAAAACTTAACAAACATACGTTGTCTCATGTTAATAAAATCTCCTTGCCTTAAGTGAATATTGATTTATTCAACATTTTAACTCTTATAAATCTAACGATCATGGTGTAAATAAAATATACCCAAAGTAGCTTGGTGTACCAAATGTTCACCACTCGTGGTGAAGTGGTGTTAATCGCGCGCCAAAGGCTCGCGGTTAACACGACTTCACAACTCGTGGTGAACATTTGGTACACGAAACTACTATGCGTATATTCTATATATCACAACGAAACTTACACAACGTATGTACCAAAATTAGATGGTGTGTCGTGTACAAAATTAATAAGCGACCCACTAAGGTCAAGGTCACAGATAAAGGTCAACACATAGAATAAACAAACACACCAAATCTTAGTGATCATCCTCAACATTTTCGTGAAAGGCGATTGAAACATATGCGAAATATTTACTCCCCCACCCCACTTCTCCCATCAGCTAATGTATCTCTTACAAACGTTTCCGTCGACATATGCGACTTTAGCTCACGCTAGGAAATATTGGGAGTTTCTGCGGGCCATCTGAAAAACCAAATTCAGTGCAAAGAGTTACGCCAGGTACGACCGAAAATCCTTTTACTTCCCGACATTGCAAAACTAGACCCATCATGGCCATTTGGCTGTTGGACTAATGCCCACAAGCCACATCGACGCTGCAGTAATCACTGCCGAAATGATAGCCGAGTTAAAATAATAGCAACACTATAGTATTATAATGACCCAAGTAAAACTGAAGATCGCACAGTCTTTCACCTCACCATAATTTCTTGGGTTACCTCAAACAGGTCTTCGGACAAAAAAGTCTTCGGCTTCAAAATAAAAGAAAAATAAACAGAACAAAACGACGACGCCCTACGTAACACCACAAAAGAATCTGACTCCTCATTCGCCATCGACCACCGTTCGATAACCACATCAGCTAACCTTGCAACACATTGACAGCCACCAAAAGTGTTATGATGGGTTATTCGCCAATTGTCCTTTCCAAAGCGGTTTAATAATGCGACCTAGACGCGAGCTTCAAAATACAACTGAGCTGTTCGGCCCTTGTGCGGAATGTCTGTTAAATTGCGCATGTTATAGTGACTTTTACTTTCTCGACAGAACTCAGGTCATTATGTTCCTTCATTATTATGAGAATCAAATAAGCCGGGAGGAGTAGGTGGGGGGGGGGGGGGGGGGGGGGGGGCTGAATGACGAATGACTGTCAGTGACAGTATAGTAAAAAAAAACTGAGAAAAAAAGCTAGGCTAAAATCTACAACCGACTCTACCGCGAACTTAAACCAGAGGCTCAAGTAAGCCAAAAATGCACGCATGGGGCAGGTAATGGGCGATGGCGTGATCATGCTCGTAGTGTATCGCTATTTTTTTATTGATTTGTTTAGACAAACCTAATCTAAATCAAATAGAAAATATTCCTCCTTTGTTTTTACAAAAAGAGCATTGATATTTTTTTTTAAGTCACGGAGTCTCCGGGAGGGTATGCGACTTTTTTGCAAGTGCGAAACCGCACAGCAATTTTTCTTTAACCCTTTACCCAACGTAACGACCAAAACCGGCCAGCGCTATTCTCAAAAATCGCCAATTAATTTTCATTATTTTTTTCATTTTTTGTCTCAAAAACATAGGTTATGACCCCTCGTTGGAACGAGCTCGTTGAGCTCGTTCCAACGAGGGGTCATAACCTATGTTTTTGAGACAAAAAATGAAAAAAATTAGTTATTCAAGAATTTTTTTTGCAAGTGTCGTCTGCTTTTCATGTTAGGTAAAGGGTTAAACACACTTGAAACTGCACCTCAAAGGGGACTCCAAAACAACATATTTAGAGCAATGCAAACGGAAGTTCATGGGGGTATGATTGTTCAGAATGTTTCATATTAACAGGAGTATAAAAATGACCTTCTCTATATGATGCCCACTGGATAGCCGAAGTAGTATGTCAGGGGAATCTCATCGTTGATCTCATGTGACGTCATAGCCAAGTGACCAAGTGACGTCAAACATGGGTGATATAACAGCCCGCATAAGCGATAATGCTGTGGCATCATTACCATCGTGATGCATGGTATCAGTGCGCAGGCGCAGAGTGTGGTGTTAGGGTGTTGCGTGTTTACCAGTAGACTGGATGCAGCCATCTTGGTTTCTTTGATGGCACATGGTTATTATGTGACCCAACCGCCGGCAATGGAAATGGGATGTGTTTTGAAGTGTGTCCGACTGAACTGGAGTAAACTTAATTGCCCAAATAGACCCGACAAGTACCAAAAAATCGCCCCAAATTAACCAAACTCATCGAAATTAAGTTTGTTTCCATAAGCATACCGCGATCAGGAGCACGTAGTTGTGGAGTGCCCCTCGATTGAACTCGAATATGACTAATTACCATAAATAACTCAACCGCCGTTTATTTGACTCGGATTTTCCCAGAGCCCTCGGTTTCTGCCCACGCTGACCCATTCTATAACCTATTCAGTTTTCCATGGACCTAATCTCCCCATTTATCTGATTCGGATTATTCTAAAATTCTCGGTTTATGCCAATTACAACTCTTATTTTCTCCATTCCTTGACCTGGTGTGTCTGTGTTATGACTTCATATATCTGCTTTCGATTTGCCCAGATGTGCCCGTGTGCTAGTACACAATGTGTAACAATATAAGACCAACGCATAAGGCACATAGGTACGTGTGTGGTATGCGGATATGTGCTTGTGTGCTAGTGCACGATGTGGGCACAACGCTTACCACTCTTATCCTCATCTCGGTATTTGAAGATACCTACGATATGCCTGCTATACAACTCCTTGCTCCGATATGACTTTCAGCTCCTATACGACCCCCGTATAGATTCTAGGCCATCCAGCCTACAGATCATTGTTATTGTCTTGCCCATAGTCATCACCGTCTGTCCTATGATCAGTCTCCACTACTTTTACCCAGTACTATAGCATTCTACCATGCAGCCTTGTATCATTACTACTAACTTATAGCTCTATTTCATACTTACTAGCCATATTTGACCCTGTGTCGACACTGCCCGTAGTCAATTTTTGGACAGGCTCAGCCAGATTGCTCCATTCATCTACTCCCGCATCAGTTTTTACATTTCCCTGACCCAGAGCATGTTAGAGATCCTTACATATAAAAAACAGTCTGCTAATGGTAGACTGATGTGTTGTACGTAGAGTGCACGTGCCGATATGTGTTTGTGTGAAAATGCATAATATGCGCACCAAACATGCAGCTCACAGGGCGGCGGAACAATTTTCAAAGTATGGGGGTGGAGTGGGGTGGGGGTGGGGGCTTGATCGCACGATGGATGGTCGTCGGTATGGTTAGGGCCGTCGTACGAAAATTTTAAATTCCAGGGTCCCAAAACCCCCATTTACATGCATCTGAACGGATATTTTGAGATTTTTTCCGATGTATTTGAAAGATTTCACAATTTGAGAGCCGTTAAAAAACGTCGGTAAAGCATACAGGTGTGGTCTATTTATCAGCTTTGGTCGCGACGACCAAAGCTGATAGACAGACCTCACCTGTATGCTTTACCAGACGTTAACAGCAATTATACTGTCTGTGTACTGACTTGTCCTTGGGTGGATTTGGTACGTATATGGCTGTAAGATTACGAACCATTTCAGTTAATCGATTTTTAACAGACTGTATACATTTTAGCATTTGCTGCCACTTACTGCAAAAACTGATCCGAAATCCATCGAAACTGAATCAGTACGAGAGAAACATAGCTGGCGAAAATATGAGGGAGACTCTGGATCCGCCCCTTGTTTCACCAGTTATTGGTTGTGTTAAAATATATGCATACAAAAACATGGCTCGGCAAAAAAGTGTGGGGTGGGGTGGGGGAGGAGGCGTGGGGGGAGTTGCTGAATTTTTTTAAATAGCTAGTTTTTTTCATTTTTTGTCTGAAAAACATAGGTTATAACCCCTCACTGGAATGAGCTGATCGACGAGCTCCAATGAGGGGTCATAACCTATTTGTTTGAGACAAAAAAATAAAAAAAATAATGAAAATTGAAATTTTCGAGAATAGCGCTGTAGGGTAAAGGGTTAATGAGAGAAAGTGTATGCGCAAGATTTTTGCCATTACCAATAGTGTTAAATGCCCCCCCCCCCCCCCCCCCCCCCCCCAATACTCCCAATGACGATCTATGCCAAATACTAAAAATTCCACTCGTGTAGTTATCGAAATATGGGTGTTTGAATTTTTTCTATTTTTAGCTCCAGTCATGGTACGTGAAAAAAGTATTCAATATAAATCTAGTACATGTCAGTAAATATTACTGGGTACAAATTCCTTTTCAAACTGTTCGATCGGTGCGGAGACTATAAAAGGGAGTGGCCATAAATTTTGCCCCTCTCGACCACAGTCCCAATATTGCCCAAGCAACTTTCTTCGAGTACCCTCGACTCTTCAGCACTGAAGAAAGATGTATACCAATTATGCGACTGGTAGTTTATGAGAAGATTTTTTGAAGAGTTTTGGACTTATGTTGACATCGTTCCACCCCATTGGGCTCAGCAACTTATATTGATCAATCTTGGACCGGTAAGCTTTATGCCAAGCTTGGGCTGATTTGAGCCGGATTGATAGGGAAAAGCAAAAGGACAACAAACGTATGGACAACACGTGATGATAATAGTTCATAGTTCATGCTGAGTGTTTATCAGATGATCCAAAAGGCACTAATCTGCAACAACGTTAACAATGGGCAAAAATGCAAACAGGAGAATTCACCGAATCCACAACGCCCACATCTTCTTGAACGACTAACCCAACAACAGGACAAATTACAACACTAAACTCTTCCGTTGAGAAGATGGGGCGCTTGCAGGAAATGACACGAAAGCCGACACCTTCGCCGGTCTTGTTAAGAAGACAGACTGCTTCAACCGTTGACCTGTCTTCAATAAAATAACCAACACCCACCCAACAAGCTTTATGCAGAAGACCTAAAACTGTGAAAAGAAAATGAATCTTTGAGATGCAACCCTAAATAAATGACCCACAGTAGCTAAACCCATGCCAGCAAAGACGCCCTTCTCAGTCCCAACAAAACATTCATACTCAGCAAAGTTAATGCAGGTTACGTATTTCCCACATTGAGTCTCACGCGACGTGTGGGATTAATTAGTTGCTTCATTCGTAGACCTGTCTTCAATGACATATTCAACTCCCATCCAACAAGCTCTACAATGGACGCTCATAACTAGTGATCGAGGATTGAGAAATACACTGACAAACATTGTCAACAGTGACACCATACTACTTTAATATGCCGACACTGTTTTTATATTATAAGTTACAGGACGTTTACTTTCCATGTACGGCGGCATCATGTGAGGCGAAGAGAGATTAATAGGCCTATTAATATTGATCGCGCTGAGCCTCACATGACGCCTGTCACGTAAACGTCCAGTAACGTGTTTATCATGCCACCGAACGAATTAAATAATAAAATTAAAAGATCCGAATCGCTTCACTTTGAATTTTATCAGGAAACTACCTTGTATTTGCGCGAAAATAGGTGCAAACTTGAGGTGGGAAAATTAATTCGGAAACAAAATGGTGTCACGCACAGAGGATGTTTGGGCGCACTGTCACTGTCAGTGTATGGACTCAATCCGATCAATCCATTGGATAACCTAATATCGAATAGTCCACCGATGCTATTAGAGCACGTTGATTGGTCAAATTAAACAGATGGCATGATAAATATTGTTACTGTCGCCATTTTGTTTCTTTCGCAGAAGTCGCAGTTTGAATTCACCTACTTGGCACTTTAGAAAGTTTGTTTTCGATTTAAAGCCTCGGAATGCTGGCAGAATAATAAATGAACCCAAAAATGCCAGAGAAAATAAATCTTTAATTTTCTAGGCGATGAATGAGAAGTTGGGTTACTCCTCTTGCACCGCATCACTACTCGGAAGCTTTTGTAAACAAATGAATGTCGATAGAAAAATTTAACGAAAACATGAAGCGGTTCACAAACATAACTAATAATTAAATTTCGCCTAATTATGTTCTCACTTCTCCTCATTTGACACCGTATTCGCCAACTAAACGTCCCGTAACTTATAATATCGGCATATCTCACACTGAAATATTCCAACTGGCCCAAAAGTATGTTCTGTGCATGACATTTCGCGCATCCTACCGTACGCCCATTCCACTACTTCAGGAGTGGGCTAGTATCGATACAATCAGAAACAGGTTTGGTTTTCGTGTAAACAAAACAAGAGACTCCAGTACATCGTCGCCTGAGTGCTAGAATGCCCTCTGTCCCACATGGGACATAGGACATTCTAGCACTCAGGCGACGTCATATAGGTAATTTCTATAGTGTGGGTTCCGAGATGTGTATTGAAGTCGAGACATCATCTCTAGGCATATATCGACGCGCGTCCATTATGACGCAGAGGCGAGGTCGAGCTTTCAATACATCACCTCGGAGATTCGCATGGTGGTAATAACCAATTTATCTTACAATATTCAATCTTTTCTTGACTTGTTCGTAGAGTGATATTTTAACGGTGTCTGTTTTGGCAAGCATTGGGCGTCTATGAAATTACGTTTTATGAATGATGATCATGACGTCATGGTATTGCGTTATTGTGATGTGTATGACGTAATCCCCATCCATTATTCTACTCTTGTACTATAACCCCTTGCGTTTCAGCTGTGTGTTTCTTTGTTTTCTTTTTCATTTTCAACGCATGGTAGACATGCATAAAAATATGATCATGACAAACCAATGATCTACTATAATTTATTTAGCTGATCTGGTGTATTTAATTTCTGTTATCAAAGGCGGTGGCCCCATCGGGTGTAATAACTCAATACCAATTGAATTGGTAAAACAAAATTCTCTTTCTGAATCGAACGATCGCGCGTGCGCTTCCTACCCTTCAATATATAGAGGATATTCACGAAAATTTGATGAATACCGAAAATATCTCGTGAGTGGCTACAAAGAAATATGAGGATCTTCACGAGCGACGCAGTCGCGAGTGAAGATCCTCATATTTCTTGTAGCCACGAACGAGATATTTTCGGTATTCATCAAATTTTCGTGAATTTTCTTTTTATTTAATGCTCTACGACTACAAACTCTCCAATTTGTGGCCTTTATTTGCCATTAAGGTGCAAATTTTATGTGCCGAACCGGCGTCCATACAAAAATTACAACAACCAAACTCCAACCATTGGAATGTGTGAATATCCGCACAAAAAGTAGTCCCGTCTTATTTCTCCCCTAACTTTACGATTTACCAAGGCTGGCGAATTGAAATAATCGCAATGTGTTTCGAAGAAATAGAACAATAACAAAAAACACCACTTTCTTATTTTCAATAACAAGACACGTCATTTTATTTTTTTTGAACTCAATGCACTGAAGACGTGTGAAGTTGAACTGAAGAAATTTGAAAGTGATTTCGGCTTTTCGCTGGAAGGTGAATGAGAAAGTCAAACTTTGAAACCGCTGATTTAATGAATTGATTTAGTCACTGTCACTATCAATTATTCGAATTCGTTTGTATTTGGGACTCTGGAATTCATTACTGATGTGCTGACTCGGTGATGATTGCATGTAAATGTTTATCGGCCCATTAAACGTGCTGCCACTGAACATCGAAGACAGTGGAAATGAACCTACGATGAAATATCGATTTCTAAATATCATTTTGATATTTCGTTTTGCCGACCGACAGGGGAAAATGACTTAATTTTTCAGCGTGAATTGATGCCTGAGCATTAAATAAAAATATGTATTTTATCTAGATGTTTTCAGTTGTATTAGGGGAAACAGGTTCTTGTTTCAAGATAAAGTGATATACTTGAATCTAATAAATCATTGCACCCTATACAGGAAAATTAAAACCAAAGAGAAGAACTAAAGCCACACCAGCCACTGTGAAAAGTAATCAACAAAACATATACCCCCAAAAGTAGAACATTGCGAATCTTAAATTCGAATCGTGTAGAGGATTTCGAACATTAGAAAATCCCGAATCGATGCGAATCTCGTCGCGAATCTTGAATCGATCTCAACGCTTTCCCAGTTGTACAGTACTGTGGCTACAAGAACGGACTGAGCATTTCGCGCGGATCGCGACTGGAGATCCTTCGAAATTACCAATCTGCTTAGTATCCAGAAGCACAACATGATCTCACCTGTCGAAAAAGCAATACAATTTCATTGAGTCTGAGATGTTATTTTGATTGGAGTTTTGTTGATGTAGTCCTGATTTAACAGTATTTTATTTACAAAATATTGACCCACTGGTGAAAGTATGCCGAGATATGATCGAGAAGAAGGCAGCATTTATGATCACAGCACTGTAGAGGATGCATTTCGTCCCCTGAGTTCCAATGTGTTCTATGTGTCTATCTAGAACACATTGGAGCTCAGGTGACGATTTTGCAACAATGGAAGGTAGCAAATATTGTGACTTGCCACTCAAGTATCAAATTTAAAGACCACCCATTTGTTTGGACAAGTTAATAAAAAAGCAGAATATTCCAGAAACGGAATCAAACTAATTGCGGAAAAGGGCTCTCCTCAATCTCTTTTTCTATCATGAGGTACCGACAGTAACCACTTACTTTGTGTATGTGTGGTGGCGGAGGGGGTTGGGTGGGGGGGGGGGTCATCTAAACCACTTACTTTGTGTATGTGTGGTGGTGGGGGGGGGGGATTTTCATCCAAACATGAACCACTTACTGTGTGTGTATGTGGTGGGGTGGATTTTCATCAAAACAACTTACTGTGTGTGTGTGGTGGCGTGGAATGTTATCAAAATCACTTACGGTGTGTGCATGAAGGGGGGGGGGGGGGGGGGGTCCATCCATACGAAAATTACCTCGCAGTAAAACTAGGAATAGTGAACAACAACAAAGAAATTACGGTTATCCCGCGGTAAGAACTTAGATAAAAATAAATCTGAGATTCTACATGGTACGCCCCATATGACTCAGATGCGTAACCACTAACTGTCGTGGCATGGGTCACCCGCACCCCACCCCAAGAAAATCTCGCGGCTCAATACGAATACACTAATATCTCGAACAAAACAAAACCAGGACTCAACCAGTAACGAAACACATCTGCACGCACTCGGGCAAACCAGGAAAGAGCTCAGCGAATGCGCATCGGGATCAAGAGAATGACACTTGGAGATGGTGGTTCGCCCGCCTGTCTAGCAGATAGACTGGGTGTCGTGCTTTCTCTGCTCAACACTAATGTTGACTCTAACCACACTATACAAAGTGCAAGTGATGGGCGCTGGGTATGGGTTAAGCTATCGTGAATTTCCACTCCACAACAACGATGATCCTCTTATAGGCTGATGGAGGACTCTCGGCCTTCAATAATAACATATTGATGGATTTTGAGGAACGCGACTGCTCTCAAACCAGCGCTACTGTTCGGATTATGCTCTTTCTCTTCGAATAACCGTCACTGAAGTCCGTGAAGATCACCTTGCGACAAACATGCCAGTTTCCAGATCAGTAAGACCCGCGAAGGGCATCGACTCTTGACTGCCTTAGAAACAACTACCTTCCCGAGGGTAGCTCCTTACGCCATCCCCCATAATAATAATTCATATTCCGCAAAAATATCGCAAAAAAAGTTCACAAGGCGCTGATCAACATCACAAAATTATTACTAGATGGAAAAAGATAAAGTATGTAGGTACTTGAAACATTAGATTACTGGACATTAGGATAATATTTTAAAAATGGTAAGATTTTAACTTTGATTTAAAACCTGGAAAAGATTTTGTCGTCCTTACAGATTCAGACAACATATTATCAGGAGCAGCGGAACCTGGGTTGGGGGAGGGCTGGGGGTTGACCTTCCTCCCTCACTTTTTTGTCGGGCCATGTTTCGTATACATATACTTTAACACAACTAACGACTGGTGAAACAAGGGGCGGACCCAGATCCTCCCCATATTTTCGCCAGCTGTGTTTGTCTCGTACTGGTTCAGTTTCGATGGATTTCGGATCATTTTTTGCAGTAAGTGACAACAAACGCAAAAATGTATACAGTCTGTTAAAAGATCGGTTAACTGAAATAGATCGTAATCTTACAGACACACAAGTACAAATCCACATCCAGACAAGATAATCCACAGACAGTATAATTGCTGTAAACGTCTGGTAAAGCATACAGGTGAGGTCTATTTATCAGCTTTGGTCGTTACGACCAAAGCTGATAAATAGACCTCATCTGTATGCTCTACCGACGTTTTTTAACGCTTCTTAATGTGTGAAATCTTTCAAATACATCTCCTGAAAAATCTCAAAATATCCGCTCAGATATATGGACATGGGGGTTTTGGGGACCCTGAAATTTAAAATTTCCATATTCATACCAGACGACCACCCTTCGCCCGATCCAGCACCACCCCCCCCCCCCCCCCCCACACACACACACACTTTGTAAATCGTTCCGCCGCCCCTGATTGTTCATAAGTAGTGAGGGGAGGGGTGACGCTCTAGGGACAAGCATTTAACACTGAATTCCCCATACCCCAATGGTGACACTTGAGGGACAAAATTAACATAGGATTCTCCATAGGGTTTTGTCTCTCAAGTGTCATTTTTGTCCCTCAAGTGTCATTTTTGAAGCCAGGAAATCTTTTTCAAGGCCAACCACAAAATTAAAAAAGAGATATTCTTCAGTTTGCACTATACCAGCACGATGGAATACAACTGAATTCTTTTCATTCAGTTGTATTTTATCATGCAAGTTCTTTTTTTTCTGATTCATCTAACTGTATGCTATGTTTTGGCAGGTTGTTGGCAGTATGTAATACATACACACCTGGATTTTTTCCTGATGTAGAGTGACATCAGCGCTAAAAACTTCCTTCCATGGAATGATGCCACTCTTTTGGGGTTAGTAGTTGGTGAAATGTGTCACTTGTGATTTTCTAATCAGTGTTAATCACCCCTTGGCTGTACCATCCATGCAATGGTTGGTTCAGCCAAGGGGTGAATATCACTGATATGAAAAAAAAGTATTTAAACAGCATTTTCACATTTCCAAATTTTTATTCCAGGAAATTTTACATAAGTGTATTGTCACTTTTTCACAAAAGATGTTCACACTTTGTTGAGAAATTTTCCCACTTTAGGTCGAATGTCCTTCTTGGCTCTTCGTTTTCTTGATACTTTCATTGGGGGTGTGTCTGTCTCTGGAAATAAATTTTCTTCTTCAACCTCCATCTTTGATTCAGTATGTATGTCCAGTTTGTACAAAAAAGTATCATCGCTGTCATTAAATTCTTGTAACACAGTTTTTTTCAACTTTTGGGTGTGAGTTAAACCCCACACTTGGTAAAACAGATGTATTATTTAGCTGTGGCATGGAAATAAAACCGAAGGCTCTGGTTAATGATGCAGGTGGACGCTCTACCTGTTCTGGAGTCATGTTATTCCCTGTTGACAAATACATTTGCCGCTTTCTGCACTCATTCATATAATGTCCTTTTACACGGCAAAAAAACATTCTCCTTTGTTGGGGCAAGCCCAACTCCAGTGTCCTTTTTCTTGACAGATTGAACATGCATCTTTAGGATCTGTCAACTTATATAACTCATTGACAAGTCTTCTCACCTGACTCCATCTGTCTGGCTTGCAGTATATGCTTTTAACATCATTTGGTTTATCCATTCTTGGATCGCTATTCATTTTTTAAACCTCTGAGCAGGTTAAAAAACACGTCTTCGCAGTCTTGTCAACTCAAATACAAGTGTGAACCATCCCTCCCCCTCCACGCATTTTTATATTTTTTTCAACGAACAGAAATTGGGCCTCCAGGAAATTTTTTTTCCTGAAACACAATTTTCTCAGATTTTTTACACTCTGAAATTTTTTTTCCAGGGGAATTCAGTGTTAAATGTATTTCGCCAGAGCAGCACGCTTGGGGTAGGTTGTTCAAAACATTTTTATGCTGGCAAAAATTGTGTGTTAAATACTATAGTGTCAGTTACGGGGTAGAGGCCTCCCAGTTACTTTATGCTGGCAAAATATGTGGATTTGGCTTATTAATCAATCTCTCCACACTTTAAACCGTATAACACTTTACTCTATGGAAGGATTGGTTGATAAACATACAATCTCTTATCCACAGTGGAAAAGAATACTATAATCCCTGATGGGTACGGGTGTGGGATGGGAAAATCTCACCCGAGGGCAAGGTATTTGCAAAAGTTATGTATATACCAAAGGTATATACCACGAAATCAATTAGGAACGGTGGCATCTTGGGATCTAGAGAGTTTTAGAGCATCAAACTTTCAGCACACGGCATTCTGATGACGTCAATATGAATTAGTTTGTAGCAAAAAACTGATACGATATGCATAACGTCATAATAGCGTTATAAATTGTATAACGTCACGTGGGTGGGGTGGGATACATCTGTCTCTCCCTGCTATATCACTCTGGACAGACGTATGTTACACATGCAGTGGGGGGAGAAAAGTATCTCTTACCTCCTTTTCACTTATGGGATAGAATGGTGAAACAAAAGAGAAGTATCTCTTAAATGCTTTTCGCTGGAGTGTCACCCTGGGGTAAAAGTCCCCTTTCAATCACTAAAAAATTACCTGTTTATTAATCAATCTCTCCAGACTTTAAACCGTATAACACTTTACTGTGCGGAAGGATTGGTTGATAAACATACAATCTCTTACCCACAGTGAAACTAAAAAAAACTTTTAAAATACGGAATATATGTACACAGAAACCTAATTTATGGCATTATTATTCCGTTAACATAACAGACGGGGAAAAGGCGCGTGAAATACTCATTGCATTATTTTCTGGCGCATTTTGCTCTCCCCTAAATGACTGTAAATACACTTTGGCGGGCTCATATCCACAAATTTCTTATCGTTATCCATGAAACATGAAACATATCGAAATAGAACTTCCACCACAAGATTGCAGGTGTAAGGGGAAAAACAAAACAATGATCACAGTGTTATCCCAAGAAAATAATGGTAAAACAGTGTTAGATGAAATTGAAAAAATTATTCAATCAAATGAGAATTTTACTATCCATGTAAATTATCTTCAGAAATAACACACACTTCACCTCCACAAGGATCGGGGCGAAATGCACCCATTTCATTTGCATCTGTTGGTAAAATGGTTGGAAATAAGGAAAGTATTGTTGAAATTAAAAAATGTCAATGATTGTATGTGGTTTGCGCGTGCCGCTGTAGTGGGGAAAATGCCACGTTGATAAAGATAATTCAGAACTTTGGCAGAAAAAATGGAAAAAAAATTAAAATTCGAAAGTGAAGTTTCAAGAAAATGAGGCAAAGGCGTTAATGGACAAAACAGGTCTTGGTTATAAGAAACCTTGTGGATATGAAGAATATTGTAAAATTCAAGGGGTACACTCCCCAGAGTATGTAATTAAAATCCACCCACAATTTGCCAAAGAAACGTTCCTTTTTAACCACCACAAACTATAAAAGAGAGTAAAGTTATTCATATCTATCACCATGAGCGTCATTTCGACACCATTGTCAGGGCAAAGCCAGCCTAAATATAGGGGCAAGGGGCCTCATATTTAAAGATATTGTAAGTTCAAAATATATTCCGCGTCAAGGCGAAAAACCTACGTGAATTTCACTTCTCTGTAAAGCTGGACATAGAAAAAACACACGTGGTGTATATCCAGCTTTAGCGCAGGGACCCAGGGGAGAAACGGTATGTTAGATAAGATCTAATCTCGTTTAATTTATACAGTAGTCGGAGTCTTACGAGACGTAATCGGTTGATGTCAAGATGTCGTCACGGTAAATTGAGAAACGAGATTCTAAAAGATAGAAATGTCGTGTCATCATAAGTTATAACAATCATGGCAAGAACGAATCGGTTTTCTAGACAAGTGAAGTCAGCGTTAAGTCACGCGTAAGATAACTTGTATTGATTCTGCCTCGATACACGTCATCTCCCACCGTTTTGACAGGTGGACAGATGAGCGTCGGTCCACCTGATAGTTTAGGGTAAAAAGTATATATACCTGGAAGAGCAGAGCATTAGACACACACTTGGGGTCACACACGCGTTGGTGAAGTCCAGGACAGGCGGACTCTGTTTCCTGGCATAAGGGTACCTTCGATCACAGGACCCTGAAACGGCTGGAATCGCCAGAGAGGGCATTCCATGATTGATTTAGCTTAAAGTTGATAGGCGGCTACGGGGCCGAATTCGTGAGAAGGAACACCCCAGGTGGAACGTTAAAGTTTAGATTGTCGAGTAGCAGGTATCGTCCTGCAATAGTCAGAAGTGTAGGTTAATTGTATTGTGCGTATTAACCCTTTGAAGCGTCAGCCTGATTGCGTTCTGAGTAGTTTATTTTGCTGTCGGAACATCGTAATACCGACTGGAGATCGGTGTGAGTGACAATTTCGCCCTAGCACAAAAAGGGGCATCTGTGAATCGTGAATTCAACCAGGAACGGTGGATATTTCAATAGGACTTTCACGGAGGACTTTCAAAAGGCACATAAGGTATGAGTAGACAATATCTGACCCAAATCAGAAGTACGGTGGTTTATAGATGACGAACATTGCTGGTCGGAACCCTCCGACAGCCAGAGGTACAGTTACGCGCAGACGTTGACATTTGAGCCTAAGCGGGTGAAGCTCTTATGGCGAGCTCACAGTAATAACATTTCAGATTTGTGAAGCTCTTATGGCGAGCTCACGGTAGTAACATTTCCAGTGTGTAGACTATAGTGCCAGTACAGGGCTATAGAATGACTATATGATTTTTTAGAATTATTTAACCGTAGTGACCCATTTTCTGTGAAAAGAATTGAATTGTTGATTGTTGAAATATTGAAACGGATTTATTTTTATGTGTAAATAAAAGAATCGTTGTTACTTTAAATCATTCTTTCCATTATACAGCCTGAAGTGATTAGGAATCACACCTAACGGAAATCGAACCTATTTCAGGACAATTTGGCAGAGAAGGAATCACGGCGTCGGTCTAACTCAGCTCTCTGCGCCGAGTTCGCGACACTTGGATTCCGACCCTCCACGTTGGTCTAATTTTCCCGCAACTTCATCAGCGGGACTAAATAACCCCACGTCAGCCCAGGCCTTACGGGGCCTTAGGTGTTCCCTGACAACCATCACAAAAAATCACAGGGTTTTTTTATAGGATGTCACTACTATTGTGAATATTTCAATGTAGGCTATAATTACAGAGAACGTCATAGATATGACTTTATGGAGGGAGGTGATAGGGGTAGAAGTGGACGATGAGGGAAAAATGGAGTTGGATAGTGATCACAACTTGATTACAGTGACGATGAGGGCCAAAAACCTAGAGAAAAGCAAAGGAAGCTTCAAAGAGGTTTGGGAACTCAAAAAGGATGCCGACTGGGTGAAGTTCGAGGAAAAACTGAAACCAAAGCTTGCAGCCGTACACAAGGGGGGCAGTGTCCAGAAGATGGCCGACGCCATAGTTGCGAGCCTAGTGGAGGCAGGGAAGGAAAGTGTAGGAAAGATTAGGGTGCCAACACGAGAACTTGGGTACAGAGTGAACGAAGAACTGAAAAGGGCCATAAAGGTTAGAAAAGCTAAATGTGCTGCATACAGGAGAAGTAGAAAACTTTAGGGGATGGAAAGCAATGAGGCCATGGTAGCAAAGGAAGAATACCAACAAGCACGAAATAAAAGTAAACAAGATTAAAGACGACAACGGGAGAGTGCGAAATAGCAGTCTTATTAGGACGATAAGAAGGACAGGGGGGTCGAGTTCGAGCGTATTTTGGAAATGGGTGAACAAACGTAACAAAGGGAATAACCCGCAGAGCATTAAAGTAGATGGCAGAGTTATAGAAGAGCGAGATCAAATCGCATTAGAACTAGTCAAGCACTGGGAAAAGGTAAACGATAAGCGATGGGACATGGGGAACCCACCAGAGTGTCCGAACCAGGCCGAGGAAAATCTATCGAACTTCGTGTGCAGCGAAATCAAAACTGAGGAGGTCCGAAGGGTGATCTCAAAATTAAGGAATGGAAAAGCGGGAGGGGTGGACGAAATTCCTAACGAGTTTGTCAAAAAAGGGGGAGAGGAACTCTTGGAAATCCTAACTGCCCTATTCAATTTAGCCATAGAAAAACAAGAGGTCCCAAAGGATTGGAGGGAAAGTAAAGTGACATTTATTCACAAAAAGGGGCAAAAAGACGTCTTGGATAACTATCTAGGGATCTCTGTCAGCAGCAACATAGGAAAAGTCTTTTGTAAAGTCCTGTATGGGAGATTAGAGGAGGTGATTGAAGAGAGAAATCCGGAAGGGCTTCAGGAAGGGAAGAAGAGTCACTGACCATCTTTTCACGCTATCCCAAATGATAGAATCCGCGAAAGCAAAAAAGAAAAAGATGTTCATGGCCTTTTTGGATGTTAAAAAGGTATACGATAGAGTATGGAGGGAGGGTATGTGGCGCAAGCTGGAGGCTCTGTGCTTGGGGGGGGGGGGGGGGGAGAGAGTTTGTTGGGATTATGAAAGCATTACATAAAGATGTACAGAGTGAACTTAGCCTGGGAAACATTACAACAAAACGTGTGCCTATGGAGATAGGCCTAAAACAGGGGTGTAGCCTTTCACAAATTCTTTTTGCATTGTACATAAAAGGTTTAGGAGATGAACTCCTGCATAGCGACGAGGGGGTTGCAGTTGGTGACTTGAATCCCAGGGCTGTTTTTTGTAGACGATATGGTGCTAGTGTCAGAAAGCGAAGAGGGGTTAGCGAAAATGCTGGGAATTGTTGGGAAATATGGGAGCAAATGGAGACTCGAACTTAATGAAAGCAAGAGCAAAGTTATACCCGTGGGCCGCAAAGTGGACCCCACTCGAAGGTGGAGAGTGGGGGAGTTCTGCATTCCGGAAGGTAGCAGTAGACTTCTTAGTGTAGGAGAGACTAGTGACTATGAGTACCTGGGGGTAAATATGAACATCACAGGAAGAGGCATCTACCGAAACCACACAAATAAATTGATTCTGAAGGGGAAGCGAATCCTTAACCAAATGAAACTTATAGGAAGAAACAGTTTCAATAAGGTTTTCGTGGGGAAAACCATTTGGGAAATTATTCGGACCCTCTCCCCGAATTGGTTAGATTTAGCATTTCACCCGGCTAAATCTGACCAATACGGGGAGAGGGTGCGAAAATTACTTCTTCGCTGCAAGTGGATCCTCGCATGTCAGATAAAAAGAAATGAGATAAAGGGTTCGCTTACATTTTCAACATCTAATCGATCGGGGGAACTAAGAAAAAACAAAAGCATGGAGATTGGAACCATAAATTTCGAAGATATGCTAAAAATGGATGCCGGCTCATGGCTGTACAAACTTCATCCACACACACAAAGATTGGAGAGGAAGACGGATGGATTTGAATTAATGGCAGCGGGGGACACATTCCCCAATATAACAGTATCAAAGGTGGAAGAGCCTTCAATTCATCTGGTGAGAGCAGCACAGCCTTATCGGTTAAGGCTCAGAAAAATGGGGATCGTCGGACATTGAAAAAAAAAAGATCCCCAAAAGAGGAAAAACAGCCTTTTTCAAGGCTACCTAAATTATTAGAAAGAGTTTCTTTATATAATGCACATCACCATATTATATAAACTTTTATTTTTAAAAAGAACCAAGTCTTATTTTTTAGTCGAAACAAAAAAACCCAAAAAGACACCGTTTTTGCACATTGTTTAAACAATCTGCAAATACGGTGTCTTTCGGGGGAATACACTATAGGTACAAGCAGTTAACATTGTGGGTAACCAGAATCTACTTCCCCAGATTTTTCCTTACGGGACAGTGTCAATCTTTCCTTCCAGAATTTTTTTTCTGCCGGAACAAAATGTTTAGTTCGCCAACCTGACCCCATTTCTCCTTGCTCCCCGCTTTACATCGACATCGTCTTTTTATGATGAGCTGTTGCGGTCCGCCACCTCAAACATCAACTTTTGACGGCATGAAGGGCTCTGGATATGGAGCTTGCCAAATTCAACGAGTTTACTCTGTTCACGAAAGATGGTGAAACACAGACGGAACCACCGGAGGGAAACGAAACCCAAACTCTATTGAAGATTTTCAAAAGTTTAGAAAATCGGAGAAGTTCACCACTTCAATTCCGACAAGAGAAAATAACCACCCCTATCGGTTTCCAGTTGATAGAACACCTTTTGCAAATCCCGATACAAGTACCACAAAAAAGTAAAACCTGGCCAAAAACCAATGAAAACAGAATCTTTTGACTACTTTCCCAGATTTTTTCTTTCGGCACAGTGTCAACCTTTGCTTCCAGAATTTTTTCTGCCGAAACAAAATGATTAGTTCGCCAACCTGACCCCATTTCTCTTTGCTTCCCCTTCACATCGTCTTTTTATGATGAGTTGTTGCGGTCCGCTACCTCTCTGTGTGACATAATAGTAGCTGTGTCTGATTAATGTTAGAAGAAAAAATTGATTTTTTTTTTCAATTTCCTCAATGGCTACTGACGAGATAGCTCTCCCTCCATTATTTCTTGCTAGCTGACGTAAATTATTTCTCGGTATAACTGTGTGGTCATTCTTGATCTCCAGCTTCTCAGTGCAGACAATCTATTCCGTGATTGAATGTGTATAAAAATTCGGTTCCCTATTTTTCATTATTTGATGTTATGAAAAATGACTGACATAACAAACATCAACTTCTGACGGCATGAAGGGCTCTGGATATGGAGCTTGCCAAATTCAACGAGTTTACCCTGTTCACGAAAGATGGTGAAACACAGACGGAACCACCGGAGGAAAACGAAACCCAAACTCTATTGAAGAAGATTTTCAAAAGTTTAGAAAATCTGAGAAGTTCACCACTTCATTTCCGGGCAGAGAAAATAACCACCCTATCGGTTCCCAGTTGATAGAACACCCTTTGCAAATCCCAATACAAGTATCACAAAAAGCCAAAAAACCTGGTCGTAAGCCAAAAGAAAAGGTTAGTCACCACACACACACACACACACACACACACTACCACCATTCATTGTATTGTAAAAACAAACAGCTCTAATAATGCCCCAATCCTGAAAAAACATCTCAGCTCTATTAATAGTGAGGGTTGAAATGTTTTGTTTTTTTTTACTTAAAAATGTGTTTTGTCTCTTGCGTATTTATTCGTCAAGCGAAAATGCTGGGGATAATTATTCCTACTCTAAGACAAGATGTTGGTAATTGTTTCAATGTGGTTAAGATTTGTTTGTTTTCAGAACGATATCTCAGAATTGCGCCTTCTTTTGCTGAATTCGTAACAGATGTTTAAAAAAACATCTGTTACGAATTCAATACAGGCATAAAAGAGAAATTAGGTTTCTTTCAGTTTGGTTAAAGGAAAGATATTCTATTTTTTGGCGCTAAAACATTTTACATTGCAAAACATTCACTGTATGTTTTGTAGTGTAAAATGAAATGTTTTCTCATGGGTTAATGTCACTGTAATATCTAGCGGTAAATTGTTGAACTCAGCTTAAAACAGCTTACAAATACGCGAATGTAAGAGGTTGCTTTCAGTGAATTATTGAAGCACAACACTTCCTGTCGCTAAACAATCTGCAATTACGCCTCCCTGAACGAGTACGGGATTTTTTCTCTACAGTTGCATTTAGGGAATTATTGAAAACACGTGTTTGAAAAAATGTATCTGAATGGATTACGAGAGAAATATTTATCTCAGAGTGTGTTTGTTATTTGTCTTACAAACTGACTGTCAGGCACACTTTCATATCGGATTTTAAGACATTTGCGCGTTTAAAATTTAGAAGTTGATATTGGAGCGATCACTTCCTTCCCTAAAAAATGTAAAGAAAAACACTGATTCAGCCTAAATCTGACAGTATTTTTATATGTCGTGTGTTCCGGATACCTTACTAATCACTAGTATGAATTAACATAATATATAAAAAATAACGCTGTTTCCTTTATCCTAGAAATTAAGTTAAAAACGGTTGTGGGCTCTGAAAATACCCGGTATATTTGTTTCCCCACATATCCTTCCCACGCCAACTCTATATATTTGTTGATAATACCCATATTTCTGCATATTGTTTGGGAATGAACTCCTTACTCCGACTCCAACTCGAACCCTCGAGAGTTTTTATCACTCCTGCGGAGTCGATCCGGACTCGGGGCAAGCGTCATTGTTCATGTAAGAAAAGGTTGGGTAAGTAGGGGGCTATACACAAAGACTCACTGTGTCGATCGTGTTATTTCTATGAAACATAACATATAAAATAATGATGTTGCCTTCATACGAGAATTAAAGTCTGTGAATGTATGTGTTTTTCCAAGAATGTTTCCTATGTTAACCATCTATTTATATTTATCTTCACGATACCAATATTTCTGCATAATTTAAATTTATGTCTGCGAGCGCCTTACTCAGACTCCAGCTCGACACCACGAGATTCTTTACTACCCCATGGAGTCGAGTCGGACCCGGTGCAAGCGTTCTGTAACAGAGAACTTATTCGACGCAAACTGAGGCGAGCATGATCTTCTGATAAATAAATTCCTAAAAATTGGAAAAGAATTCTCACGCAATCTAAATTCGACTTTGCTGACACGGACATCAGTGTCAAAAAGTTTGGAATGAAGAGATGTAAGACAAGTTTGAACATTATTGAAGGTCCAGACATAAAATTTACAAACGGTAAAACCTTCAAGATAAAGCAAGGAATGACTTGCACTACAAAAAATATCATATATGCTATTATTTGTGACAAATGCAAAGATTTCTATATCGGCCAAACTAAAATTGAATTGCGGAAACGCATGACTTTGCATCGACAGCAAACTAATAAAGGGGAGTATAGAATTCTTAAGGTCAACAAACATTTACATCAATGTTCAGGAGGGAATTTCAAAGTGTTCCCACTATATAAATTATTCACCGATAATGATATATTGCGTGACGAGAAGGAATTATTTTTCAAACACAGCCTACAGCCTGAACTGAACTCTTGTGCGTGATATTTATCAATGTGGCAAGGTCGTAGTTCGTATTTGCCGTGGATTTACAGTCCTCACTAATTCAAGCAATGGCCAATCTTATGCTTTTGACCAGTGCTACTGCTTTCCAAACTTTATGTAGTGGCGGTGGTCGAAATATTAGATTGGTGAAGGTTGTGGTTAACCGAGGGTGGGGGGGGGGGGGGAGGGCTAGCTTCATATTCCTTTAGTTTACATTCAACCTCATACTTGTCAGGCGCTATAATTAACGCGACTTGATTATTATTGTTGTAACACTGAAGAGTAAATAACTAACCCCTTCCGAGTCGTTGGGGATGGCTCCCTTTAGACAAGTAATTACTAATACCAGCGTACTTTCGAAAATATTTTGCTCCCGTGTTCACTTGGGTGGGGGAGGGTAAAGGGGATATGGATATCCTTTAACAATGAGGATGAGTTTAAATTATGTAATGTAATGGCGATGGTTGAATGTGTTGGTTGGTTGGGGGGGGGGGGGAGGGGAGGGGAGTCGTGGGTGAGGAGTAAGAGTGTTGTATAAAACTTACGTTTCCATTACAGTTTATATACCCTTGGCATTATAATGAAACGCTACTTTTTATTATGATTATCTTGACATTGAAGGGTAGATAACTAACCCCTTTCAATCGCTTAAGGTGGATCCCTTCAAACTAGTGATTAGTAATACCAGGGTGTTTTTAATAAGATATTCTCGCTGTTCGCTTGGGGGAAAGGGATTCTATTGTTGACACCAAGCAGTACATTGAAGCTTGTATTGTTTTAAAGCATTAAGTTGGTGGTGGTGGATGGGGAGGTGGGGGCGTGGGTGGGGGGGGGGCGTGGTGAAGATAAATTTGTCTTATGATTTTTCTTAAAATCATGGCCGTATATTTAAATTCCCTTTTAAATCGTTTGGGATGGCTCTCTTTATAATAGTAATTACCAACACCTGCTTGCCTTTTATAAGGCTTTTGTCGGGGTTCGCTTGGGAGAGGGAACTTCCTTTGTTGACACTGAGGATGAGTTTAAGTAATGTAATATAATGGGGATTATTGTAAGCATTATTTTGGTGTTTGTGTGTGTGTGTGGGGGGGGTGGGGGGGCGGGGGGGGGGGGAGTTGGATGACCAGCTCATTTAGAATTATTAATTTGTTCATCCGTATAATTCCCATTTTAATTCTATATCTAATCGTACTATTTATCCTTACAACAGGAGTGGCGACAACGAGACACAGTATGGATACGGAGTCCCACCCCCTCCCCGCCCCCGGTGGGTGAGGGGGGGGGGGGGTCACACCACTGCGTTATATAATTATAGACTTCCTACGGATAACTTGAATTTATTTATCAGAAGATCATGCTCGCCTCAGTTTGCATCGAATAAGTTCTCTGTTACAGAACGCTTGCACCGGGTCCGACTCGACTCCATGGGGTAGTAAAGAATCTCGTGGTGTCGAGATGGAGTCTGAGTAAGGCGCTCACAGACATAAATTTAAATTATGCAGAAATATTGGTATCGTGAAGATAAATATAAATAGATGGTTAACATAGGAAACACTCTTGGAAAAACACATACATTCAGAGTTCATAGACTTTAATTCTAGTATGAAGGTAACATCATTATTTTATATGTTATGTTTCATAGAAATAATACGATTGGCACAGTGAGTCTTTGTGTATAGCCCCCTACTTACCCAACCATTTCTTACATGAACAATCACGCTTGCCCCGAGTCCGGATCCATTCCGCAGGAGTGATAAACACTCTCGAGGGTTCGAGTTGGAGTCGGAGTAAGGAGTTCATTCCCAAACAATATGCAGAAATATGGGTATTATCAACAAATATATAGAGTTGGCGTGGGAAGGATATGTGGGGAAACAAATATACCGGGTATTTTCAGAGCCCACAACCGTTTTTAACTTAATTTCTATGATAAAGGAAACAGCGTTATTTTTTATATATTATGTTAATTCATACTAGTGATTAGTAATACCAGCGTGTTTTCATCAAAATATTCTCGATGTTCGCTTGGGAGAAAGGGATTTTTCTGTTGACACCGCGCAGCACGCTGAAGCTTGTATTGTTTAAAAGCATTAGGTTGGGGGTGGGGGGATATGAATTTGTTTTATGAATTTTCTTAAAACCAATGTCGTATATACCTTTATTTTGTGACAAAATCAAATATTTCTGTATCGGCCAAACTTAAATCTAATTGCGAAAACGCATTACATTGCATTAACAGCCAACTATATCAATTGTTCGCATATAATTATATCTTGCGTGACGAGAAGGAATTATTAATTTTTATACACAGTCTACAGCCTTAATTTAATTCATGCGCGTGATGTCGATCCATGTGGCTCGGTCGTAGTTCGTATCTCCCGTGGATTTTTTGGCTCATTCATGCAACGGTCAATTTAAGGCTGCTGGGTGGCGCTATTACAACCCAAACGTAATGTAATGGCTGTAGGTTAAAGCTTTAGATGGGTGGTGGTGGTGGTGGGTGGGCACTCAAGGCTTTCAAATTATGCGCTATCTTTTTATTATTAGAGTCTTAACTTTGGGGGGAGGGGGTAGATAATCAATACATTTTAAATCGTTTGGGATGGATCTTTTTATAATAGTAATTACCAACACCTGCTTGTTTTTATAAGGCTTTTGTCGATGTTCACTTTGGGGAGGTGGGGTGGGGGACTTCCTTTGTTGAGACTTAGGATGAGTTTAAGTAATGTAATATAATGGGGATGATTGTAAGCATTAGTTTGGTGTAGGAGGCCAGCGTGTTTTCATCAAGATATTCTCGATGTTCACTTGGGAGAAAGGGATTTTACTGTTGACACCGAGCAGCACGTTGAAGCTTGTATTGTTTAAAAGCATTAGGTTTGGGGGGGGGGGGGGTATGAATTTGTTTTATGAATTTTCTTAAAACCATGGTCGTACATACCTTTATTTTGTGACAAAATCAAATATTTTTGTATCGGCCAAACTTAAATCTAATTGCGAAAACGCATTACATTGCATTAACAGCCAACTATATCAATTGTTCACATATAATTATATCTTGCGAAGGAATTATTATTTTTTATACGCAGTCTGCAGCCTTAATTTAATTCATGCGCATGATGTCGATCCATGTGGCTCGGTCGTAGTTCGTATCTCCCGTGGATTTACCGTTTTGGCTCATTCGTGCACCAGTCAATTTAATGCTACTGGGTGGCGCTATTACAATTCAAACGTAATGTAATGGCTGTAGTTTAAAGCTTTATATGGGTGGTGTTGGTGGTGGTGGGTGGGCACTCAAGGCTTTCAAATTATGCGCTATATTATTATTATTATAGTCTTAACTTTGGGGGTTAGATAATCAATACATTTGAAATCGTTTGGGATGGATCTTTTTATAATAGTAATTACCAACACCTGCGTGTTTTTATAAGGCTTTTGTCGATGTTCATTTTGGGGGGGGACTTCCTTTGTTGACACTGAGGATGAGTTTAAGTAAAGCAATATAATGGGGATGATTGTAAGCATTAGTTTGGTGTAGGGGGGGGGGGTGACGGAAGGGGGTAGGTTGGGTGACCAGGGGTGGTATTCATGAAACCGACTTAAGTCATATTCTCAACTTAAGAATAGATTAACATCCACTTAAGGAGAAAATCGGGATTCACGAACGAATTCTCAGCTAAGATTGAAGTAAGTTATGTCCAAAATTCTAAGGTAACTCCTACATGACTTAAGAATATCTTAAATGTGCAAACCGAAACCAATATGACCTAAGACTTTTCTTTGCTTGCATGAACCAATGATTTTGCATAGGAAGGGGGGATAACTCGTTATTTAGATGAACATTTCGATAATGGCCGGCGTGTTTATGTTTTTACAAGCTCGGAGAAGTTTGAGAAGACAGCGACTATTCCGCGACAGGAATAACCCGCTAGACTTCATGGACGATGAAGATATAAAATCAAGGTATCGTTTGAGCAGACCTTTGATAGTTGATCTGTGTGGAATACTTGAAGATAGGATTCGGCACCCAACACGACGATCACAGTCTTTCTCCACGTCACAGCAAGTACTTTCTATGCTTCGCTTTTACGCTACTGGTAGTTTCCAGGCTGTTACGGGCGATTTACATGGAGCAAGTCAGTCAACGATGTCACGCGTAATAACTAGAACAACGGCGGCTTTATGCGAACTCTCCAGTCACTACATTTACATGCCCAGGGACGAGGCAAGCTTGCGCCAGATAATGGTTGTTTTCTATAGATTGTCCGATTTTCCAAACGTCGTGGGCGCCATAGATTGCACACATATCAGGATAGTGGCCCCATCAGTTGACGAGGTCGCTTACGTCAACAGGAAGCGCTATCACTCAATTAACGTGCAAGCAGTTTGCGACGCAAATTTGAGATTTCTCAACCTGGTAGCTCGATGGCCTGGATCAACACACGATGCATTCATCTATACGATGTCGCAACTGTGCCGAAGTTTTGAAAGAGGGGCGATTCCGATTGGGTGGCTTGTCGGTGACAGTGGCTACCCCCTGCGCACGGAACTCATGACACCCATAATAGATGGACAAACGCCTGAAGAAAGGCGCTATACGCGGGCGCACAAAATGACAAGGAACCCAATCGAGAGAGCTTTCGGCGTTCTCAAGATGCGTTTTCGTTGTCTGGACACTACTGGTGGAGCTTTGTTATATTCTCCAGAGAAGGTATGTAAGATGGTGGTTGCAGCCGCCATCTTGCATAACATGTGCATCATGAGTGGACTACCCCTGCCCGATGAAGAAATTCCCATGGAAGATGACCTCAACAGTGACTATGGTGGTGCAGCAGGACACACGGCTGCAATTGGTCTGAGAAACGAGCTGGTGAGAGGGAGATTCACATGAAAATTAAAGCTTTGATATGAATATATTTATTAGTCATTATCCTGAATTCGTTCCAAAGATTGGCCTATACTCTCGCCCACAATAGATATCAACGCGTCCAACTTCTTCACTATCCTCTCGCCTACTTGCAGTCGTTTCTTCGAGACTTCAAAATTCGCCTCCTCGATTTCTAATCTCCTCTGATCGATCAATAGTCGCTTCTGTTCTATTTCCAGCATCCGTTCTTGCAACGACGCCGTCGGTGTCTTCCTTTTCCGCCCTGTAGATGTTGATGGTTCATCTTCCTGACACTCATCAGCAGTTGATTCTGGAGGTTCGGTAGACAGCTGCGAAGAATTGTCACCTGGAATAAAAAAAGTAATTCTCTTCATAAACATGTTTAAATCATCGTGTGTACACACTCATGTCTCATTTAGACAGACAGAACACTGGATTTTTTCTCAGTTCGTTTCATAAAATTGAGCCTTTCTATTTTTTTTCGGAAAGCTTTCACAATTCATCAATTTAGCCGTTAGACCACATATGACTATGCCTCGTTTACTGGCCTGGAAAAAAAGTTGTGTTCAAGTCAATGTGGTAACTACCTGTCGAAAATACCGAGCTTGATCGCTAACTGGCGACGTACTCGGTTTGCTCCTGTAATTACCGCACAGGTTGAGCATTTCGGGTGCTTCACCCAACCGACAGGCCAACTCAGTCTCGCGTACGTTGGCAGTTGTATGGAGCATCGGTTCAATAGGGGCACTACGCCGTCGAGTAGCGAACTAATCCACCAGATAACGAAAACATAGTACGAAGCATCCTGATAGAAATTGAACGTCTGATAGGGCTAGGGAGCGATCGGTATCACCGACGCAAGAGACATAACGAATGGAGCTGGTGGGGGTTTCACAACATGTATACATATATATACTGTAAATATAATACCTCACCTTCGAGTACCTTATCACGAGCATTCATTGATTGCATTCCAAATTCCTACTTAGTATTCTCTTTTTTCGTTTGTCCGTCTTCTTTTTTTTTTTTTATTTTTCTTTGGCAGGAGCGTATATCCCCACCCGACAGGAAATAATAGACTGCGATATAACAGATATGTTAGAACGAGCATACATGAGCTTCATATACATGCTGAGCCGTATTTTTTCCGTCGTTCTACCCCACCCACACTCCTTCCGGCTCGAATGACTAGAAAAAAACGCCAAATTGACGTTCCGCGAACTTGATTTTCACTGTGGACCTTATATCGGGCGAAAAAAGTATACTTTTTAAATTTTTTTTTTTTTAAAAATACGGCTCAGCATGTATACGAAGCTCATGTATGTTCGTTCCAGCATCTGTTTTTGAACAAAAAACTTATCTGCGCGTTTTATTATGATAATCGCCAGGTGATTGGAAGAAAAGTACCATAAGTGATTATTGGCGTTGGATTGTGAATCTCACCTGATGAATATTTTATCTCTCAAGTGGTACTTCATCAACCGTCCATATAGGTATTTAGGCTCAAAATGATACACCACGACACTGTGAGGATGTTTCATGCACTGTTGATTTAGGACATGTAATATGCCTATTCAACATGGTACCCCATGTGACCTTATCAACGATTTCTCAATTTTTTTTTGTGAACAAATGTCGCGACCTGAGTTCCATACTGTCCTAAGCGCAATGCAACTGCATTGCGCTTACGACAGTATGCAACTCAGGTGACGCAATGGCTACATGATCTGTTGACACAGCGGAACTCTCTTAATAAATTTTGCGGATTTCGCAGGCTTCTAATTGGTTCATAGATTTGTTCAGGGAGTTTGATCATGCTGTTGAAAGTTTCTTTATAAATCCTGGCAAAATATAGTTATTTGATTGGTTGATTGGATTACACGCGGTGCATTCTGGTCATAGAGAGTGGGGCGGAATATTGAAATACAATGAGAACATTTGAAGGGCCTGCACGATGCAGGTACGTCATTTATCTACATTATATATTTTAGACACGTTTGACTCCCCCCAATCAAGAGATAAGCTATAAGTAGTAACACTTCTGAGAGCACAGTAGACCAGTATGCCCCTCCCTCGAGAGCAGTACCAGATACAATGATCGTCATTCTTTCAATAATATGAATAGTGATAAACCAACCTTGTGTTGTCTCTGTGTCGACACCCCCTGGTATTCCATCAACTCTAGTTGTCCCTAGTACGCCAGCAATCCTCTCGTCAGTGTCGGTGCTTTTGGTCCCAGATGGAGCACCCCCTCCTGTTGCGGCACAATCTCGCCTGGTCTCCGCTACCCTCTTCTTGGTAGTACTGGCTAAATTGGACCACTTCTTCTTGACATCGTCCACCGTTCTCTCTGTTCCCGTGGTATTCGCCGCATTTACATTCCTCGTGATTTCTTCCCACAATTTCTGTTTTGCTGCGTTAGATACTGTCGACTTAAATCCAGAGAAAAGTATCTCTCTATGGCGCTCCACTCCCTCCGTGAGGGCCTCGATCTCTCCTGGTGAGTAGTTTGGATTTCTCCTTGGTGGCATGATGGTGATACAGTCAGGGAATCGAGAATGAAATGCCGCGATCTGCGTTACCACAACAGATAATCCCACAGGTGATAAAGTGTTCATACAATCATGTACCCGACGAATTCATGCCGGCTGTCCGCACGAAGAAATTATGCATGAACGAGAAAAAATTACTCGGGTCGAACGAATGATTGCAAACGTTTGCTTTGGTGTTGGGAGGGGGTAATATTTATGCCGCACGGCTATTAAGCGTCAAAAATTAGGTTCCAATATAAGGAGAAAACACAAATAAATAAGTAAATAAAATAACTAAATAAATAGCTAAAACAAATGAACGAAGAAATAAATAGATGAATATTAAATTAAAAAACTAACGAATGAATGGATAAATAAAGGAATAAATAAATAAAGAAATAAATAAATAAATTCATAAATGAATTAAACGCGCTCAAACTCTGTCCATTTTAAACGAATTTTGTTCTTGGCAAATTAATTTTGAAAAGACTAGAAGGTAGAAAAAATACCAAGAAAGAAAGAAAGAGAGAAATAAAGGAGAAATTGAAAAAAACACAAAAGAAAGAAAGAAAGAAAGAAGTTGAAATAATGACATACTAAAATAAAATAACATTAAAATAAAAAAAAAAAAACAGTGAATAAAAAAAACCCACGACTTGCATCTTCCATGATACGTAGTAAGTTCTATGTGGTCACAACTGTAGTTATTTCCCTCCGGAAAGCAGTTTCTAACCCTCAACATCCAACTTTTTTTGATCACAACGATAACGTGAGAGCGCTAACCAGTCTCGATAAAGTAATATCTCAACTCAGTATTTAAGATGATCTTAAGTTCTTTTCTTGAATCGCGTTCGTGAATAGGAAAGATCACAGCTAAGGTTGATCTTAATTCTAAGATTTCAGACCGTCTTAAGGTGGTCTTAAGATATTTCTTCATGAATACCGCCCCAGCTCATTAAGAATTATTAATTTGTTCATTCTTATAATGCCTGTTTTAATTCTTTATCTAACCGTACTATTTTTCCTTATTGCATGAGTGGCGTCAACGTGACACATAATGGGTAAGGATTCGCGTGGGGGGGGGGGGGGGTCAAACCACGGAGTTATAAAGGTATAGCCTCTCTACGGATAACATGAATTTATTTATCGGAATATCATGCTTAACTCCGTTTGCGTCGGATTAGTTCTCTTTACAATAACGCTTGCACCGGGTCCAGCTCGACTCCACGAGGGAAGTAAACAGTCTCGGGATGTCGAGCTGGAGTCTGAGTAAGGCGCTCACAGCCATGAATTTAAATTATGCGGAAATATTGGTATCGTGAAGATAAATATAAATAGATGGTTAACATAGAAAACATTCGTGGAAAAACACATATATTCAGAGTTCATAAACGTTACTTCTAGTATGAAGGCAACATCATAGTTTTATATGTAATGTTTCATAGAAATAACACGATTGGCACAGTGAGTCTTTGTGTATAGCCCCCTTATTTCCCAGCCTTTTCTTCTCCCTCAGCGAGAGTCATATGTACAATGGCGCTTGCCCCGAGTCCGGCTCGACTCCTCGAGAGTGACAAACACTCTCAGGGGTTCGAGCTGGAGTCGGAGTAATGAGTTCATTCCCTAACATTATGCATAAATATGGGTATTACCAACATAGTAATATATAGAGAGTTAGCGTGGGAAGCATTTGTGGGAAACAAATATACCGGTTTTTTTCGGAGCTCACAACCTTTATCACTTAATTTCTAGGATAAAAGAAACATCATTGTTTGATTTGTTATGTTAATTTCGTTATAATTTCTTTCGATAAAGGATCAACACGCCTCGGGTCAAATGTATGAAATAATTCTTGTATATGCAGTTTCTGGACCAACGTCTCCAAAATCGATCTACACGACACCCAGTGGTTTATGTCATAACGTTATTTTGTAAATATTTGTATAAAGTATTTTATAAAAGTAAAAATGCCTGAAGATCCGCGTAGACAGCGGTGAAAGCGCCAGCAGTAATATATTCAGTGATGTCGTTGTATTTGTTTTGAACTTTAATAATTTTTTTCTTATATCTATATATATATATATATATATTTATTCATTTCAGTTAGTTATTTCTATAAATATAAAATAAAATTCGGAAAAATACAACTGTAAAAGTTTTATAGTATTGACCCCAGTTGTTGAAAGAATGGTGTGGAAATCAACCTCTTAAATAGATAGAGGATATTCACGAAAATTTGATGAATACCGAAAATATCTCGTGAGTGGCTACAAAGAAATATGAGGATCTTCACGAGCGACGCAGTCGCGAGTGAAGATCCTCATATTTCTTGTAGCCACGAATATTTTTGGTATTCATCAAATTTTCGTGAATTTTCTTTTTATTTAATGCTCTACGACTACAAACTCTCCAATTTGTGGCCTTTATTTGCCATTAAGGCGCAAAATTTATGTGCCGAACCGGCGTCCATACAAAAATTACAACCACCAAACTCCAACCATTGGAATGTGTGAATATCCGCACAAAAAGTAGTCCCGTCTTATTTCTCCCCTAACTTTACGATTTACCAAGGCTGGCGAATTGAAATAATCGCAATGTGTCTCGAAGAAATAGAACAATAACAAAAAACACCACTTTCTTATTTTCAATAACAAGATACGTCATTTTATTTTTTTTGAACTCAATGCACTGAAGACGTGTGAAGTTGAACTGAAGAAATTTGAAAGTGATTTCGGCTTTTCGCTGGAAGGTGAATGAGAAAGTCAAACTTTGAAACCGCTGATTTAATGAATTGATTTAGTCACTGTCACTATCAATTATTCGAATTCGTTTGTATTTGGGACTCTGGAATTCATTACTGATGTGCTGACTCGTTTAAAGTACATGAGATTCGTCATCCGAACCTACGATGAAATATCGATTTCTAAATATCATTTTGATATTTAGTTTTGCCGACCGACAGGGGAATATGACTTAATTTTTCAGCGTGAATTGATGCCTGAGCATTAAATAAAAATGAATAGATGAGAATTGAAAAGAATAAAAACAATTTGGAATTTCTTAAAAAGTTTGATTTCCTTCAGGAACGAGCGAATGTTACATGAATTGGTGTTGTGAAATAGATCTCGAAGAGACGCAACATTAAGATACAGCCAGGTGACAAGATTAAAAAAAAACTGTACAGTGCAAAATAAATTACGAATTATTAACTTGTAATTGCGAAGTAACTTGTAGTTATGAAATAATAACTTGTAAATATGAAATAATAGCGAAAGAATAACTTGTAATAACTGACTTGCAATTATGAAAAAATAACTTTTAATTACGAAGTTTTTAGTTGTAATTACGAAATAGTAACTTGAAAACGCGAAAGGACTCGACCAATGGAAAGTAGGTCTCAATACTGAACTCTTGTGCGGTACTATGGCGCGGATTGTCTATAGACATGTTGTCTACGGTAAGCATGTGGTTCTACTTATTAACATTTTTACATTTTATTATTTCCAAATGAAACAAAATACTGCGTGTTTGATTGGATGAGAGGTACGGTGTAACTTGCAATCCACAATGTTTTTTTTTTACACCGTGGTTTTTTATCCCACAATGTAGGTTAAAGTATTAAGTACCCCAAAATTCTTGGAAATACATCCGTTATCCTTGTGTTTTCAAGGGTGTATGGGAATGTACACCAGTTTGAGAACTCATACACCCTGAGGCGAAGCGGAAACCTCAGGGTGTATGAGTTCCCAAACCGCTGTAAATTTCCATACACCCTGTAAAACACAAGGATAACTAATAATATCATGTGGGTGCTATGGGTAACTTGTTGTACAGCATGTTTGACAGTCTAGTATAGGAGCATGGTGTGGATTGTCAGTACCCATTCGTGCTCCTTTAGATTTGGTACAGTACAGTGGACGTGGACTGGTCGAAATTTGCGCATGGGAAGTGGCCAGATAAAAACCATACGCAGCAAACTTTGATGAAGAAAACACCGGGTTGTACACGTTGCTTCATTAATTATTTTTTTTATAATTAACCTTATAATTAGTGTTTGGAATCTAATATTCTTACGTCCCTCGAAATACTGATCACCCGTGGAAAGTGACTATCCATCGGCGGCTGTACTATAGCATTGGAGACAGCTGGTGGCTGTATATATCCTAATAATATACCATGTGGTTGATGGTATGCTATGTCCTTACAATTGTTATTGTGGAGGGTATTCTAGTGGAGTAAAAGATGTTTCTTATCTCCTAGATTATAGTTTTTTATGCTCAGAGCTCTGTAATTATAGCTTTTATGACCCGTGTTGGCTAGCCTGGTCTTCTGTGTATATTTATGGATTATTAGGACCAGTCACAAAGGAAGATTGATTTGGGACTTTAGAACTGTTGGGAAATATAGAGAACTGGTATCAGACGTTAGCGGTATGAGGGCTGTTGGGTACTGGTGCCGGTAGGTTGGGGATTCCTCCGGACTATTGGGACTGGAAATAGTGGCGTTCTGTGGACTGACGACCTTTGAGGACTCAATGTACTAGTGGTCTTTTCTCTCTTTTTTTTTGGGGGGGGGGGGGGGGCGGGGGGAGTATTTGAGACTTTTGGACTGAAAATGATGGTTGTTGTAATACAGTCGTCGTGGACTGATCGTAATCCACACGTGGGCAGTCATGTCCACGCATGCGTTTACCAGGTAATAAAAAACATCAGCAAAACGTTAATTAATGAACCACCTTGTTGTACCGGTGCTTCATTAATTAATTTTGTGGTGATTATTCCTATAATTAGTGTTTGAATATTATATAATATTATTGCGTCAGTGGAATTATTGCCCACCAGTGGAAAGTGACCAGCTACAGCTGTTCTGTAGCTAGGTGTTTGATGTAGTAGTTGTGATGTTGTTTGTTTCGTAGTTGATTTAGTAGATGTAGTGTGTAGTGTGGCGAAGTGGCTATAGTGGCTTCTGTTGAGGCTGTGTGTGTCATAGTTGTAGTGGTTTGTGTTGTGCCAATGGGTGTTTAAGTTATAGTGATTGGTATTGCACTATGTCGTAGGCCTAGTGACTGTTGTTACAGCTTCAGTTGTAGATGTTGTATTTGTAGTGGTTAATGTAGTGGTTAGTGTAGTATTTTCATGGTGGGTGCTGTGATTGTTAGTGTAGCTACGCCAATTTACACAGTTTGGCCTTTGTTTTTTTGGGTTCAACTCAAGAAATAGACAGAAACAAATGATAATTCCTTATGAGATTGTAAATAAGATTAAATAGACCATATATTATCGTTGAGTACAACAAAGCATTGCAGATGACGCCTTATTGCACTCAAAGTACAGCATTTTAATTTTGTATCAACTTACTCTTTTAATAATTTTATTTGCAAAAAAACACAAATGATAAAAAATATACATAAATATAGTTCAAACTAATACAGGAAAGAGCAACATACACATTGTTATGAAGAAACCCTCAGGATAGATGCCAAAACAAATCTGAATTGAAGACATGTAATATTATATTACCTTCTTAATTTCCAGACACCCATTCGAATATGAGTGATCATGCGTTTTACGCAGGATGTTTTCCAGGTTTGTTATAGTTGTGTTCATATGCAATGTGAGCGCACATAAATAAGGGAACATTCGTAATTTGTAGCATAATGATGCTAAATATAGGAACAAAAGCCGGGGGCTAGGTAAATATTACGATTAAAAGTTATTAGATCATTTGTTTCTACAAAACTTCCTTTTTCCGTCCAATTCGTATGATGATCATAGGCCTAGCCCGTTCTTGCGTATGAATCTTTGGAAGGGGATATTGTCTTACAGGTAATAAGACAGCACACCTTTTTCTCCTCTCCAATGTCAAGTTACTTAAGAGAATTGGATGATATTATCTTCATTATTCTCAATTAGGCCATGGGCTCTCGTCCAGTCGAGGTGTCATGAGCTTAGCAATAGCGGTAATATCTGAAGGAGGGGTCGCATCGTTCGTTGGGTTAATTAGAAAATTTAAGTGGGTTGAACCAGCTAAAAGTGTGTACCATACGAAAGACAAAAGTCTTAGAAAACATCTAATAATTGACTCATCTTCTCGTGAAAGGCTTATCCAAAACTGACTGAAGATATATCTACATGCACTCCGACGTCATGTATTTGAAAAAAAGGAAATTGTAATTAAAACAATGAATTGAATTGTTTCTGATAGAGTAGAGTCTTTTCGCGATGGGAAAGTTCCTGTTTGATTATAAGGTGTCGACAACAGCCATCAACCCAAATGCTGCCACTTTTACTTACACTTTCATCTTCAAACTTCGCAATGGGGTCCCATTTTTGATATGTATTATATTATGCTTATTGCTCTCACGATAACAAGCACGGATGAAAAGGTATGGATTTGTCACCAATGAGTAGACACCACTTACATAAAAAATTACTGCTGAATCAGAAATACATTTCTGCCTGACCTTGGGTATCAATAAAAAAAAACGCGAGATTCGATTCTCTTTTTGTAGTCGAGGCTCTAATTTGTGTTTCACTTTAGAACGAAGACATTACTCGCCTAAACTTAGTTCCATGTCAGATAACGTCTTTCTCTTCATCTTCAGAATCGCTCACAACCACAACAGCATCAGTTATAGAGACATCTGAAACATCAACTCATAATCCACTTAAAACAGTTATCGCCAATTCTCAACCCTACTCCACACGTGCAGCAGCCACGTCCACAGACACACCACAAGAGCCAGCAAGTACGGTTGCTATGTCAGATAAAACAGAGCCTGAATCTGCAAACGGCACTATAACAAGGGCGACAGGTACAGTCGAGAGTACTGGAGGAACCATCAAAGATTCCACTAGTTTCAAGAATATGGTCTTAAAGACAATGTCAACCACCTTTCGAAGTCCGACAAACTCCAACAGATCTAGATTTCTACCAATATACATAAAAATACGTTGCTTTTCAAAACATTCCAACTCATCAAGTATTGATACTATTCGACATGAACTCAGAATTGCTAAAACCAATTTGTCATCCTACAAAAGAACCAAATTTTCTGCCATTGATAACAGGGACTCCTGTTACTGGGTTGGTGTTGTTGCAACAATATTGATTTGTATAGTTTGGCTGCTGTTATTAGCTTCGGATTTCGATCGCATTCGCGGGGATGTCATGAGCGCATGGAAAAGGCAACCAACTGGAATATAAATGTAATTTTCGTTTTAAAAACAATCTCAAAACACTATATTTTGTTGTTCGATCTGTCCAGATTTGTTCTTTTCTGTTGTAAATAAACATCTTTACAAATTCTTCCAAAGTAGAGTAATTTTCATTGTTAGACGGTCGTTCAATGCCATTTGATAGTTTTACAGTTTATTATATTACTATCATTTTTTTCCTCAAAATATACCACCATGGTTGGACGATCAAATCCACTGTGTTGTAAACCCGTGTGTCTGATCCACAGACGCATCAATATTGTTTGAAATCCGTATCCGCATGGTTTGAAACTAGGTCATCGGAAGGGACAGAACTATTTACAGCGTGTTCGTTTAACCCTTTACCCAACGTAACGCTCAAAACCGACCAGCGCTATTCAGAAAAATCGCCAATTAATTTTCATTATATTTTTTATTTTTGTCACAAAAATATAGGTTATGACCCCTTTTTGGAACGAGCTCGTTTCAACGAGGGATCATAACCTATGTTTTTGTGAAAAAAAATGAAAAAAAAATAGTTATTCAAGAATGTTTTGGGCAAGTGTTGTCTGCTTTTCATGTTAGGTTAAGGGTTAACCCTTTACCCAACGAATCGCCCGCATCCGCCCGCGTAATATGCATATTCAGCAGTTGAAAAAATATTATTTTTCAAAAAATTTCAACAAAACCATATCATGTGACCCCTCGTTGGAACGAGCTCGTCGAGCTCGTTCCAACGAGGGGTCACATGATATGGTTTTGTTGAAATTTATTGAAAAATTCGAAAAAATGATATTTAAAATAATAAATTTTGATATCGTCTACGTTGGGTAAAGGGTTAAACCGAACTAAGTACAAAGGTTATTTAAATAATATCTAGTATATATTCAACTAGGAGTGTGAGCATTAATTTATTTATTTTTGTATTTATTGGTGCTTAACGCAGATAAGGTTACACCCTGGCGAGAAAACGGTAAAAAGTAAATCATGTTAAAGTTATCAGCTCCTAGGTAGATCACGTGACATAATTGTTGATTCCATAGTTTGGTTTTCGAGCAGATTGTTTGTTCACAAATAAAATTATAAAACCATATCAATACCAAACTTGCGCTGCTGTTAAAACGACTCCACATTAGCATTCCAAGATTGACAATGAATCAACGTCTCTTTGCCCTGGGTATGATTAGAGCTGGCAGAACACACAGAGAGGTTGCCCAGCATTTGAACTGTCACCGTAACACTGTAGACAGGCTAGTCCATCGACATGTACAACATGATGACGTTCGAGACCGACCCCGCTCCGGGAGACCCCGAGTCACCACCCCTGCACAAGATCGGTATATCCGTGTCGTCCATCTCCGGAACCGGCAACAAACGGCAACGACGACAGCCAGGAACATCCCTAACCTGAGACGGATACATCCTCAAACAGTAATCAACCGGCTGAGAGAATACGGCTTACGTCCTCAAAGACCTGCAATTCGTCCGATTTTGACGTTACGTCATCGTCGTGCTCGACTGCAGTGATGTAGACAACATCTCAGGCATCCGTTACGCTGGTGGCTACGTGTTTTATTCACAGATGAATGTCGTTTCCATCTTTCATCATCAGATGGCCGCCAGGGAGTGTACAGACGTCGAAACGAACGCTACGCAGATCCATGTTTCGTGGAGCGAAACCGTTATGGGGGAGGGTCTCTCATGGTGTGGGGTGGCATCACTGCCCGTAACAGAACTGAGCTGGTCATTATTGATGGCAATCTCAATGCAGCCAGATATCGTGATGAAGTGCTTACGCCTGTTGTTGTCCCATTTCTGCAACGTCACGGCCCCGGCGTCATTCTACAGCAGGACAACGCCCGACCCCACGCAGCTCGTGTTGTTCAACAGTAGCTGCAGCAACAACAAGTGGATGTTCTTCCCTGGCCCGCAAATTCGCCCGATATCTCCCCCATTGAGCACGTATGGGACGAAATGAAACGTCAGCTACGCCGGCTTCCCCATGTACCGTCAACGCTTGTGGAACTCCAAAGACAGCTTATCAGAATATGGAACAACATCCCACAACACTTCCATGCTAACTTGTTCGCTTCCATGAGGCGTAGATGCACATCAGTAGTCGATGCAGAGGGAGGTCATACCAGATATTGAGTGTGTGACTTTTGTGTCTGACCCGTAGTGTCTTTGACTCTCCATGACACCAAGAGTATTCGTCGTAGCGTAATGAAATTTCTCGTGTTGATCACAAACTGATTCATCTGTGATTGAATAAAATTTCGATGAATAAAAATGATATATATCTCCAATAATTTATTACAAAACAAGCTTTGTGAGTAAGCTTTGTGAGTAAGTGACTGATTTATATATTTTATTTGTCCAACCAATCCTTCTGGGACGACTTTTTCCAAAACCCATTTATCCCAAGTGGGATGATCCGTACGGTACATTTTGTCCCATGATAAATCACAGAAAATTTATGAAATATTTATTTATTGGGGTTTATCGACACCTTCGACAGTCAGGGTCTCCTCGTGTCAGACAGTTTTACGGGTGGAGAAAGCCTGAGTACCCGGAGACAACCACCAAGCAATTGTCCGGCTCCCCAACACACTAACTCTACACAAGCAGGGTTAGCATTAGTTAACGACAAGTGTACCAACGACGTATAGTGCGCCTTAGTACACAACACCACCGTGCCCCCATGTGGGCCATGGAGGTGAAGTGTCTTGTTCAAGGACACAATGCAGTTGCCACAAGTGGGATTCGAACCGAGAACATCTCGGTTTGCAGCAGACTTATAAAAACAGTACAAATAAAAATTCACTCTGCACTAGTATTGCAGGAGTTAAGGTATGGATGAGGAGATTCATTACAACACGAACTAAGACATTGCAACAACATTTATGTGTTCAAAAATTGTGCAAAGTGGAAATGTTATACGCACAATGTCATGTTTTCAAGAAAACAAGAAATCAGCAGAGTCAAGACAATAAAATATCTTTCAATACAGTATACCAATATAAAAAAAACACATTCTACATATGTTTATATGTAAAAAAATCTTTTTTTCCAGCATCCTTTTTCCTATATCTGACATAAATTGATGCGATACTACTCCTCATTTAAAGTGATAAAAGATAAAACCTGGACAAAACTGTAAAACAATTTAAATATAATCAGGGGATTTTCCATATAAGTTTACACTTCCAGCATCCCTTCAACAATTTATTTTTTTACCACTATACTGTTGATATTAATATTTCATTTAATAATATTTTGTCCTATTAAAAATGATATAAACGCAACAGCAATATCACTTTGTAACTATTACTGATGTAACTTGTCATATTTGTTGAGTGAACAGTTCAATCATTCATGTATTCATTCATTTAAGACTTATTGAAGAAAGTGCCGAACAAATTGGAGTCGGTAGGGCCACTGGGGATAACACTTTTTTGTCTTTCTGTTGCATGCTGCTTCCTTCACTCTCTAACCAATTACAAGAGTTCGAATGTGTGTGTGAGTAATTAACATTTCCCTTCGATGTACTATTAACACGCAGCCCCTTAACCTCATCCCATCTTGTCCCGTAACTCAACCACAGAACGTATTTAAAATGACAGGTATGTTTGGATGAATATTTAAAATATTTTCTAAAAGTAAATCAATTATTTATTTGAAAAAAACTAATAATCAAGGCTCGAATTTGAATTTTTTTTTCCAGTGCAGATCAAAATGTCCTGCCCCAGATAATTGGTACAGGGGATTTTAGTTTGGTGCAGGTCATTTTCAACATATTGCTTTACACATTGTAAATTGACATATCGTCGCCTGAGTGCGAGAATATCCTATGTCCCCTATGGGACATAGGACATTCTAGAACTCAGGCGACGATATAGTGACTACTAAATGAGGAAATGACTTGTTAATTCGCAATGGAATTTAAGTTAATACCGAATTACCAGTGTTTTTTAACATTAGATTGTTTAATTACAAAAGAATATTGCATCGGTCAAAATGTCCTATGGATTTCAAAGAGTGTAGGTCAAAATAAGTTTGGTGCCGGTCATTGTTCTTGTCCCACCACTTATTTCAGACCTTGGTGATCATTTATTTTATGTTGCAATTTATTTAGAATTAAGCTTAGACATTTGATTAATAGATATATGCAGTTCGGGGAAACCTTAACATGAATGGGACTGGCTTCTAAGCTTACACCTACGTTGGTTTGTGTTACTCCCACTTTCAAGTCCTAATACTCTTGGCATTAAGTTGACAATGACGGTTGACTTAGTTACATTTATCTGTAAATGATTGTAATGTATTAACAATGATACTACATGTAATTAAAGTTTAAACTACTTTTAAGCAAAATGTTGCACCCCCTCCCACACTAGGGTGTGTGACCCTCCACTCTCCACCCCATCTCCTCCACCCTCCTGAGTGTTTTGCCAAATTTCCCAACCAACGCTTAAATAGACACACATAAACTAACTGACATGGCAGAATCTTGTGTCACTTACTTTTATAGTATACAAGTTACAGTGGGGACAGTAAAGTTTAGGCAACTATCTATAGGTATGCTGCAACACTGTACTCACGTCAAAGTATGGGACAGATGCTAAAATGTTTCTCTGTTTGAGAGAATGGACAAATTGACTGGTATCAAAACTTGAAGTTGAGTGGAACACAAACCAAAGTAAGTGTAAACTCAGAACCCAGTCCCCAATCATATTCAGGTTTAATTGAACTGCATATATCCGGAATAAATTGTATGAAACCAGTTAGTACCAATGTCAATACACATACTGGTACATACAATTAAGTCAAAAACCATTGCCATGAGTATCAGGACTTGAAGTTGGGTGTAACACAAACCAAAGATCAATACGTGGAGGGTGTATTTTCACTAAATCACCCGTAGAGTGGAAATTCCACCAAGCAATAATTGCAAGTCTGTTGCAAAGCATAACAAGCATAAGCAAAGTTCCAGTCAATGGACCTCCTGGTTAAACACAGAGGTCTAGTGGCTGAAACGTTGCTTGTGTTTTTGTCCATATGTACATAATTTGAAAAAGAAACTTTGGGTAATAACTCCACTCCATGGGTGACTACAATCTACTCTCCACATACTGTAAGTGTTAGCTTAGAACCCAGTCCCCAATCATGTTCAGGTTTCGTTAAAATGCATATACATGTATCTGTAAATGAATAATTAAAAATACAAAACATTATTTATTCTTATACACAACATTATATCTTCGTACATTAATAAATTTAAAAAGATATTTTCAGTTATCAAAAAATGAGGTGTTGTTATTTGTAGATATTTTTTAAAGCCCCGATACAAGCAAAATGGGGTCAGAAGTTTATTGTACAACCTTTTTAGCATGTGGTACAGGTGTGTGCATATATGTACAGTGTGTGATTTGAAACTGAATATCTTCTTTGCATCTTTTGCTTCAAGTCAGTAAAAACTAAAGGTATTTGTCCTTCAATTAAAAATTCGTACAGAAATTTTTAAAAATATTTAATGAATTCAATTGGTGATTGGCTCACTGCACACTCCTTGCAGGGATCCACAGAAGTCGGGATGTGACAAATATTTCAAACCGACCTGTCGCCGAGCGAGTAGATTGGAACTGCTGCGGCTTTCCATTCCCTCTTTGCCTCTGGGGTGGGGGTTTGGTATATTGTTGGCCTTTTTTACCCTATTCCTTACTGCAATAATAAATTTGCTTTTTACTATTTTCCGTTTCTTTATTTATCTTGCTGTGTTAAATATTTACTTGCTCGTGAAGTGTCAGTGCACTTAACATGCATTCCTCTTTTATTATGGACACTTTTGGTGTATAGCACGACTCATTTCTACATAGAATGACAAAATACTGTGGAATTGAAGAACCGTCTAATTACCAATAACAATTCGTGTGAGATATGCCCGCAAGACGGTAAAGGAAATCTAAGAAGTAAGTTTGTATTTCAAACGTAATGTTTTCAACACATCTTCAGTTAACTTGCATTTCTGTTTTAGATACAGGCACTTGTGGTGTATAACATGAATATTTATAATAAATCGGATGACGACTGAGAAATAATATCTCAATGACTGGTCAAAATTAGGTTACACTACACGAAACAATGTCCAAACAACAAGACACCTGCCTGGTTATCACATCTGTCTTCCAGCCGGTTATAATGGCCCCTCTGTTTTCAAGTTCAATATTCAGACGTTTAACCCTTTACCCAACGAACCGGCCGCATCCGCCCGCGTAATATGCAAACTCTGCAGTTGAAAAAAAAATTTTTTTTCAAAACATTTCAACAAAACCATATCATGTGACCCCTCGATGGAACGAGCTCGTCGAGCTCGTTCCAACGAGGGGTCACATGATAAGGTTTTGTTGAAATCTTTTGAACAATTTAAATAAATGATATTTAAAATAACAAATTTTTATATCGTCTACATTGGGTAAAGGGTAACAGAGTAATTTCCGTGATTCGACCTATTCATCGAAAAATATTTCAGCTTTTGCGATAACAAGCGGGCGAATATTTTCATGATCAAAAATAACTTCCTCTGGTCAAATCGAAAGTATTGTATTATAATTTTCCCGCGGTTTCGGAGAATTAGCGGGAAAATATTGTCTGTACGTTTCGAGACGTAACAGTGGGTGGAGATCTGTGTAAAGTAAAGCCAACGGTTGCCTTGGGTGTAGTCACGTGATATTGTCTGGTGGAGACAAACTTATAATAATCATTCTAGCTTGCGCCGCCGTATAGTTTAGACCCCTTTTTGAAAATGGAGGATTGTTCGACTCAAATACAACACGAAGTCTCCAAGGCGGTTAACGCATCTAAAAATAAATTATTAGAACAAATGACACAACTATTGGAAAATAAGCTCGTGAGTTTTGAAGAACGAATAAGCGACACACAAAAAGAAATAGCTGAACAACAGATCACACGGATAGAATCTTTGTCTGATAATTACAAATTTCAAAAGAAAAGTTATGAGGAGCAATTTCACTTCAACTCTAAAGTTATGACCAAATTATCGTCTGCTAGTTCGGTGTTAAAAAAGCTATCAGCATCTACAGAAGACTTACAGTGTGCTCATTTAAAAGTAACAGAAGGTATGGACCTATTAAAACAAAGACAAAAATTGATCAAGTTAGCGGATTCGTCCGAACATGGTTGGAGAGTCGTCGAGGAATACGTGGCTAATCCTCTTGCCGATTATTCGGACGACGAAAAGAAGATATTCTGAGCCATATGCAGAGCATCCAGGAAAGGCAAGATACAGCGTAACAAAAACGGAGCGAAACTAGATTCAACCCTTACAGGAAACCGGTATCTACTATTTCATCCATTCCATCTGTTTCAACCATAACACAACCTCAAACGTCACAAAGATTTCGACCCGGAAGGTGTTTCGCATGTGGTGTTCAAGGGCATTATAGATCAGAATGCAGAGCAGTAATCAACGAAAACGCAAATAAGATAAGTATTGATAATAGTAATTTTAGTTCAGATAGCGTCAGTGAGAATGTTAGGGAAAGGGTTAAAGTTGAACAACATAGGAATTCCAACGAGAACAATTCACCCCGTCTCGTCACGCACGTTACAAACAATCTGTTGCAAGTCAGAGACTCAGTTACCGTTAGGCAAATGCCATGCCGGGAACCTTCATCATTTGAGAGACAATTTGATCAATGGAAAGAACTAACGGTAAATGAACACATTTTGGATGTGATAAAACACGGAAAAGGGTTACCGTTCAAAACAATGCCTTCACAAGTGTGCTTGAATAATAACAAGTCAGCACTAGAAAATAAAGATTTCGTCACTAAGGAAATTAAATAATTGATAGGCCTTAACTGTGTTGTAAAACTTGAGCACACACCTTTAGTAGTTAACCCTTTAACAGTCGCCTACAACAAAAAGGGCAAACGAAGATTGGGGTTAGATTGTAGGCATATTAATGTACATCTTTTCAAGTTTAAATTTAAATATGAGGACGCCTTGGTTGCCAGACAAATGTTTGATGGGGGCGATGGGAGCGCGGTGGCTCAGTAGGTAGAGGTGCAGGCTGCAAGCCGAGAGGTCCTCGGTTCGAATAGCACCTGCGGCAACTGCGTTGTGTCCTTGGGCAAGACACTTCATCTCCATTGCCCGCGTGGGGGGCACGATGACGCCGTGTACTAAGGCGTCCTGCACGTCGAGAGAACGCATGTCTTCAACCAATCTAACCCAGCCTGTGCTGCAGTGCGGAGTTACGATGTTGGGGAGCTGGCAGCTGCTCGTCGTTGCTCGGCGGTTCACTCCGGGTACTCCGGCTTCCTCCACCCGTAAAACTGCCACGGTCATGATTAGCCATTGTGCATAAATATGTAACCTTAAACATCAAAATAAAAATAAATAAATAGATGGGGGCGATTTCTTGTTTACATTTGACTTGAAATCCACCTATCACCATATCTCGATTGTTAGCATTGATTGGAGCGACAAGTGCTCAGCCTCAAGTGGTAAAAAAGCTTTGGACATTTTTGTATGGCTTTAAATATACATGTGCTTCTAAAAAATTAGGGGGTGGGGGGATTTTTGTTCACCAGAAATTATGGAGGGAGGAACAAGGTGGGGGGGGGGGATTTTTGTGCATTGTGTGAAAATGATTGTGGGGTGGGGGGGATTTTTGTCAGGGAAAAATTTTATAGGTTACCCTTCGAAAGGTTTGGGTTTGATTATAGGAAATAAGTAAATGTACATTGTAAATGTACATGTATTTTGGCTTCCAACACTGATTTAATTATATTTTTTTGGTCATTACACATATTTCACTTTTAAATGTTCATTCGAGAACCACAGACTGAATAATACTGTTTTATTTTTGGAAAAGTTATATTTTTGTCACAGTCGGAAATAAAGGCCATATATTGCCAAAAATAATGCAGTTAAATGCATCTTGAGCAAGTGTGGCATCCAGAACTGAGAAGCACACAATAACCTCTGGCAAATGACAAATACATGTACACATGTAACCAGCTTTTTTACCCTATTAACACATCTAATGAAACCATGCTTTCCCCTCGTTGTACTTGTGATAGAGGGGATTCCAATTATATTCCAGTCCTCTCCCAAATCACCATCCAAACATTTAGCCAGAAAACCCATACTTCACTTGTATTCTCTGAAGAAGCTCATTCCAATAAGGGGGGCATAAGCTATGTTTTTGATGCCAAAAAATGCAAAAAAAAATTAACATTGCATGGGAATTTTGGTGAATGGTGCTAGCCGGTTTTTGCCATTACATTGAGTGAATGATTAATAGAAGCTTTCTCCATATTATGATGTTAACCCTTTACCTTACATGAAAAGAAGATAGCACTTTTGAATAACTAATTTCTTTTAATTTTTTTGCGTCAAAAACATAGTTATGACCCCCCCCCCCCCCCCCACTGGATTGAGCTGAACGAGTTCATTCCAATGAGGGGTCATAAGCTATGTTTTTGGTGCAAAAATAATGAACATTGAATGGCAGTTTTGGTGAATGGTGCTAGCCTGTTTTGGCCTTACATTGAGTGAGTGATTAAAAATGTTAAAAAACAATTTCTTCATTCACAGAGTATTTTGGAACATGAATTTGGGGAAAGGGGGTGGGGGTACAGTGGGAAAAATAACAAACTTGCAAATGTGAATGAATTGCTTCTGTGCTGATACTAGTGCTGTCAGGGTCCCCATGTTATAGCACAAAACTGCGTTGACAATTGTCCCTCTACCACCCATACTAAACCCTTCAGCTGATGAGAAAGTTAACAGCATACACTCTCAGTTTCCTATTCTTTGCTTTAGTACTGCAGCACTCAGGGTACACTGAGTTTTTTTTCTGTTTTGACAACCCTGTCCTGGCTCTTCTCGCTATATTTTTCATTGTATGTCAGTCAATATTCCTATGTACATGTAGAATGTCACTTTCAAAATATGTGGTTGCATGTCTGTCTGTCCATCATACCATTCCTATGTACATGTAGACTGTCTCTTTCAAGATATGTGATTGCATGTCTGTCTGTCCATCATGCAAAGTGTTGGTTTGTTTCCATTTGCACAGTTCTACATTTTCAATAACTGGCAATTGCCCCCCCCCCCCCCCCACACACACACACACCCATACACAAATATATTAAACGTTAAGGAGCACTACATTCCTGAAGCAAATATCTGAGTCATCCTCACTGGATACTAGGCATGCATGTATTTTCCCTAATTTCACCCTTTTTATCAGAATGGGTGCCTGCAGGGATTAAATCCAAGGTTGGAAACGAGCTCTTGTGGGTACATGTACTTGTGGGACATGCACATCACTACAGAATCAATATTTGATGGTTTTAGGCATTTTAACAGTGCTATGCTATAACATAGGAGCAGTGCTCAGCTGGTCATGCTGTTGGAAAAAATCAGTGTTTAATGTCGTGTCAGTGCCATACCAATGACTCTAGGCGTCTTAACTGAGAAAGTGAGGCTTTTTTCACAAGAATGGCAAAACATTCATCAAGCGCAATGTGAAATATCTTCAGAAGCCAGAATGTGATTTAGAAATTATCACAAATGGGAAATTTAATATCACAAGAGGTTTGTTATATGTCAACATCAATTAATTTAGGAATTTTATCATAGTTTTTGATAAAAAGGGGCATACTGGGGGGACACCTTCAAGGCTATATTTTGCCACATCAGTATGTAGAAGAAAATTTGACATCAGTTGTTAGGACAAAATGGTACTGTCTATTGATATTGGTGAATTATATACATGTAGCTGCAACCCCAATTTTTGAATCAAAATTGACATTTATATGGTTCCATGGGGTTGGAACACCACTCTTTGTCTTGCTGTATGGTTAAAGGAGACAATTTTTTTCTCAAAGTATTACATGCTGATGCAGATTTTAGTTTTATTTGGGGATTGGGTTAGTTTTCAAAAAAATCTGCATGAATTCCTTTAGGTAACAGAGCAAAGCAGAGTAGAAAAATGTATTGGAGGCAGCAGCAGTTTTTAAGCCATTTGACACAGTTTGGACAGTTTTCTTTAAAAGAACAAATTTCCCATGTTTTTAACTCAGTGGAAGCCAAAAGTTGAATTCTCATGCAGAAATGACTCTTTTGTCACATGAAAGAGGTAAAATGTATCTTTGATAGGATTGGGGTTGATTAAGGAAATACATAATTTGGCTTCTGAACCTGATTTAATTATTATTTTGAGAGATTATTTCACATTTAAAAATTCATTGGGGTACCACACACCTTACAATACTTTTTTATTGTTTTGAAAAGTATGTTTTTGTCATCATCAGCAATAAGGGCTACATGTACACATGTATTAATAAGTGTAATTAAACCATGGTTCTCCATCATAGTACAGGGGCAGAGGGGGGTGCCAATCTTCCAACCCCTTCCAAATCACCATTCAAACCCACAGCCAGAAAACCCATATTGCACTTTTATTTACTGGCATTTAGATGTTTGCCTGAATTATGCTGTTAACCCTTTACTTACATGTAACATGAAAAGCTGATTACCCTTGCCCACAAACTTATTGACTTACTAATTTTTTGTGTCAAAAACATGACTTTTTTCACCATTGGAATGACCTCATTCCAATGAGGGGTCATAAGCTATGTGTTTGACACAACAAAACGAGAAAATAATGAACATGGAATGGCAATACTTGTGAATAGCACCAGCAGCTTTTGACCGTTATATTTGGTAAAGGGTTAAAAAGTGTTGGAAAATAATTTCTTCATAGAAAGAGTATTTTAGAACACAAATTTGGGGGTGGGGTACAGTGGAAAAAATAACGCAATAAAGTTGCAAATGTGAGTGAATGGCATTTGTGCACAGTCTAGTACTAATAAAGTAGTCTGGTACTAAATTTTCCCTCTTATTTGATGCACAACCCCCCTGTTTTGGGGTCGGAAAAAGTTCTCTGAAGGGTTATACTTGACAAACAAAGATATTTGAATCCCAAAATTAAAGTGATGCGATCAAATTTTGTTCAGATCGAGCGTTGTTGTCACGGTTCCCATGTTACAGCACAAAACTACAGTAACAGCTGTGAAATATTGTTCTCTCCTTGAATCAAGTCCCCCACCAACCTGCCCATACTGAAGCCTCAGTTGACGAGAAACAACTGGAAAGA